>BLBF01000004.1:11386829-11462967 GCA_015471245.1 Laticauda colubrina | reverse complement strand
GTTAAGCCTAGGTCAGACGGAATATACAAATTTAACAATGACTCAGACAACAGCAGGATATTAGGACAGACAGGATGGCAAGAATTATATTTGATCAGGATATTACTTCTTCACCAAGCTGCATGCCAGACAATGTAATCCCAAGTGAATAAACCATTTCTGCAAATGTTTGACTCCTTGTCTCTGTACGTGCCCTGTAAAAGGTCACTGAGAAGACAGAAGCTTAATGATTACACGTGAAATGATACAATGTTGAAATGTCTGAATGATCCATAGTTGCATTGATATACAATTGAAAGCACATAAATGATACATAGTTACAACAGCAGAACAGACTTGTTGACCGTCAACAAGGGAATGGGGACATGGAGCCTGGTGAATGGAGGCAAGGACGAAACCTGATAGACACTGTGGATTTACAAGGCCCCAACAGAGCTTCACGTGAAGGGAAGAAGCAGCGCAGCCTACTGAGACACTGATGCAACTCCCCAGCTGGAGCAGTGGAGTGGTAAGACAGGATGATAGATGATTAATGGATGCTTCCTTGAGGCTGTTGCATAACACTGATGAGATTGTGCCACGTATGTTGAGTGGTCCTACTATGAACAGGGCATTAATAAAGAGCTTTGTTTATTTTAAAATGTGTTGATCAGTGAAGAAATTGTTATTGATAATAAAGGTCCATATGTGTGGCAGCTGGGATGATGGACCATACAGTCCCACTATGCTTGCACTGGAGGTTTATCTATCCCACAACTATCCTTATCTATCCCACAAGCATACAAAGGCTTAACCATTTTTTCAAAGTTTTCACCAACACTTTATTAAGTAAAAAAAATGAACCAAGTGTCTTAAGCAAAGATAACATTTATTAACTTTCTTAGGTAAACTTTATGACTTTATTAAAAAAGAAAAATGAACCAAGTAAAGTGTCTTAAGCAAAGATAAACTTAAGTAAACAACTCAGTCTCTGACACTATTCTCAGTCACTCTGAGTCATGTCCATGGTCTCAGCTGTTAAATGGGCAGGAACTGTGGAGGTGGCTGTGGCTGGAGTGCTGGTCTGAGGCACCATTTGGGTGCTTGGCCCCGAGGGTACAACAGGGGATGGTGTGTTCAGGAAGCTATCCGAGAGCTGACTCAGTCCTGTGAGATTGAGAGGCCCTTCATCAAGGACTTGAGATGTCAGGCCCAATACTAATGACAGATTGTCGGTTGACGGGCTTGGCTGTGGGATGGAGGAAGGAGGAGCGTAGTGGGGCTGTCTGGTCTGCAGCTGGGTGAGGAGTGGCGTCTGGCGTCCGATGAACCTGGGCCTGGACTGGGAAGGTCTGCTTGTGTTGTGGGAAATCCTGGTAGTTGTAGCCTTGGTAGGTGAGGGGCTCTTGAAAGCCGTCAAAGGGCTGTGACATCGCCTGGGGTGGAGAAGCAGACCTGGACTGGGTAGGAGCAGCTTCAGCTAGGCCTTGAGGGTTGTGCAGAAGTGCTGTGATCTTCTGCTTCATCACCTGGTACTGGGCCTCAGGCAAGTCCCTCAGAGTCTGGCTCATGTAGGTGATGAAGGTGTTCTGGCCCGAGGATGCTCTGTCCAAGTGGACCAGCTGAGAGAGAAGTTCTGTGCTGGTCTTCATTGTGTCCCTGATCTCCAACAGCACACTATGGTTCTGGCCCTCCAGTCTGCCTCTCTGCCTGCATCCTCTGGAGCTGGGGGTGGGGGTGGGGTGGGTTGGCCTCTGGTGGCTGCTGCTTCTTCCTCCATTTGTGACAGCAGGGCATCATCCCCAATGGGATCCTCCAAGTCTGCCGGCATGGGGAGTTCAGCTGTCGGGGGGGTCTCTGCTGTGGGGCCCTCTGAAGATGCCTGGACAGGGTAGCTGGCTCCTGGCTGGAAGAGGACTGGCTGTCTGTGGGCTGTCTGAGGGAGAGGGGTGTCAAAGGGGCTGCTCCTCGGTGGCGGATCTCACCCTCCAAGAAACTGCACTTGGCCATGACGTACATCTCCCGGTCAGTGAGCTTGACAGCGGCCTGCCCGGATTTCTTGAGGTGTAGCTTGCCATACCAGGTGTGCATGTGCTTCCACCATCCCAGGAGTACTTCTGCAGTGTACCCCAGGCTCTCTGCCTTGTCTCTCCAAGCTGCCTGCTTCTTCTTGGTGTCACGATAGTCTGTGGCCCTTTCTCCAGAGGTACTCATTCCCCCTCAGCCATTCCAGCACCTCATCCTCATGCTCCTCGGAAACGGTGTACTGTTTCCTCTCTCCCTCTTCCTCCCTCTGGCAGGGGCTTCAGCAAGGCCTTCAGGGGCTGGAGCAGCAGGACCTTCAGCAGCAGGGCTTTGAGGGCCTTGGGACTGGTCCACCATAGCAGCAGCAGCAGCAGGTTCAGAGTCAGTGCCAGGGGGTGGGATGCTGGTTCTGGCCTTCTTGCCAGGGCTGGAACGAGTAGGCACTGGCTTCCTCTTCTTGCCTGACTGACGAACCATGTTATTCCTGCTAGATGTATGTGGCAGCACGTCTTTCCCCTGTATGCTGACAGCATGCCTGCTGCATCCTTTTATATCCGCGGAGCTGATGCAATTCATACTCCCCGCATGCGCAGTGAACGCTTTGCATCCGATATACATCCGCACAGTATCCGCTTTGTTTCCTATAGGCGTCCGTGATGCATCCGCTTCATCCGCTCTGCATCTGCCCCTTCCGCTATGTGTCCGCTTTGCAATTCTCCCCCGGAACCCCTTCGGATGTGTCATCCGCTTCCATCCGCTGTCATCCGCTAGGCTTCCTATGAACATCCGTTTAACATCCCCGCTACATACTACCCATGTCCGTTCTTTTCCGTTCTGTTTATGCAAATTTGGGGCACTTTTTGGAGCAGATGACAACGGATGGAGCCACCCCTGAAATTTTGCTCGTCCACTGTGTCCTTTATGCGTACGTTTTGCATCCGTCAGCCAGTGGGACCTAGCCTTAGTGTTTGGTGTAATAGATAGCTAGTTCCTTTGCCTGGCAATTGAGCAAGTCAGTTCTTTAACCTGTACACTTCAACATTAATTCACTTACAGATTCTGAAATAACCCTCAGTACATCAACATAAGATTGTTACAAAAGCAATGCCCACACTAGGGATCAGAATTTATATTATCTTACTTTGCTTAAGTCTGCTCAGTTAAGATTTCTGGAAACATTTTGAGAAATTTTAGTTGGCTCTGATAAAAGAATTGTCATTCTGTGATGTTTGTTGTTTTTTCTGAGATCACACTCTTCCATCGCCCTCTACCGGTAAGCAAATGTGTGCCATGTGTTGCAACTTATGGGGCAAAAAGGAAGAAAGACTTGGTTTAACCCAGTATTCTTCTGCATTTTAGACTACAGTGTCTTAAATTTACTGTGGTGGTGTTCCATGATGTACTCATGGTTCAAATTCTATATGTAGTTTTTGCATAATTTCTGGCAAAATAATTCAGTTTAATATGCTGTCAAACACTTTTCCCTTTTTCTGAGCTTATCTAACATACTTCAGCCTGCTTCCTACCATTGTACCAGTTTCAGTTTGTTTCTACTGAATTGTTTGAGGGTTCTGATGAATTTGCCAAAGCAGAAAATATTCAACTTAAGTTGTTTGGGAGGACATTTCTCTCTAACCGAGAAGTTAATTAATCATTCTTCTTACTAAATAAGAAGATGCCCAAATATGAAATATGTTTTGCAACCTTTTCATTACTAACTATTCTACCTCCTTCCCTTTATTAAAAACATTTTCCTAAAAATTATACTTTCATCGTTAATAAAATCTTTAAACTTGAAACAACTTTAAAAAATGAGAAAAAATACAATCTCATCCCCCCCAAAAAATACAAATTAAAAAATAAGGGGAAAAAACCTACCTTTATATCTAGTGAATACATTAATATGACATGATCATATTACACTAATATATTCACTACATATAAAGATAAGTTTTTTTTCCTTCTTTTTTAGTTTGTATTTTTCATTACAATATATTGTAAAATATCACAAAATCTCTGCCATAGAATGCCATTGCTGCATTCCCCTTCCCTGAAAGATGTATATCCGGCTTTTATCAAAAGCCAGGCATCTTCCAGCTAAATAGATTTAATCTGGGCATTGCCACCAAAATCCTAAAGAGGGACATTTTAGTGAAGTATGAAATATACATATTTATAATTTGAAAGTAACTTCTAGTTGTTTATTAATGGATTTCTAAATTTTTATATCATATCATTAATTAACATTTTAGGAAGCGGGGGATCAGGAGGCTGCTTGAGATTGAGAGATCATTAATTGGCCGTTTCTGCTCAGAAGAAACTCTATTCCATACCTGCCTTCTGTTTTGCATGACCTGAAGACTACTTAAGGGAATGAAATCTGCTCATTTGTGGGAGCTGTGTCCATTCTGCTGCCTTGAGCTCCTAAAGGCCCTGTCCCACTGCACTTACAGATGCAAAGAGGATGTAAAACGTTAAAAAAAGCTTGCCATCTGTTGGAAAACGCCATGCATCCGTTATGTACTCATTGCATACGTGTTTGATACGCTCTATCCGTCGAGCATCCATCCACTGCGATTTCATCTGCGCAAGAAGTTTTGAGCTGCACAAAACTTTGTGAACGGATGAACTTTCCGCCGTGTTTGATGTAAATCCGCGACATACGAGCAACAAACTTTTCTTTAATTAGCATTTTTTTTCTATTCTTGCACCCTTGGTGTTTCATTCCTGTGACATTTTATTTGAGAACTGGATCTTGTAAAAGGAAAGATCAAAACATGCCTTATTAGTTTTACCCCCTGGAAAGTAATAAAAAATCTTGTGGCACCATAACACATTTGTGAATGCAGGAGTTATTGTGCATCAACATCTACTTCAACAGATATGCAGAGTATAATCCTGAGAATCTGATAAACGTATACACACAACTCTTAAGCATCTAGATACCTTTATGGGCTTATATGGGTGTTTGCATACACATTTGTATGTTCATGCCTCTGAATGGGAGGCTGCAAAAGTGCAGATGACAGCATAGTCAAATAAAGTTTCCCAGATTTGTTGCTAGCTGTGCAGAAACAAGTCAAACTGGTTAGTCTGTCTCACAATCCACAAGCCAGTTCTCTCCTGTTTGCTTTACAAGAAATGGCTTGAGGATGACTTCAGTTTCCGGATCTGCCTTTTGTGTGCCTTGTCCTGAATGTTTGCTTTTCTCTCTAGAGATATTTAAGGAGATTAGCTAAATGTTGATTTTATTTCCTAGTGACAGAAGTGGTTCAATTAGGGCTCAGAAAAAAACAGTAAATGATCGATATTATCAGGGGTGTCAGAATGGGAGAGAGAGAGAGACTTACACAGTGCAGAAATGAAGGGAATTTCTGCTCCTTCTGCTTCTAGGATTTTCAAGTACACCTAAAATATCACTATGTATGAATGAATGTATGAATGATTTTCTCTAATTTTGAGAAATTACTTGGAGATTCACTCTCCTTTTACTATCCCAGTCTCTAGCAGTTTGCAAAACTATGGTCAATAGATACGGTGTACAGAAGTTGCTTGTTGCCCTCCTTACATCATCATTTCTGCAATATTCTTTTAAAGACTGATAAATTCTGAGTACTATAAAATTAAAGCAACAGCCTGAGTTGTTTCTAAAGAAATAATAAGAGGGACAGTTATTAAAGACAAATGGTAAAATCTCCTTTGAGTGGAGCTTCATCACTGGGAATTCATGGACGCATCCATGCCATTTTCCTAGAAGCAGAACAGATAATACAAATTGACTACTATCCTTATTCATGGATGTGTTTTCTATTTAACAATCTAGCATGTAGCCTTAGAATTCCCTCCAACTAATCAGCCCCTGTATTATCCTGAATTCATTAGAGCCTACTACCTAAAAATAGATTTTTTAAAAAAATGGTAAAAAGGAAATATTTAATTTGTTGGTATCAGCAAATATTAATAAGCTCACCTTGGTACCAAAATGGATTCAATATTGGGAAACTGAAATTCATTGCTATCCTTGAAAATGACAATTGATACAGAGAAGATAGGATAAAAGTATTTTAAAAATTAAAATACATTTTCTAATATTGGACAGAAATAGTAATATGAAAGCAAGGTGATGTATTGAAATATTTATTCATTGTAATGTGAGTTTATTGGGATTATTTAATTCATGGTTCATAGGGAAAGACATAAAAAGACAGGAAAGACTTCACATGTATAAATCAAACAGCTAACAACATGGACAATATCATGTGGCAATGAAATAAATTTTAAACACTAAATTGCAGGGCAGCCCTAAAGCCTCTTTGCTAATTACAGGAACATTTTTTGTAATGCCACCCCACCCCCTTCTTTCCAGAATTTGCTTTTTAGTCTTTCTATGAATTTGCTTGCCTACTTCGATGAACCTATTCCTTGATTTTATTTGTCCCTGATGTGCCCACAATGTAGACAAATCATATTATGTCGCCAACATTCTCATCTTATTGACTCCCAATCAGCTTGTAGAAAATGAGAGATTTCTCCAAAAATAGGTATTGTACAAAGTGTAAAGGTTTTAGAAGGCAACAAATTATTCATTGAAACAAAGGCACTGAGCAGAAGTATGTCTGCATTTATTTTTTACTATGTCTTCAGCATTATACTTTATACTTCCTGTTGCCCTCCACCTGTTCGATGAACAGTATAAGCTGTGCTTCCAAGACCAGTGACATCGTCTTTGTAGCTCACAAGGAGCCCAGTTCAATAATTCTGCAGTCTCTGGAATGCCACGTAAGCTTTCTGAAAGAGTTTGTTTAATTAACTGTTTAAATTAAATTGTTAAAACAGTTTAATTGTTCAAGCCCTAAAATGATTAAGTAGTAGTCTCATAAGGAAGTCTGAACTCTGCTTTTTTTGCGATTTGTTAAGGCCCACTGTGAGTGGTGCCAAGTCAATATTTCTATAGTGCATTTACAAGAATGACATCCAGTGACCAGCCAGATTAAATAAGCTCTTGCAAAGATTCTGCTCATTCTGAGATGCGTGCAAGCATTAAAACACTGGGAAGAATGCCAGATCTTCATACCTCATGGGAGCTATGACAGCCCCTTTGTTTTCCTTTGTTAGTATATACCTCCTTTCAATCTACCAAGCTAGGTGCCCCTCCCTCCTCCTCAGCAACTGATCTTCCAATAGTAAAGCTGCAAATAAGTGGAGCATATGGAGGCCAAAGCAGCTGGACTGTCAGGTAGTTCACTTCAGAAGATTGTTCTGACCCATCCCTTCCACTGCTTCATCTCTCATTATAAAGTTGTTTGTTAATCAGGCATATGAGTATTTCTTTCATGATTATTTAGAAAGAGATAGATCTTTGTCAAGATCTTTTTTGTTGCTTGGGATGAGAAGCATAAGTCTGTTATGTGCATGTACTTAGAAGTCAGTGCTTAAATCAATAGGAATTACTTAGAAGACACTATGCAGAAGGTGAAGACACTATAATAACCAGTCTTTGAGGAGCCAGGTTCAAGTCCCACTTAACCATGAAGGTCACTGGGCAACTTTGAGGTAATCACAATTTCTCAAACTAATCTATTTTAGTAGTCCTTGACTTATGAACATAGCTGAGCCCAACATTTCTGTTGTGAAGTGAGACATTTCTTAGGTGAGTTTTGCCATATTTTACGATCTTTCTTGCCACAGTTGTTAAGTGAATCACTGCAGTTGACAAGTTTGTAATACAGTTGTTAAGTGAACCTGGCTTCCTCATTGACTTTGCTTTGTCAGAAGGTCGCAAAAAGTGATCACATGACCTGGGACACAGCAAAAGTCATAAATATGAACTATTTGCCAAGCATCTGAATTTTGATCACATGATCATGGGGATGCTACAAAGGTAAGTGTGAAAAATGGTCATGTCACTTTTTTCAGTGCTGTTGTAACTTTGAATGGTCACTAAATGAATGGTTGTAAGTGAAGGACTACCTGTACTGGAAATACAGCTGGTAGAATACACA
This sequence comes from Laticauda colubrina, assembly GCA_015471245.1. Lineage (NCBI taxonomy): Eukaryota > Metazoa > Chordata > Lepidosauria > Squamata > Elapidae > Laticauda > Laticauda colubrina. The sequence goes on along the minus strand of BLBF01000004.1, from coordinate 11,454,961 downwards.
CATATGCACAATGTTTGCTGTCCTACACTTATAGTTGAAAAGACAGGAAAGACTTGAAATAATACATAAATAAAATGAAACTGGACCACTTGAACTTATTGCTACAGAAAGGCTGCTAGAAATAATTTCCCAGTAGTGAACTCCCATATATGATGCAAATCTGTAGAAATTCTTGCAACCTTTCTATATTTGTATTTAACCCTGGCACAAATGTATCTTGACTACACTGTTTTTCTCCAACAATGGTGGCTAACCTTTTTGGGCTCCTGTGTCAAAAATTATGCACACGCATTTGCGTGCCAGCACCTAGAATGCAATGTGTGCCCCCTCCCCACGCCCCCTGCACATGCGCATGCAATTCGCCACCACCACCACCCCCTTACCTGCACTGTGCCTCATGTCTGATTTTTGGGGGGCTGGTTTGAGGTCTTTTTCAGCCTCAGAGGCTTGGAAAAAGTCTCTGCAAGGCTTTTCAGGCTGAAAGGCCCATTTTGTCACTTCCGTTATCACAGGAAGTGACGAAAAGGGCCTATAATTTTGCCTGAAAAGCCTTGCAGAGGCTTTTTCCAAGCCTCTGGGAGGCCAAAAAAGGCCTCAAATCAACCAAAAAAAATCAGCTGTGAGGCGCGCGCATGCGCAGTGAGATAAATTTGTCTGTGGCTCGTGTGCCGGCACAAATGGCTCTGCCATATGCCACACGTGCCATATATTCACCATCACGGTTCTACGATGTCCTTGTAAGGTCTTCATCTCAACTCCAGCTTATAGCATAGATTTAAGTTCTTAGCTGTACTGATGTTAAAGTAATGTTTCCTCTTTAAGAGGACAACATCCAGTGATAGTCAGAAGATAGGCAAAATCTGTTACACTATCATCAGAGGTGATATCAAATGGATGGGTGGGTCAGGTGGGATCTATGGGCTGTTACAAAACAACATGATCATGCCTTTCCTCTCCTTCGGCTTTCATCTCCCAAAAGAGCTGGATACAACAGCCCAGGCAGTGGCCCTGTAGATTTGTACAAGAGCAGTATAAAGTTTTTTCTCATTGAAACTTTCCTATGGCAACCTAACTCTACTTGTTTGTAAACAATTCCCCAAGAAGTACAATATGGCATATGGATGTAGCCATTTTTATATTCTCTAGGCACTCATGGAAGCAATATCCAGCAATTATTTCTTTAAAAATGGGGAATGTCAGAATCAAAATCAGAATTGTACAATAGTACTAAAATTTTCAGCTGGTAATACTGCACACATGCTTTAACTCTATAGTCTTTCCAGTACAGCACAAGGCTGTAATAAAAATAGTAGAATAATGGAATCAGTTCTTTTTCTCAATACTGCCTGAACAAAATTCAGAAGAAGAATCTAACTGCCATACCAAAAAAAAAAAGGTAATAAAAGAATTTAAAGAAAGGTGTGGTTTAGGAGCAGCTTCCCTTATGATTCTGATTTTATTTGCCCTTTTGAACTTCTCCAGTCTGAGTTGTAACAAAATATGTTGAAGTTGGAGACACAGGAAGATGACAAAAAGATGACGAATTCTGCAGCAGATTTACCCCACTCCTTCAGAATCATGTCTGGGTGTTGATGTGCTATGCAGATGGTAGCAGAGATGGAGGAACCAGCCAAGCACATTGCCAGCAAGTGCATAACCAGAACAGAGTCATTTACCTAAGAGATGAGATTGGGATTAATAGCAGGAGCAGCTCATTTCATGCCAACAGAATTTTCTGATAACCCAAAGATGTTGCCTTCAAATATCCTTAACTGGGAGTGTGGGGAGAGCGGGGAGAAAAGTTGAAAACTTCAGCCTTGTTTTCATTCCAACATCTTTTGAGTTTTCTAATTTTCATTCCCTTCTAACTACTATTCTGGAAATGCTCTACCGCTGTATTTTATCCAACTCACATCTTTAGCTTTAACTTCCGATAAAGTTCCTGTACAGCCATAGAAAATTTAATAGGTTATTCTTTCATAATTTATGGGAACTTCATAGCCTTTCAGTTTCTCGGATGTCAGAATACCATTTCCTAATGTGGGCACAGAGGATGGGCACGGTTGCACACAAGTAAAGTCTGCAAAGTTTTCTATAAAGTTTTCTGCAAACTTGCAAGGTCTACAAAACATTTTCTTTGTTTATATGGGTCCTATGGAACTAAGATGCAAATATTTTCACAAAAACATTTTTAGCTAAAACTGGACCATACATCAAGTTGACATGTGGTTAGATATAAATTATGTTAAGCTATTCAAACCAAAAGAGGAATTTGCAGAAACTTGTTTTTTAACTTCATAGTCAATGATTTCAAATCCTTCTTCAGTGCCATCAGATGGAGAAAATTCCGTTCCATAGAACAAAGTAGTAGCAGCAACCAGGAAATCAGAAACTGAAGCTAGCAGTCATAACCATGCTTTTGACAATGCAGATGAAATATTTCTGTACTAGAGATAACAGCATTTAATTTATTACAACTTCTCTCTGAACATCTGATTAATTTTCCTGATCCAAGGTGATAAAAAGAATGTAAGTTTTATATATTCTAAACATCAACTTCCTAGCAATGGAGAGAGCACTTTCCCCCACTCCAATCATATACTTGAATAGTGAGTTTGCTTATATATGCCTAACACAAACAGTTGATGGGGATTACACTTGGAAAGCCAGTTACCTATATAAGGTACATCATTAGAAGGGGGTTAACCTCCAAACATTCACCAAATATAAAGGGAGAATTTTATGCCCAATAACCACTTTGAATCTACCCATCTGCAAAAATTTATTATTAGTGATCAGAGTCCAAAATCAAGGTGACCACAAGATGGAAGCAAACATAGATTTCCATATATATTACCATCTAGTGGTTGTCTAGATTTTTGCAACCTTATTACGAATGAAACACCTGTGTTTTCATCTCAAGTCAAGACTCGTAGTGCTCTTGGTTATTTGGATATTTACTGGAATAGAGGACCTATATTTATGTGTAAGAATTATGATCTCTCTCATTCTTTTGTAGCTATTGCATCCCATTCCCATACTACCTGAGCATTTTCTCATAGCAAATGTGTTTTGTTTCTTCCCAGACTCTACAACCTCAAAAACTATCTCAGTACAGCCTACAATTGTTCTCACACAGAAGAAAACTTGGACTGAGGCACCCAACTCTCCCTTTGCCTAACTAATAAAGAAGTACAAGAAATGGGTCCCTCCTGGCCTCATCCTGCATCTGCTTTTGGGGTTAGGTAGGATGAGAGTTTACAAGCAGAGCTTTGTTAGAAATCTGGCTAATGAAAACACTGTTTACACACAATCTCATAATCATCAAAAACCTCACTTTTAAGACTTTGGATTCAGCTGCCAAAAGTTGGCTCAAGCAAAAGGGCATGGAGCAAAAGGGCATGGTTCCACTGAGTGTCAAATTCCCTCATGGGAACTGCTTCAGTTTTATTTCTTCACAGCCAACCAACAGTTCATGTCTATGGCTCAGATCTCCTTGGCCACTTTTTTGGTGATGCCCCCTCTTAGTTTAGTTTATTGTCATTGCACCTCGCACAATGAAATTAAATGCCATCTTCAGTGTACATTATAACTATAAAAATAAAACACAAACACACATCCTTCACATTCTATACAATTGAATTGAAAACCCGATGCTGCATTAATATTGCACTATACAGTAGAATTCAACTTCATCCAGTTTAATAGCAGGTTCTGTATTTTTTTACATTACAGAATTTTGAATCTGTCAACTTTCTCTTAATGTATGGATGCTGCCATTTTGGATACTCTAAATATAGGTCCAATTTTAAAAGGCACTTTTAAAAAACAGTGGCTAAGTAAAGCAAAACAGAATGGTCATAATTGTGTTGCAGGATATTTCTGCTGATTCCCGTTTCAGAATGATCTTATGAATAGCACTATCTCTCTGGCCTTTAAGATTTAATGCTTGAAATCTTCACTACGTAATATATCGTCACTTATGAGATTGTTCTTTCTATGCTTGGTAGAGTAAAAATAAAGATGGCTTTATCTCTCAACCAAGAAATTGGATATTTAGACAGTCAGAAAGTACAGGACAAAGCAGGTAAGGAAAGATAGTGAACAGAAGCATCTGTTTAAGGGGTCAAAAAAAGTCCAGTTAGTAATTCAATCCAAATTACTGAAGCCCACATCCTTTTTTTATATGTTCATCAAAAAGGGCAAAGGCTTTGATTGTATAGCTGTGCCATCTTGACTTTCTTTTTAAGTCTCTTTACAGATTCTCTAATAATGGATAGATACTGATGTGGCTACAGATATTTGTTTTTCATTAAGTTCTGGGAGGATAAACTGATAATGAAGGAAAGACAGAAGGTTAGAGAGATTGTATTGATCGATGGAAATTCTGATGTATGAAGAAATAAAGGAAAATAAGTCATTTTGAAAGAACAAGATATTTTTGAGATTCCAGGTTAGCAGAAGAGGGAAGACCACCTTTGGGAAGAGGGCTTAGGTGAGAGAGACATACAACATTTTCAGGGCTACAAGAAGACATTTGTACAGTATTAGAAATAGGGAATGGGAAGACAGGAAAGGAATTTATAAAGAGGCATTGCTTGCTATAAATATCATGAGGGAAGTTAGTGTTTTTGCTAATGGAGTTCTCTTCAGAGACAAGAAGATTTAAAGAGCCAAAAATAATAGCTACCGAGCATACTAGCTGAGGATTATGGGAGCTGTAAATCAACCCATTTGAAGGGGATTATGGCAGGAAAAGCTGCATTTAAAATATTACTTTTCTCTGAGCTTTTTTCTACTTGCTATAAATACTTCTTAATACCGTGTTTGAAATTAGGACTGAAAACAGCAGTGTCCCAGGATGCTTTTATCCATGGCCATCAGCTAAACTGAAAGAAGCTAGTGAGAGGTGCCAAATGCTGCCCTTCACAAAGAGAATCAGTTACCATGGTCTCCAGATTATGTTGCTAAATAACCGGCAGGCCAATGTTAATCCTTCATAGACCCCCATCTAAAATTGGGTTGTGCCTTTTTCTCTGGCTCTTTAACTGTGTGAGCTGAAGGCCAATGGAGTTAGAGTTAAAATTACCACTGCATGCCAAAGCCACATGTTGGGCTGCCACGTGCCTGCTCTCATTTTCACTGGATTAGGTTACTCCACCAAGTTGCAACAACCTTCTGCCCTCAGTTGCCTTTGCTGAGCAGGACTGTCCAAACATCGCTGTTCAGGCTCAATTCTTATAATTTCTGTGAAATGACCCAGGGCTCCCCTACCCTACCCTGTTTAGGGGGTGAAACAAGACTATGTAGTGTAATAGAACAGCCCTGTGATATTACTCACCTTTAGACCTGGCAATTAAAACCAAGGTAACCGAAATAGAAATTACTTTAATAGGAACTCTTTGTCTGCAAGCAAAATGCATGAGCAGAAATAGCATCATAGAGGTAAACCTGGAGATGCTGGTTTCCAAATATAGATTGGATTCTTTCTTCTCAGCCAGATAAAGTTAAAGGATGCTTCTTCCTTGTAACAGATAAAATATTCTATCATTCGCTTTCTATCCAAGGTATAAGAGAGTCAATGCTCAAATGTCATTTCTTGGGATTGGTGCCGACAAACTCTGTTGTCTTAAAAATAGTGAGGGGGACAAACAAAAGAATGACTGCCAGATTTTTATTTACAAAAAGAAAAAGCAATAAAGGATGTATTCAGATGAATGGTATATCATGTAAAGGATGTATTATGTCATGCAAATATTGTTGCCAGACCACTTGATTTAGTATTGGTTTCTCCAGTGCAAGTTGGAGTCCAGAAATGTTAACATTTACCCCAGGGCTTAAATGACATAGCAAGAACACTGGCTCCCATTGTTCTAGGGGAATCAATGTTCCGTTTATTAAAAATGTTGATTCACTCTCCACACTCTCTATTAAATGACACCCTGGTTAACTCTGACTACTGCATGCCTGAGTTGATGGATTTCCTGGAGCTGCCTGTATAGGTTGTCATTGACTCACTGGAGTTTGTTCTTCTGGAGGTTTTAATAAAGAAATCAGCAGAAAATCTCCTAACTTCAGTGTCTTTTGTTTGATCTGTAGAAAAGATAAAACAAACACACCCTATTTGCTCTTTCAGTCTAGGCAGAAAAAAATAACAGCAGGAGCCATTAGATACTTGAGAGGGCATGTTTCACAAAGAGGCACATCACACACACACACACACACACACACACTTTCAAATTGCAGCAGATAGAATTTTATACACAAACATGCCTTCTCTATCCTTCTCGCTTTCCATGTTTTTAGGAGAAAAAGCTTCAGGTGGCGGTTGGGGTATGAGTTTCCAATCCTGACCGCTGCAGAAACAGACCAGGTTGAGGCATAAAAGTTGTGCCTTGTAGTAAGAGAGGCGGACAATAAAGTTTATAAACAAACAACCAAGCTTCTTTGTAGGAAAACTGGGGCCTGGGTTGCATGACTACAAGTGAATGTTGCACTCAGAAGTTAGTCTTGTTCCTCCTCAGTTATTGTATGATGCAGCCTGGCACCTAAATGCAGATTAGTCCACACTAGGGTGTTTTCCATGGCCTACCCACAGTTGTGAAAGTTGGTCCATGAAAAAAATATATTGAAGATTTTGAATCTAAGTATAAGAAGTGTAGTGGGTTAGAGAAAAAACATGAGGAAACTCAGAAGGTTGGACACTCGAGGCAACCAGAAAGAAATAAAGATTAAATTAAAAAAGAGACCCACTAATATAGAATGGTAAAACAAGTATTTTAACATTTAAATAATTCAAAAATAGTTGGCACCTCTGCCCTCAGAAATTTCTCTTAAGATTTGCTACTGTAAAAGAGAAAATAGAAGAGGATGCAACTGAAAATGAGTCTGTTTTGGATTTTAAAATGAGAAGACATAAGGATGATATAGAAAATGATGTTGCACAGGATTTACAAGTAAACTAGCTGAGGTCTCAATATTTGAAAGGGACACCCAAACAACAAATCAGAATAGTGACTTGGACAACTCATGTTTTACTCTAATTCATAACATTTCTTAAACTTAGATTCAAAATCTTCATATCTTATTTTGGATTTACAAAAGAGATGAGTTATACTCATAAAGGAGTTCCTGAGAAAAATAAAAAAAATGAAAATAAATCAGTTTTAGGAATATTATTTAAAGGAATATACATCAAGATTTTTTAAAAGCAGAAAGACTATAAAGTTGGCTATGTATGTATGTATGCATGCATGCATGTTTGTATGATGTTCTTTCCAGTAGCTCTTAGTAGTTTTTTCTGGACCAGGACCGAATGACAAGGCTTTAAAGATTCGTTTATAGATAAAAGGTAAGAAATGGAAAAATTGTTTGTATTTTTAGAGAAAATAGTAAGTTAGTGTATTAAAAGTAAAGAGATATAATATTGATTTATTTGCTTAAAGTTAAAATATTTATGTTGATATTTCTCGTAACCCTTACTGAATTAAGATTATCAATGAATTAATGAGTTGTGAATTAATGATGAGGCTTTATAATTCATTTATAGATGAGACATGGGAATGAGGGATTTTTGGTTGAAACATTAGAGAAGGTGTAAATTACTGAAATTGTTTGTATTTGTCTTGTAAGGGAAAGTTGATTTCTTTATATATCTTTTTTTATATATACCTCCTTTGTTCTTTTTTCTCTGCAATTTTTTTAAACTTTTTATATTTGTCTTTGCGTTTATCTTTGTATTTTTAACCTTTAGTTTAAAAAAATGCCATCATTAAAAAGTAGCATTATGTACATGCTTCCCACACTGGAACTAAAAGAAATATTAAACTTCATGATACTTGCAAGATATAGGATTTCACAGGAGGAAATCATTGGAGATGCCTAATCATTGTGTAATTACTTGCACCATGATCTGGGCTGAGCAGTGAAATATGTGTCTTCAACTTCATTGGACTCAGCTTGCCGGAAGAGTTCCTGCAATATGCAGCATTCATTCTCTGTCTTTCAATCCCAGTCTCAGCAAAGATGGCCCTTGGGGTACAAGAAGAAACTATTGTCAGCCTCTCTCCTTGACTAGCGGAGAGAAAAAAAGATGAATTACCTCCACCAGTTCCCACAAGATACATTTTGTTCCTTGTGGTGAACCAGGGAATGCTTTTCATAACAAGTCATAGTTCATAGTACCTAATGCCAGCCAAAAGTGTTGGAGCACAGAAGGCAGAAAGTCCCATAAAACCCTGCCTATTCCCTGGCAGTAAAAATCATTTCATGAAACTCCAGTATGCCAGATGGAATATCTGCCTTATTCTGTTTATTGCACAGACCAAAGGACCACTGTCTTTCTCTTCCCTATTTCCAAGGTCTGTCTTCTTTGTGCCTCCAAATCAGTATTGACTCCAGATGACTGCCTGGACATGTCACTACCGTCTCTTTGGCAAGAAAGGCTGAAAGAGATTGACCACCCAAGGTCATCCAGATGGTTTTGTGCCTGAGGCAGGACTAGAAATCATTGTGTTCTGGTTTCTAGCCTTATTGCCTTAACCAGGACACCAAACTGTAGATGTATTCATACCACCACCACCACTCCTCTCCATTTCCAAAAGAGAAAAAGAAATCTTCCAGGTGGAACTAAAAACCACAATGATCCCTCATCCATTAAAGCTGGAGCTGCTGCTGCTACTACTGTTTTTTTTAAAAACTCCATAGCAAATAATTTACAAACTAACAATAACAGAAAAACTCTGAGCCAGAAGGAAGGTTTGCATGTGATTGAGATTCTCAGGTCAAATATGGGAGGGAAGGAGAGCCGGTTTGAAAATTGACCATCCCCTTCTTCCTACAGGTTATTGTCTTAACCTGAATTTAGTTGATTACGGGTGCCTTCAGTGTGCCTGAGCTTTGCAATGTACAAGTGGGTCTCCTGAGAAGGTTACAATTAAAAAAAAAAAAGTCAGAGAGGCCGGGCATCAGAAAAGGGAACAAGAGCAAAGGCTTCTTAAGGTGTTTTATCAAAAATGCCCAGGGTGGCAATCTCAAAAGATCCTGCCCCAAAAGATCCTGCCCCTGGTGTCAGACCTGCTCCAGTCAGGCCCTAAGGAGAGCAAGATTCCTGAATCCATTGAGTGGAATCAAAAGAACTTTTACTGAGGGAAACTGGATGCAGCAAAGTCATCTGAGGTTCCTGCGCAAAGCGTAAAGCAATTCCTTCAGTTCCCCGATCCCAACTCCCTTGACCAGTCCAATGTGATGCTGAGAAGATGTTTTGAGAATGCTGAGGTATGAGGCAGGTAACAGTTCACACTCAGGGCATGACTACCCTGGAATCTGGCAAAAACTGGCTGGGAAGAAGTCCATCTTATCTCCAAAAACAGTCCACCTCCCTAAATCCCAAGCAAACAGCACAAGTGGAAAAATCCCAAGCACACAATTTCCTCTCCCCTTGTATGGTGCAGGATACCATAGAAGATGATGGTGGACCTGACAATTGGCTTGTTTGCCATGATAACTTTTCATATTAAGAGTGAAGTGATGCTAAAATTCATGTAGCATGTTAGAGGTCACAGCCTCGCCAGGTTTGAACACCTCTAGTAGACTGTTGCGGTATAAAGTAGATATAGCTATATTTCCTTCCCTTTTTTTCTTATCTCCTGCAGTAAATTTTTTTAGCTGACTGCCTTTTCTGTGCTTTCCATACCAATCCAAAGGGGAAGTACACAGTGAATGTAAAATATAAATAGAAATGGTTCTATTGTCAAGTCAAAACCACATCTTTGTCCTTGGATATTTTTCAAATGGACTTGTTATGTATGTGTGTAGTAGGAGCAGTGAGCTGGCAAAGCAGCATTTGCTGCTCTACTGTAGGTCATCAATAATTTTGACAAGTCCTAATCACATTCACAGTTTTAACTATTCTGTTTTAGCCAAGTCTTCTGCTGCCACCATTTTCATAAAGTACCCCTATTTTGCCTTCTCCATCTTCATTCTCCTGTTCTTGCTCTATACATGATGCTGATAGTAATATTTGCAGCTCAGGCATAATTGGCATACTACAGCATTTCTGCATATATTATCTTTAGCTGCACTATGCAACCAAAAGCAAAGTCCCAAAATAATTATTGCCTATGTGATTTGAGGCAAGAGGAAAAATATCATGTAATACTTGCTTATTTTGCCTTCTCCTACAGAACTTCTCTTCAATGGACTCCAGAAGATGGACAGGAAGGCCTGGAGGAACGTTGTCCATAGGTTCGTGATGGGTCGGACACAACCTCGCAACTAACAACAACAAAATAGAACTTCTAATTAACATTAATATAATTTTGTCCTGTTGAGAAACTACTTTTTTTTTAAGGGGCATATTTACAACTAAAAAGTCCACATACCCTTAGAGCTATCTTCTCTAACCAACATTGACATGTTTCAGATATTCATCCCAGGAGAAACTAATGGTTTTTGGGAAAAAATGTCTTCAGGGATGGCATCAATTCTTTGGACCAACTTCTCTTGGTAAGTGAGCCGAACCAAGTTGCAAATAACTTTCAGTCAAAATGAAATTGCTGGACAGAAATATCACCAATGTTGTGATCTTTTTCTTGTTCCATGCATGTTTTTGTTATTGTATCTGTGTTTCATTCTGCAAAACCCCAAGAGTCACAGAGATGCAAATTCTGTAAATTATATATTTTTTAAAATAATTTTTTATTTAAAAAATTTATAAAGAACATAAAAACTAACATAAACTCGTCAAGAGCAAAAGCAATAAAGAAAGTAAGGACAAGGGGAAAAAAAAGCAAAAGTGAAGAAAGAAAGAAAAGAAACAAAAAGCTTCCAATTTGCATCTAATATAAATTACAAAATGATCTGTTACTCTAAAAAGCTCGTTCTTTTTCTATTATCCAGAGTTTTCCCCTCAATTGTTAAAATCACAAATCATAAGTGCATTCCCCTCCTTCATGTAAAAAGTTTATAAGGAACTTCCAATCAGCCATAAGCATAGATATTATTTCTTCTCTAATTAAAAAAAGTTAATTTAGTGTTCTCCAGAAGTTCCATCATCTTCATCAACATTCCTCCATTGCACTTCGTGTTAAACCTTTTGTGATGACCTGTAGTCCCTCAAAATAACCCAAAACCCAAAACATACATTAAAGTCCCCTAAAGCCTTCAACTTAACTTCACTGTTTTATTAGGCACAGTTTAAAGTCACAAAAGTAAATAATGAGGCAAAACAAAAACTAAAACAAACCACATTGACGAGCGTTCCGAAGCAAACCAAGATAACTCATCATAAACTCCAGGAAAATAACCGAGGAGAGTCTATAGGAAGAACACCAGCAAAGATAAACCTCTTTCAAAGTAAACTCTAAATTGACTCCAGCAATTCTGACTGCGCAGTTACAAACTTATATACATAGCTCCCATCTGCAAGCCACGAGGAGGATCATGGTGATCTCATCTTGAGTAGACCTCACTTTTCTCTGATCCTCTCCTCCCTGCGTGACCTAGGATAGATAGAGGATGGGCCTGGATCCTCCTCTGATTGCTCAGCTGGCCTCTGCCCTTCCCCAACCTCCTCCACCACCTTTAGAGCCACACTCCCACTCCTTGTTGGCTGTTCCTCCTCTTACTCAGAGTCAGTCTTCACCAAGGGCATGACACTATCCCCCCTGCATGGCACCCTCCCCCGGGACCAGACAGACGAGGACATTGAGGAAACCGAGCATGAAAGTCCTGGGCCAAACGAGGAGCATGAACATCAGTGGCATCAACCCAGGTGAAGTCCTCTGGTCCATAATCTTTCCATGCCACCAAATACTGAAATCGACCCCGCAACTGGCGTGAATCTCAGATGCTATCCACTTCGTACTCCTCCTCTCCCAGAGGGGCTACTGGGGCTGGCTGTGGGGAGGTAGAAGTCTGGATAAACCCTTTCCAGAGGTTCTTGTCAATAAAATCCCGCAACGCAGCCAACTCCGGTTCCGACAGGGAATATAACCGACCCACTGGCAATTTTGCATCAAGCAACAAGTCAATTGGACAGTCATATGCCCAATGTGGGGGCAACTGATCCACCTCCTTCTCCCCAAACACATCAGCAAAGTCCACCAACTTCGCAGGTAAATCCAGGTCCACGGGCGTAGCCACACTCCCTGCACAGGAGCGCAAGCAATGGTTGGCACACTTCCTATCAAGGAACTGCACAGCTCCAGAGAACCAGACAATCTGTGGATCATGGGCCTGTAACCACTCCAAACCCAGCACCACCGGAAAATGAGGCACTGCAGTAACGTAGAACATGGTTTTCTCCATATGCTGCCCAATACTCATGCAAAGGAGTTTGGTTGCAACAACCACAGGTCCCAAATGAAGGGGCCGACCATCAATCGTCTCTACCATTACTGGCAGGGACACCTGTTGCTGAAAAATGAACCACTGCTCTACAAAATGAGCATCCATGAAATTGGCTGTGGCCCCTGAGTCGACCAAGACTTGAATCTCCACTGCTCCCACACCAGGCATGAACACACTTGCTTTCAGTAGAAGATGCTTCACCAATAACAATTGTAGTGGAGATGTCAAAGGTAGCGAGGATGGCAAGGTTGGTGAAGATGGCGGACCTAAGGACTTTACACCCCGACCTACAGACCCCCGTACGCCAAGCGATGCCTGTTTCCCACCACAGCAGGTGTCGCTGGTGTAGCTTTCTTAACAGGACACTTAGCCGCAAAATGGCCTTGATTGCCACAAGAGAGGCATAAACTATCATGACGATGTCTCTTCTTTTCTACTTGAGTCAGGCGAAGGTGGCTAGCCCCCAACTGCATGGGTTCCTCCAAAGGCACTTCCACCAAGGGCTCCGACTTGCTGAAAACAGATACGGTCTCTGTCCATCATCGCACCCGTCGCTGCTGAAGTCTAGCATCGATACGAAGACACAGATGCATGAGCTCCTGAAGGGTGCAAGGGCATTCAGTGTGCGCCAACTTATCCAGGAGCTCCAACGACAAACCCTCCTGGAACTGATCTAATAATGCTGCCTCATTCCATTGTACATCCTGAGCAACCACCTGAAAACTAGCAATATAATCCATGAGTGAGCCACGCCCCTGCTTCAACTCTCTCAAACGTCTGTTTGCTATCAATCTCCACCAGGGGCATGACACCTTTCCACTTTTGAGCATATTTACACCTTTCCACTTTTGAGTCTTGCTGCAGTTGTCATATATAAAAACAAAGTTCCATTACTTTTTAAAGTGTTTAGCTTGCAATTTCTAAATTTTATTAAAAAAAACAAATACAAAAACATTGTATGAAGGTAAATGAGTTCAAACAAGCACAGAAATTACTTTTCACACATATTTCAGTTTTTCAGAATTTATTGTGGACACTTTTTCTTGCCTGGTTATATTCTACTGGTATGTTTTCACAAATGTAACCAGCGCACAGTCGGTATGTATAATCTAGAAACACCACATTATTATTATTTTATTAAGAACATTTATATGGCTATCCAATTCACCCATGGTGACTTTGGGCAGCTTACAAAAATATAACCCAATGCATTTTGTCACAATTTCTAAGTGGGTGGGATTTGAAAAAATATATGTTTATCATTTGACTGCTCTGTGACATACAGGTAATTCTCTTTTAGAAAATTTTTAACTAAGCAAAGCAATCACTAAGTGAAACTGTGACTATGCTTATTAATTACTTAGTTGCTTACTTCATCTTTGCTTTACAGATCTGTGAAGGTCATAAATTCGAGGTTGGATTGTAAAGTTACTTTTTCATCACCGTCATAAGTGTGATTAACCAAAACAATTGCTAAACAAGTTTTATTTGTATTGGGGACTGAAAAGTGAGGGACTCAACTGGCAGCCATGCTAATAGTTTTTAAGACTGGCAGACATGCTAATAGTTTTTAAGACTAAACAAATCCTATGCAAGCATGTACAGATTTGTAAAAACATATAAAGACTCATTCTGAATCAGGCTGAAGATCCATTTAACCTCACTTTCTGTACTTCAGTGGTCAACCAGATAACTCTTTGCCATTTGCAAAATGGTTATAATAATCTACACTGATTATCACTGGTAGTTGCCTGAGGGCTAAATCTCAAATTAAGAACAGGCTCCAAATGAACCCCTTTCTTAAAATAAGTAAATGTTACTTACCATTGGAGATAAGATGCAATCAAAACAAATTCTCATCCATGTTGGAGTTTGTATACATTACAGGGTTTAGCAATTGCTGACGACTTCAAAAAAAGGAAAACAAATTCTTTAGTTAGGGAAAATTGCTGAAGCAAGCAGGAATCTACCCATAGCAGCCTTGAGCAACTCAATTAGTTGGTGGAACTTGGAAGGATCTAACAGGAAAATAATAGTTTTTAGATTTTATCACATCCAAAGCTCTTTTGTTGGTTTGACTTGGATATTTACTCACTTCTGAAAGCTATGTTGAATACTGGTTTACTAGTTAGAAAGTAAGATAACCTACAATTTTATTGAATATACCTAAAAGATTTACCTATTCCACTTTACCAAAGACATATTTTACAAATTGAACACTCCAATATAATAACATGACAAACAGATTTTAGAGAGCTAGAAACTTAATCTTCCTTCCCAAAAATGTGATTAAAGCCTCCCATCCATTCTTAAGAATTAAAAATACACTGGGCAAGATCCTCCATTAGTTATTATGCAAAACAGAAGTGTCAAACTTAGATAGAATTCTTTATTGGCCAAGTGTGATTGGACACACAAGGAATTTGTCTTGGTGCAAATGCTCTTGGTATACATAAATGAAAAGATACATTCGTCAAGAGTCAAGAATCATAAGGTATAACATTTAATGATAGTCATAGGGTACAAAAGGCAATCAAATCATACTAAGAAACAATCAGTATAAATTGTAAGGATACAAGCGACAAAGTTACAGTCATACAGTCACAAGTGGGAGAAGATGGGTGATAAGGAGTGATGAGAAGATTAATAGTAATAGTAGTGCAGACTTTGTAAATAGTTGGATAGTGTTGAGGGAATTATTTGCTTAGCAGAGTGATGGCATTCGGGAAAAAACTGTTCTTGTGTTTAGTTGTTCTGGTGTGCAGCACTGTATAGCGTCATTTTGAGGGAAGGAATTGAAACAGTTTATGTCTGGGATGTGAGAGGTCTGTAAATATTTTCATGGCCCTCTTTTTGACTCGTGCAGTGTACAGGTCCTCAATTGAAGGCTGGTTGGTTTTTTTCTGCAGTCCTAATTATCCTCTGAAGTCTTTGTCTGCCCTCTTGGGTTGCAGAACCAAACCAGAGAGTTATAGAAGTGCAGATGACAGACTCAATAATTCCTCTGTGGAACTGGATCAGCAGCTCCTTGGGCAGTTTGAGTTTTCTAAGTTGGTGCAGAAAGGACATTCTGAATGAAACTTGATTTCATTAAGGGCCACATCAGGGTTATGTTTGACCTTGGGCAGGACATGGCCAGGATGGGCATGGCTAGCTCAACATCACTCATGTCGGGGGTGCAGGTAGTGGCCCAAGCGCTCTGCCAGAGAAAAACGGGCTCTCAAGCTCCATTGTCAGCTGCAACAACCTCCTGCAACCCTCTGCCAGCAAAAATGGAGCTTGGGGTGGCCACAGGCAACCCTCCTGAGCTTCGTTTTCACTGGCAGAGGCACCATGGACCAGTTCGCTGTTTCCAGGGTGGCCTTGTGGACCAGATCTAAGCACCCAGGGGGCCAAATCCAGGCCTCGGGCCTTGAGTATGACACCCCTGCTGCAGAAGATCTGGCAGTCAATTGTCTTATTGCATGAATGATGAATTTTATTCATTGGTGTCCTGAAGCTGCAGGGAAACTTCAGCTTTTATCTAATGAGAACCTTTCAATTCCCAGCTGAAGGACCAAAACAAAATCAAAAACCTTTCCTGATTTTGCTCGATGAGAATGTTTTGATATAGTATAACAGCTACATTGGGTGATCTTTTTTAGAAGCCTCCAGACGTCCAATTATAAATTTAAACAGTTTTCAAAACTATACTGATAATTTCCATATTAATGACATTTGAATGCAATCAACTGTTCAGCTCTTCCCTTGCAATGTGATTTGCATCATGTGGCAACAACTGGAGTGTGCAATTCCTGACATGGATCTGCTTTTCCTTATTCTTTCTTTGTCTGTCTCTTTCCTTATTGGCACTAACGGGAATTCTTCATCTCTAAAAGGAGACCAGCTGTAGTTGGTACATGGACATACTACAGCAATGCATTACAGCTTCAAATCCAGTTGACTTCAGCCCATGTTTGCATATATGAACAATGTCTCCATTGTCTTGATAAAATACGTATATCAAGTATTGCACAGAGAGAGAAGCCCATTGCATTCTGACGATGGAGGAAAACCACAGGGAAACCAGTGACACAAAGATAATAATCCCCTTTCCACCAGAAAGCTTGAGGCAGTGAGATTACTTTCCTTCCTCAATGTTATGCTGTTTCTTTCCTTAAATTGATAACACTTCTTTGTCAGTTGAAGACTACATAAAAAGCAAAAAATAGTAAGTAGAATGAACCAACATCCCAGATAAAATTATGATATGATTTCACATAATGGACTCTTTTTTTTCTTCTCAACTCTTATATTTCATTTTATAATCTAAATCATGCATTCAGACTCCAACTTTCATAATCACCTCAGAGTATTTCCTTTTGGGGAGTAACAGTGGTCTGGGAATTACTGTCTCAACAAGTATACAAGTGTAATATGAGATCTACTGCTGCTGACATAATGAATACACTGGTGGGAAACCTTATATACACCACCAGAATATCCCAGATAAGATAGCAATTGGGAACCTATGACATTGAAAGAACTAAGATGTAACATACTGATTACTGGCATGGAGGGAGAACACAACTGCACCATATTTATACAATCTCAGCTGTCCTCTGTTCTGTTGGCAGCAGCAGCAATACAATTATAAAAATATACTTTCAAACTAGGATTATTTACAACTAAAAAGAGTCATGGAAAAGTAGCTAATAAATCAGTTCATAAGCCAAATACCAAACTAAGATTTAAACCAAGATCAAACCAAGATTTAGAGGGCAAGAAAAGAGAATCAGCACAAGCAATAAAGAACTAGTATCATCCGGGAGGTATGTCAGGCAACCAGGATTTCCAGTAACTGGCCCAGTCATTTTAAGACATTGCTCCTAGCTATTAGTTACTTTCAGATATAAAGCTTTAAAGCTTTATATTACATTATTATAGGCTGAATAATAATAACAGGGCAAGATCCAGGGGTACTTTGAGAATTTCTGGAGGTAAAACCACCTGAAAATGATTGAAGATGTTCTAAACATGGAGTTCCAGATTAAACAAATCAGCTTTGGGGTTAGTTCACCTTCAGAACACCTCATTAAGACTAAACTGCCTCCAGGATATGTCGTATTCCAGGATGTTCAATAGGCTCTGGAACATTTTAGATTTCTCCAGAACATCCTATTTTCAAATTGACCAATTTTGCATAACCCTCACTGTTTTTCTTTTATAGAATGTGAAGGACATGATGAAAGTCACAGTCTTATTAGAGAGCTTCCCTAGTTATTTGATAATTTTAGATAGACCAATAATCATTACAATGTGCCCGCTGTCCATGGTAATTAGTAATTATTTCAAAGAAAAAGGGTTCTACTACTAAGATGGATGACATCTTCTACAGTAGTGTTAAGCCTCAGTAACATCAATTTGTTGACCTTTTTTTGCAATGAAAAGAAGGGATACTGAGATGATACCATTTCTTTCTTTGTTGGATAATTTAAAAAATATCTCACACATACATTGTTAAAATAATACCAGTAAGATGTGAAAATATCACCTTCTCTTTTTTCTTCTCCCCTCCTTTTACTCTGTCAACTATTATCTGCCTCTCTGTTCTGGGAAATGTAGCTGCTTGGCAATTAACTCTTTTCTTGCATAATAGAATTACGAATTAGCCTTTCCTCACAACTTTCTCCTTTGCTATATGGAATTCAGTGGATGTCAAGTTACATTTAGATAAACAAATAGAAGTCTAATTGACAAGAACTCTAATTATGTGATGAGGAAAGAATCATTTCATGTCAGTCAGAAGAGAAAGTCATAACTTTTTGTTTACATTCTCTCAAATTGATGCATTTAGCAGGCATTTCAAAAAAAGCTCAGTATGAATGCGAAAACTCCATGAGAAAATCCACATTTGTTCATTGTCCTATTTCTTCAGCAAGCTCCAAAACAGCTTTTGCCAAATGTTTGTCCTGATGTGACCCAGAACCAAACCCAAGGGTAATGAGAGTAAACTACATTTTGAATCTCAATTTCTCTTTTTTAAAAAATGACAGTGGAATGTGACTCAACACAGCCAGCTTCTTATAGATACACCATGAAAATCTGGTCAAAATGTTCAGAAATTGAACAATCTCATAAAAACATAAGAATATAAGCAGGCCCTGTTGGATCATACCTGTGGCCCATCTATTCCAGCAGCCAGAGGTCTAATCCAACAGGGCCAACCACATGTACAGGAAGCCCAATTGTTTCCCAGCAGATGACTTTCAGAGATAGTCACATGGTTACCCAAGCTAATAGTCATTGATTCTCAGTATTTCCATTAATTAGACCAGCCTCCTTGGAAGCCAGCCAAAGAAGCACCATGCCTTTCACTGGGATACTCTGATCATTCCTTTTTCTTTTCCATATTTTAAAAATATAGACTGGAAAGCTGTGGGAAGGGAAGGGAATTGCCAGATACATGTGCGCATGCCATGTTTAAATGTCTAAAATACAGGAGGCTGGGGAAGGGTAGAGGCCGGCTGAGCAGTCAGAAGAGGATCCAGGCCCATCCTCTATCCATCCTAGGTCATGCAGGGAGGAGAGGATCAGGGAAAAGCGACCTCTACTCAAGAGGAGATTACCATGATTATCCTCATGGCTTGCAGTGGGAGCTATGTATATAAGTTTGCAACTGCGCAGTCAGAATTGCTGGAATCAATTTACTGTTTACTTTGAAAGAGGCTTATCTTTGCTGGCATTCTTCCCATGGACTTTTCTCAGTTATTTTCCTGGAGTTTATAATTAGTAAAATTATATATTTTCTCAGCTTGCTTCAGAACTCTCATCAATGCAGTTTGTTTTGGTTTTCTGTTTGCCTCCTTATTTACTTTTGTGACTTTAAACTGTGCCTAATAAAACAGTGAAGTTAAGTTGAAGGTTTTACGGGACTTTAATATATGTTTTGGGTTTTGGGTTATTTTGAAAGACTACGGGTTATCACAATATTTTACCATAGATGGCAGCAAAAGGTTAGAGTTATTGTATATTTCTCTGCTGCCTCCTAGTGAGGCTCTCAATTTCTGCAGCCTAGATAGATAATTAGATTTGACTGACATGAGTGCTCAGTGGAATCATTTGATTCATCTTTTTCTGTTGGATCTTTCCCAAATGAGGCCATTGACCATGGTTAATTTTTTAGAACTTCTAGCACTTTAGAACTGTTGGGGTTTATGGAGCACAAAACTATGTGCCTGCAGGTAAAAAAAAGGCAGAGGACAACTGCAAAGGGGTTGTAGAAACTCAATCTTGTCTTGGAAGACTGGTGAAAAGAACCTCAACCCTTATCCCAAGGACAAGGTATAAAAAGCTTCTTTGATTTCCTTCTAAAAGGAAGTTACTTTTAGCCCTGGCTTTTTGCCACCATCATGTGAATCTTTCTTAGTGATGATCTTTCATACACAGCTATGCTTGCCAGCTGACAGGGAGAGGCTAATCTTCTTATATGCCTCTTCCTGCTTCTCAGTGCAGTGATGGAAGGCCTTGACATATGAGTATAAGGTTGCATCAGAGTTCTCATCTCACTGCTCCACTCTTTTTCTTTCTGATCTTAATTGTAATTTTATCCTCATCCCAAATGAGTTTCTGCAGTGTTATTTCACTAATAAACATACATTAGGTTGGGTGAAAGCTTATGACTGGCCCATTTATTCAAGGGAGTTTTCTCCAGAGTCTGTCTAGTCGAATCCAATATATTTAACATTTTGTTCTTACATCAACCCTGTGAGGTAAAACAGGTGGAAAGACCTGCCCTGGGTAGAATGAGATTCATGTATGAGCAAGAATGAATTTTCCCAGGTTTAGGCTGGTATTTGAATTGTCATACCACATTTGCTTTGTAACTTTATTCTCCCCTACTCCAAGTTTCTTGGAAACTGATGACAACATGTATTACATGCTGTGTTAGATGCCCAACACCTGTTTCTGCTTATCACTTTTATCTGATATTTTGATTCACATTTCAAACTTATCCCTCCTGGCAAGTAACATTTCCTTACTATAAACCAATTATTCCAAAAAAACATGTAATAACAAAGGCTGACAAGAAAGTGTTGTGTCTAAAGGCAATGAACCCATATATTCCTAGCTCAAACACCACATGGATCTTCATACAAAAAAAAAATCAAGATAGCAAGATTTTGCTATTGCTAGGATATTCTCTGATTGCCAAAGAAATTGATTTCTGAATTAAAATACAGTAACTTTCCTCAGTTCTGTTGAGGAGATAGCTATGGAATTTCATATGTGACTCTTACCACAGAAGACACTCTGTCAGGGACAGAGATTACAAGTTGTTTTATCCTTTCCACAAACCCCCACTTGCATATATCATGCCATTAAGATCGCCTTGATGGATGAATGTAGGTAAGTTTGT
The DNA here is from genome assembly GCA_015471245.1 of Laticauda colubrina. Lineage (NCBI taxonomy): Eukaryota > Metazoa > Chordata > Lepidosauria > Squamata > Elapidae > Laticauda > Laticauda colubrina. The sequence continues at coordinate 11,434,212 of BLBF01000004.1, read as the reverse complement.
TAAAGCTGCATTGTTTCACTTGTAAATTTGTCTGTGTTTGGAATTTCTACTATATAGGTGTTGTGAAATCCAGTAGTTTAGAGTTTTACTTAAAATAGCCATATAAATCATAGCATAACTTGTCTCTATAATTACACCAATCATTTGGTTTGGTCTGTAAATTCAAACAATAATAATAATAATAATAATAATAATAATAATAATAATGATGATGATGATGATAATAATAATAATAACGATGACGACGACGATGATGATGATGATGTTTGTATTTCATGTGCATTGCATACATGGAAGGACATTTGTCAGATCTGAAATTCTATGAAGAATTTCCTCTCAGCTTCAAATAAGCCATTTTCACGAGACCGCAAAAGAAGAAGGAGAGTTTTAAGATATCTTGCCACTGCATGGCAGTCCATCCAAGACAGGGCTGGGCAACTATGACAATATTGCAACCTTTGGACTTCATCTCACAGAATTCCTGAGCCAGCCATGGTTAGGGATTCTGTTTGTTGAAGTCCACAGGTTATAAAATTGCCCTATTGCACACCCCAGTCCAAGAGCTGCTATTTGCAAATTTACATTTAGTGCAAAAGAAACATTGGAATCATGTATTTTGAGGCCAGTGGGGCTTTTTCACAGATTAACATATACATGATAATCCAGATGTGGGCTTTATTGTACCACTTACATGGAATTTTCAAGTATTCTTTCATTTCTAATTTTCCAATGTTTCATGGTTACACCCTTCCACCTCCTCTCTCTCCCCTCACAATTAAAAAATTAAGAAAACAAATATAGCTGCATTTCTGTACTGATACATTCATATTCTATGTCTGCTCCAAGATCTTAAATACTTTACATTAATATCTCTCTTCATTTTATCACACCAAGTAATCATGTCACCTCATAAATTTATTTGACTAAGAGTAAGCTTGAACCTTGGTCTCTTCAATCCTAGTCCAACACCTTAACCACCACACCACACAGTCTCTTTATCAAAGTATATTAGTTATTGCTGTAATCGTTCTGTTTGGGCATCTTAATCAGATCTGTCCATTCCCTGAGACTTTTTAAAGCATGCTACAAAACTCCTTGCTGTGCTATTTGGGTGTTTTTCTGTAAGTTCCTTTGCACAAGTGCTTTTTTTAAAAAACATTTTTTTTAATTGGTTTTAAAACAAAAACAAACAAAACATAAAAACATTAAGCCATCTTCCATATATATACATACAGTGTGCCGGTTGGTTTACAAATTGTTTTGTGCTACCATTTCGTAGTCTTCAATTGCAATTACATTATATATCCTCTCATACTTTCAATCAAATATCAAATAAATTAATATCTTTATTCATCAATCATTGACTATACTTTTATTCATTCATGTTTTATAAAATAATCATATTTTACTTAGGTTATTTTATAACAATTCATATTATCCTCCCAGATCTATCCAAGAATCATTTTGTAGATATAATTTTAAAAAAGAAAAAAAAAGAAAAAATATCTTTATATATTTATTATTTTCTAAAAATCTACATATTTCATTACTATGTTTTGTTATCTAACCATTGATAGAATAGATCCCAAATTTTATGAAATTGTTTATCATCTTGTTCTCTAATTTCAAATGTCAATCTACTCATTTCAGCACATTCCAATATTTTCTTTATGATCTCCTCCTGTGATGGTATCTTCCCATTTTTCCAGTTTTTAGCAAATACAATCCTAGCCACTGTTAATACATTTACAATCAGATATTTCAAATCTTTACTGTATATTTCAGACAAAATTCCCAATAAAAAAATCTCTGGTTTCAAGTCTATATGCTTATTTGTCATTTTTTCCAGCCAAATGTGGATTTTAGTCCAATATTTTTTCGCATCCAAACATGTCCACCACATATGGTAATATGAGCCAGGTGTCTGATGACATTTCCAACACTTTTCAGACTTATTCTTGAATATCCTTGCTATTCTTGTCGAGGGAAAGTGACACCTGTAAAATATCTTATACAAATTTTCTTTATATGCTACTGACATTGTCATTTTATAATTTTGAGACCACAATTTTTGCCATTTCTCTAAATCAATCCCATATCCAAAATTCTTCCCCCAAGCAATCATAGTTTCTTTAACTTGTTCTTCTAATTTAATTTCTAATAAATATCCATATAATTTTTTAATTATCTTTTCATCAGCACCTTTCAAAATCTTATCTAAATCAGTCAATTTATCATAAAAACCTTCTGTTTTAAATTTTTTATCATACCTTGATTGTATTTGCGCATATGAAAACCAATTCATATTGATACCTTGTTCCTCTAATTTTTGCATAGATTTAAGTTCACTCTTTTCATTCAGTATTTCACCATGTCTAACTGTTTGTTCCTTTTTGTATATTATAGGATAAGAAAATGCTTCAATAGTCGATAACCAGACTAGAATTTTCAAATAACATTCTCTTTTAGTCTTCTCCCAATTTAACCACAGAGATTCCCATATATGATGTCTTCTAAAGTACCCCTGTGTTTTCGTTCCCTTATACCATAAAAAGGCATGCCACCCCAACAACAAATCATGTCCTTCTAATGTCAACAATCTAGTATTTCTTAATGTTATCCATTCCTTTACCACATCAATTTCGTAGCTTGATACTACAACTCCCAGTTAGGCAAGCCAAATCCTCCTCTTATTCTAGCGTCTTGCAAAAGTTTTAACTTTATTCTCACTTCTTACCTTGCCATATATATTTCAACACAATTTTATTTAAATCTTCAAAATAATCTTTTCCAAGCCTAATTGGAATTGTTTGAAACAAATATAAAATTCTGGGTAATATATTCATCTTGATTGTTGATATTCTCCTAATTAGTGACAGTTGTAAATTTTCCCATTTCACCAGATCTAGCGCTATCTGCTGCTTAAGTTAAATATAATTTTTCTCTTTTAGTGTACTGCATCTTGCTGTCAAATATATCCCCAAGTATTTTATCTGATTTTATGGATTTTCAATAGGTCTGCTAATTCTTCCTTTTGTCTTGATAACATGTTCTTTGTCAGAATCTTTGCCTTATTTTTATTTATTTTCAAGCCTTTTCATATTTCTCTATCTTTTCTATCAATTTTGATGCTGTGTCTAGTGGATCTTCTAAGATGAAAACCAAATCATCTGTGAATGCTTGCAATTTAAATTCTTCCTTTTTAATTTTCAACCCTTTTATGTCCTTTTCTTCTCTGATATTTCTGTTTAACACTTCCAAGGTTAACACAAACAACAAGGGTGACATTGGGCATCCTTGCCTTGTTCTTTTTCTTATATCAACAGAGTCTGTCAATTCTCCCTTTGTCATTACCTTTGCTGTTTGCTTATGATACATAGCTTCTATTGCTTGAATAAATTTTTTAGTAAATCCCATCTGTTCCAGCAGGAAAAACATGAATCGCCAATTCACATTATCAAATGCCTTCTGTGCATCTAGAAATATCAACGCCATTTGTTTTTCAGGATGAGCCTCATAATATTCCAAAGTGTCCAAAATTACTCTCATATTGTCTTTAATTTGTCTCTTTGGCAGAAATCCATTTTGATCAGGCTGAATAAAACTGTTTAAATATTTTTTAAGTCTTTCTGCCAATATTGAAGCAAAAATTTTGTAATCTGCATTTAGTAAAGAAATAGGTCTATAGTTCTTAATTTGTAATGGATCGGAGTGCTTCAGTTAGCTCCATCATTGTTATATTGCTTTCTAACATTGTTTCAATCTCTTTAGGTACCTGGGATAGATTAGCATTCTGTAAATACTGTTTGACTCTTTCCCATCAATATTCTCTTGCATGTATAATTTCTCATAATAATCTTATATGATTTCCTTCTTTTCTCTACTACCACAGCAGACTTGGCCTTGATCATCTATTAGCTGCAAAATTTTCCTTGATTCTTTCTCCTTTCTCAATTTATATACTAACCATCTACCTGGTTTATTTGTATCTTCAAAATAGTTCTGTTTAGCACCTCTCTTTTTTGTGCTAGCTCTTCTTTTTCTATTAGACCCATTTTATGTTTGGTTATATCCATTTTTAACTTGATATCCTTTTTCTGTGGCATTTTCTGTAACTCTATTTCAAGTCCTTTATATTCATCCTCTAATGCCTTGGAGGCTAATCTTTTCATAGTGTTTCTTTTCCTTGTATAGTCTATTATCAAGCCTCTGGCATATGCCTTCATTGTATCCCATACATTCTGAATTGATGTATCTTCTTTTTTGTTTTCTCTAAAGAAAAAAGCCAGTTCTTTCTCCATCCACTGTATAAAGTCTTTTTCCTTTACAATAGTATTATTTAACATCCATCTTGATCTTCTCCTTTCCATTGAATTGTCATTGGATTGTGATCTACCCAAGTACTTGTTTCAATGTTTACTTCTTGAATATTAGTTAACAATTCTGTTGACATCCATATCATATCTATTCTGGACCATGATAAATGTCTATTTGAATAGAAAGTGTATTGTTTAGTTTTAGCATTTCTTTCTCTCCATATATCTTTAAAGTTTATTTCATCCACCATTTTAAAAAAGGATTTAAGGAGGATCTTTCTGCTTTGCTTTATTGTTTTCTGTGCTGTATCCAGTTTATTGTCTACAATTCTGTTAAAATCTCCCATCAAAACTATATTATCATAGTCCAGTTCAATTATTTTCATGTGTAATTTTTTATAAAATTCTTGATTGTCATTTGGGGCATAAATTGCAATCAGGAGTGTTTTTATATTATTATCTATTATTTCCACCATTAGTATTCTTCCATCATCATCAGTATATATCAATTTCATTGGAATAATATCTTTAATATACAAGACCACTCCTCTTTTCTTGCATTGTGTCAAAGAAGTAAATATTTTCCCTAATTTTGGCTGTCTCAGCAATTGTTCATGTTGCTTTTTAACGTGTACTTCTTGTAGACAAATTATATCAAATTTTAATTTCTCTAATTTATGAAAAAAATTCCTTCTTTTAACAGCTGAATTAAGTCCATTTATTGTAATTAATTTTTTTTCTTCCATGATTAAATTTTGGAGTTAGATTTAACAGCTCTCGTCGATCTTTGTTCGCATTGTTCCTTGGCTTCCTCCTTTCCACCTACTGCACCTTCTTCTTTTCCAGTCATCATTTGGTAATCCTCTTGGAATTCAATTAGTAAAATTTCTTTTTCTGCCTCTTTCTCCTTTTTAAAAAATACTGCGTAAAATTATTCAGCTTTCTCAATTGAGTCAATTCTATGTCTCTTTTCTTGCCATGTGAACATTAAACCTTCTGGAATCAGCCATCTATAATTCACCTCTTTTTTAAGTAACAATTTGGTCAAGAATCGGTATTCTCTTCTCATCTCTCTCACTCTTCTGGGTACTTGTTTCAAGACCACAATTTCCTTATCTTTGTATTTCAATGTTTTATTTCTCGCCACTTGCAATATTTGCATTTTAATGGCTTTCTTTGTAAATCTGATGTGAACTTCTCTTGGTAAACTATTTCTCATCACATATCTTATAAAGACTTGATAAACCTTGTCTATTCCATCCATCATCTTCTCTCGAGTTGTTTCCAAAGCTTCAGCCAATATTTCTATCATTATCTCTGCTAGGTTTTGTCGTTTTTCTTCCTCTATGTTTTGAAATCTGAGATAAAATTCTGATCTGTCCATCTCCCATCTCAGCATACCACTTTTATCTTCACATCTGTTATCAATGTCTCCAATCTTCTTATCTCTTTGTTTACCTTCTTCAATTTCTTGGAGGCTCTCATCATACTTCATACTTTGTTGGATGCTTTCCACTTTTTCATCGGTTTTCCCTGTTTTTTGTTCAATGTTCTCTGTTCTTTGTTCAATGTTTTCTATTTTCTTTTCAATATTCTCTGATCTTGTTTGAATATTTTGAATTCCTTGCATAATCATCTGCAGAGTCACTTTTTCTTGTTCTTTTTCTTGCTTTAACATTGTCTGTATTGAGCGTTGTCCTCCAGATGGTGGAGAGGAGGAAGCAGAAGTTGAAGAACCAGGAGTTGTTAACTTCCTACTCATTTTGTGAAATTCAAGATCTTTCAAATTCCTCTAGACCTTAATCCAGTTATGAAATACCCAATTACAATTCCAAGTAAAAATAGTGGGAAAAAAGAAAAAACCAATTGGTAATAATAATTAAAAAGAAAAAAGGGAAAAAAAATTCTTCAGGCTCTTGCATACCTTAAGAAAAAGGGCATAAGCACACCACAAACAGACACACAAAAAAAGAAAAATTGTAAAGTCCCCAAAAAGGCAAAGAGGTGAGGAAAAAGACTAAAAAAAAAAAAGGTTTAGATCTGATTGGACCATCCAGGAGCAAAGATATTGGCAGCGATCTCAGACCTCCAAGATCGCATGCTGTATTATCACAACGCCATCTCTGCCCTCTCTCCGCACAAGTGCTTTTGAGGTAATCCCACACTGTCATTTGCTACCCTTCTGTCTGGAGCCTATAGGGCAGGGATGAGGGAGAGACTTTAAGCTATGTCATCTCAAAATGCAATACTCTACTCATTTAAGCTATGGAGTTGCTAGGAATGAATGGCCTGTAATCAATCAATTGATCAATCAACCAATTACCCTACACCAGTTTTTTTTCATGAGACCATATACTGTAGGTCTGTGATGGTGAACCTATGGCACATGTGCCAGAAGTGGCATGCAGAGCCATCTCTCCGGGCATGCAAGCCATCGCCTGTTTCTCTTCTGGGTTCCGGCATGTGCTTGCCAGCCAGCTGGTCTTCACGCACATGGGAGCACCAGAAACTGGAAAAGCAGTTTCCTGGTGCGCATGCGCATTCCAGGAAGCTAAGCTTCTATTTTCCATCACACACATGCACGCTGGCCAGCTAGCCTTCATATGCACATGTGCATGTGTGACAGAAACCAAAAGACCAGGTGGCCAGCGTGCATGCGTGCACTGCAAACTGCACACACTGGGAAGTTGCTCTTCCAGTTTGCAGCACTCCTACATGCATGCCAGGGAGCTGCTCTTCCGGTTTCTGGTGCACCCCCGCATGTGGTACACTCCTGTTTCGCCACTTGGTGCCGAAAAGTTTTGCTAACACTGATATAGGTAATCAGCTAGACAATTTTTAGAATCTAGCAAAGTTTACCTAGAGAAGGTAAGGGGAATACCACGGAGAAAGGCAGTGCACCAAATGAAATCTTAGATTCCACAGGAGAAGAAGATTCAAATCAATTGAGTGGAAACAAATAATGTTTCTTTGCATTTGTCCCTAGATAGTTTTGCTGTTAGATTTGTTTTTGTTGTTATTGGGCTATCTGCTTGATAGTTTTGTTTCTAATTCACATTGGCAATTTGATGCCTCATCTTCTTCTCCTATGTATCTGACTTTGACACTCCCTATGTAACTGTATCACTACTGCATTTCAGCAGGCAGTTAGTTTAGGAAATCCATATGGCCACAATTCTGTTCCCCGCATCTCGGGTGCCTTCCTTCTAGCCACGTCTATGCAGAGAATTGGTTCAGCTCTTCTTCCCAAACTTCATCTTGTCCCCTTCACGTGAGAGTTTGTATTGATCAAATCTGCCATCGGTAGCCATAACTTTGGGCAAAATACAGTAATTATCTGGAACAACCTAAAAAATAGGTCAAACTCTGAAATAAAAGTTGATATCACTTGCTATATAAAGTACATACTCTTTTGCATGGATGTAGCATGTCACAAAACTGGAGGAGGCTCAAGTATACTCCAGTCCTAGAAAATTCCATGGAGAATCAATTTTACTGATTACAGTGAAACCTGTTAATGGTTGTAGTTCTTATTTCTACATTTTAGAAAAAGATTGAAGTGAGGTTTTACCTCATCAAATATGTCAAAATGTTTCACCACATAAACCATCGTAGACCTGCTCTGGAGTGTAACTGGCTATTCTTGAGTTCAAAAAAATACATTTTTAAAAATAACAATGCTTAGTGTTGTTATAGGTGTCTACCATAGTTGTGTCCCACTGATTTCAACATGAGTTACTCCTGTTAAGTAAATTGAGGGTTTCATTTTTAACTGTCTTCTGGGACAGTGTTTCTTAAACATTTTTTCTCTCAGGATCTCTTTCCATTTAAAAAAAATGGAATATTTTTATCAATATTTTCTATATTACAATTTTAAACTGACATATTCATCATTTTTTTTTTCATGTAAGCTGGCAAATAATTTTGATTTTGTAGATCCTAGGACCACACTTTAAGAAACATTGATCTAGAACAAGTCCCAAATCTTGTTTTCTTTTTGTAAAGTTTTCTTTGTCTCATCATGAGTTCGTGCTCTCACCCTGTCTTGTTCCCTGTATCCTCCCCCAATTCTTTAATTTACTGTTTGAAAGAAGAGCAAAACTCAATTGATGTTTTATTTGTAACAGTTTATTATTTGCTCTCAGAAAAAATATTTCAAAAAACACTACACAAAATAAATCCATTGTGATTGTAAAGTGCATTTTTCAGTTGTGTAAAAAATATATTTAACAACATGCAAGGCATCCTGAAGCAAAAAATGGACTATTCCTCATTACATTCATACAGGCAAGAGAAACACAAAAGCCCAAGAAGTTGGCTTTAAAATTTGGAAAGAAGACTGAAATAAAAGTGCATTTCTTATAGCTTTCCTGGGTATGCATTTCACGCTGTTAAGTATTTTTTTCTTTCTTTCTAGTCACATCACAATAAGCTAGATCTGCTAAAGAAGCCAATTATTTGGAATCACGTATGACTCCTCAATAAGCCATGGTTTATAAACCCAATGGCCATCCAGAAAATAAAGCCAAACCAAGCAAATTTCATTATGACTTTGTGCAGGGGTGCACTAATTATAATCAAAATTACTCATGTTTTTAAAATTCAATCAGAGAAACATTCAGTCCAAGAAACTCAGATTTTGCACCTTTGGGTTCAGCAAATTGTGTCCTTGCCCCTTTGGCATGATGTTTGATACTTTGATCTACTTTCTTGGAAATCTTTAAGATAGTTTTACATACCATTACAACATAGTATAAGGCCTTTGGAAGATTGAATTAGGGGATATATAGAATCCAGACTTCTGGACTGAAACAATTCAATTGGTTTATATTTGATTTGTCCAGAGTTTTTCAGTTCAGTATTGTTACTTGAGATATTTATGTCCTATAACAAATCCCTAGACAGGATGGGAACATGAAGGATTGATACAGAGGGATGGATCATGTGAATGGGATCTTGATTTATAAAGATGTGGCATGTTTCAAGGCTTACAGGAAGAAATCTTATCTAAATAGGGTCACATATAGTCCTGATCAGAAGATTAAGGATCATGCATTAACTTTCCCAGCTTGTTTTTTTCTACTGGCATATTAATTCAATATAAAAGGCAGTTGTGAACAGCTGATTTGCAATTTTATTGAGGAATTGCATGAAGGAATGGATTTTGCACATGACTTTGAGGGATTATTTTTTGAATGTACACAAAGATTAAAACATTTTTGTAGTCTATAGTAACCTTTCCACTTGCAATCCCAAACTTGTAAATTTAAACTAATTTTCTACTCTCTAACTACAAATGTACACATTTTCCTGCTTCTCATGCCATCATCTCCTGTAGCACCTGGAGATCTTCAGGAAGAGAAAGGTTATGATATATATTTCTTTTGAACGTACATACTGCTGTGTTCAGTGGCTTCATTCCAAATGGTTTTGAAAATCTTGCTTTTTTAGTTAAAGTAGCAGTTAATGTGTACACTTTATTACTGGTTGTTTCTTGGGGAAGTAAAAAAATTAGTGATTTTTTTTTCTGGCATATAACCAACCAGAGGATTCAGTTTCCCTTCACAGAAAGTATTAGTTACCACATCAGAGTGGCTCAGCCCCAAAATCCTTTTCCTCATAATAAAACCCATTGTGAAAGAAGCCATGCTCTCATTTTTCAAATGACAATGGGAAGAGAGACCCATGGCATGTAGGAGAAGTCAAGTCCATTTTTATAACAGGCTTGCAACTGCTGATCACACTGTCCTCATAGGGTTTTTTTCTTAATTTTTAATTTTTAAAGCAGCAATATCTTAGACCAATCTGGTATTAGCACTGAAGTTTCTAATACCCAGCTTCTAACAGTTCCAGTGCCAATTCTTAATTCAAGTTGAAGGCATGCAAATGAAATGACAGGACTCATTATAGAGAGTTAAGAAAATGCAGGATATGCATATTTCTTAAATTACAAGCTGTGGCATGTTGACAGACTTTCCCCATTTTTAACCACAAGCTAACATTCCAGGGAAAGGCTCTTGCATCATGCTAAGTAATCGAGCTTGGTCACTGCTGCTTTTCCAAAATTGCATAGGAGTCTGCACAAACTCCTTTCCAAATCAAGATTTTTTTTTTCAGACAGAACAGGGAACATAAGAACTTCATTTGGACATTAGGTACTAAATCTAAAATCCTCAGTTCTACTTCACACCCAGAAAAACTATTTATCGAGCTACTTATTCAGTCACCACCATTGAATGGAACCAGAACAACTGATTTGCTTGAAGGTTGAGTTATGAAACTCTAGTATGTGTATCTTTGAGTTTTCAAGTAATTTCACCATTTTGTTATAGACACTACAAACAAGCACTGAAAAGGGTTAACTTTCTAGTCAGTTGGATTTATAATCCAAGTTGGAAAGTCAAAATGGTTTTCTTTAGTGTTAAACAAGAACCAGAGAAGGATTGGCCCCAATAAATGATAAAACATGGCTATTACCTGTAGTTACTACTGTATCTACCAATAGGGGAAAACATTTTGGAAAAAAATTAGTGATAAATTTATGGAGATGAAGGAACGTTTTTGATTGTTTTGCTCTGCATGCAGGGAATGATTTACCATTTTTTGGTTAACTATCCTTTCCCTCTCTACTTTGCCAGAGTTCAGGAACATAGGAAATTGATATTTTATTTCATACTACATATGCCTATTAACAAAGAAAAGACCAGGATATCTATCAAAAGGAAGGGAAATCTAGCCCACTGCATGTTTCAAAAAGGAGAAACTGACAAGAATTTGAATACTGATTTCATGATGAAAAGGACTCGTTTGACACACAGTCGTCACTGGAATTCATTCATTAACTTTTCTATAATAAAGCTCCTGGATTCTTGAATGGCTGTTTAATTCATTCTGCCACACTGTCCTGCCATCACTTAAACTGCTGTTGAAGACCAACACCAGAAAATCTCCTACTCAGAGAGACCATGTCCCTTTGACTCTGGACACATAGAAACAACAGAGCATATACTCCTCCAGTGTCTGTACTATGAAGACATTCACACTAGGCTCATCTTGCCACCATTGCATCAATATCCAGAATTGTACAGGACAATTCTACATCTTCCTACTTCTTTCAGATATTAACTCTGCCAAAACATCCGTTGCCAGGTTCTGTGTAGCCGTGCTTAAAATCCATCAGATGATGACCTCTGCCATAAAGCAGCCTTAATAAGCAAACACTTCATCATTCTATAGTCCTCTGTACTGTGATAAATTTAGTCTGCTATAGACTAATCTCTAAGCTCCCCTGCACCTCTAATGCTCCTACACTTCCTCTTAGTTTCCCTTCAGGATTTTGGTTTTTATGCATATATTTTCTGTTTTATGTCTTTCAGCTTCATATAATAACTTTTTTTTAGACTTTGATGTGTTTTCCATGCTTTTTAATTGACTGTAGCCCACCCTCTTTATGCTGTAAGAAACAATTGATTTTTAAATTGGTTCTAGTCCAGCCTAGTGGGAAAAGCCTGAAACCCAAATATTAATATCCCTAGAGCGATCAAGCATTCTTGTGTCTGAATTCACAATGTCTGTTCTATTACCGAGTTAAAATGTTCCTATTACTGAGCAGAAGTATTGAGGAAGACAACAAACAACTGAATTGAGTGGGTATCCATTATTTCAGGGGTCCCCAACCACCGGGCCCCGGACCGGGAAAGGTCCGTGGATCATTTTGTACCGGGCCGCAAAGAATGAATAATCGTGATTAAAATATATATAAAAATATGCTTTTAGTAAAGAAATAGTAAAGAGGCCCTTTACTATTGGGGAAGAATTGATTTTGCCGGTCCTTGAAAAAGTGTTTCTGTGTGAAACTGGTCCCTGGTACAAAAATGGTTGGGGACCACTGCATTATTTGACATATCTTATTTATGTCAGTAACATTCAATTTATAGACATTTTATAAAATTCTGAAATAAAATGAAATTTTAAAATGTTCTTCACCCAGATGATTAAGCCCATAGGCCTGAACAAAATTAAATGTAAATAAGATGGTGTCATGAGGAGTTAAGACTTAAAAACAATTTTATTCTTAACAGTCTACCACCACCTAATAAAGAAGGGAGGAGGGAGATAAATAAAATCACCTAAATAAAATAATTACTTATTGTGGAAGCTAAAATGCTACATCAGCCTTCTCCAGGCCACTGACTGTCCCGCCTGGAGATTGAACTAAAGTCTAGCACATCCTGAGGGCACCAGGTCGATTAAGGGTGGATTATGTGACTAGGCCACATAGGCTCATCTGGCTCAGCCACTGAAATAAATCTTCATATGTGTTTAGGAAAAGAGATACAGGCAGAATGGTGAGTAAGCATTATGGAATCTTCCCATACACAAGGCAATTCCTAAAATGGAAGGAAGCAAAGGATCATCTGAGCTAAAATTATAGTCTTTTCATTTGGGACTCTTAGCCTCTCACAGATTGTACAATCTGATTAAGAGAGGAGTGGGAAGACTGTTTAGCTCATCCCTGCATCTTGTTTCTTCTCAAAGAGTTGGTTTTATCAGAGAGGTGCACAGCAAGTCTGATTCCAGAATACAGAAAGGAAAAAGAAGGGGGGAATCTATTCTGCACAGCTACCAATACTGTAATGTATCTCAAAGGATAAACACAAATCAAATTGCCCAAACAACAGCACCAAGCACTGAATTTGATCTGTGGCAGCCATCTCACAGTAGACCATCTCCTTTTGTTTAAATTCAAAGGAAACACGAAGAGATCTTCTGCCCTAAAAACCTTTGCAGCCAGGAGTTTTCACATTTCTCTTTGTTTCCATTCTGTAAGTACAAACTGCAGTTCTTGTGCCTACTCTGATTCTGCAACCACCTCCCAAAAGGGATTTCTATCTCTGTCTCTTCATTCTTGTGCAGTAAATATAACCCTGAGTCTCTGATTTAATAATAAGGACCAAGTTTTTCATATCCAGAATAGCTAGGCCATTCAGGAAATAAACCATAAGAACACCGGGGGCTTCCAAACTGATCAAAGGCAATCCCAAAATCTGGCTCACTACAAGGCTGTGAAATCTCTCGAGCCGATTTGAGTTCAGAGCGTATGATCCTGTAATTCAATCCCTTGTTGCTATCCCAGTAGACTTTGCCATCACATTCATAACACACTGCAAATTCAATTCTTTCATGGGCTTGAACCCGTTCTGGCAAGTTAACATCAAAGGAGAAGGTATCCTTATCGGAACTGGCATAGGTGTCCTTCACATATTGACATGGGTGATCCGTGAAGGTTTTCCAAGTATCAAAGGTCATCCGAATCTTGACGGCCTTCTCAAATGCCAGATTCCTGACTTTCACCGTACCCATAATAGCTTTATCTTTCAACATGCAGTTCTCAAGGCAAATACAATCTGCCTGGAGGCGATTCCGGAAGTCCAAGTAATCTGAAGAAGGCTGTACGAAATCCAAGACAAAGTCATCGTGATCCACCGTGGTCAGGCCCACGATATTGTCTATGAGTTCTGTGATGTTCAAGGGGATATCCAAGGGGTCATCAAATTCTGAGAACACTTTCACCACTGTCAGAGCCAAGCCCCTGCTGTCCGCAAAAGAAACCCTTTTCTTCACTCTGTTCCCCTGCAGAGCTTGGACCTCTGACCCCAGCTTATTCAGCTCCGGGCTATTGTTTACATGGATGCAGGGTCGCAAAGGTGCCTTGATCTTTGGGGCTATTTTGTAGGCAAAGCTCTCTTTCCGCAAAGAGGGCGCTCGCAGGTAGAGTTGCATGGCTACATCCACTGCCATTCTGGGCTTTTGAGGAAAAGAGTCCAGGATTCTGGAGAAGGGGATAAATAAAAAAAGTAAAATAAGAGAAACACATTCAACAGTTACAAAGCCACATATCAGGCAGAAGCCAGTCCCAATTCTCTAACAAGTGTACCTCTGGATAACATGTTTTAGCAAAGCCTGCTCATTTTCAAGCTTTGTATTTTTAGTTATCTCATCAAATATATACTGGACTCTGCTGGGTATATATAAAGCTCAGAGCCTTACTCTTGCTTAATATCCTCGATAAAGACAATCAAGTATAGGTCAGAAGTACAAGAAGAAATGTGGACATACAACTCATATTTTTAGCTCATATTTTTAGGTTGTCTGGCAACAGAACAGTTGAATTTACAAGTTGCTCTGATCTAGCAACCAAATGGCATATTCACATTTTCAGAAATAGGAATTCCTCCATGGAGAAAGTGTATGATTTGAACCAAGTTTTGGCAGATTTCAACAGAAGATGCAACCGGTAGATCAAAACCATGTTTCACGCCCTTTCACATGCTATCACCTCAAACAAAGACCCAGAATTCAAATTTCTACTTGATCATACCATTCTCATATGTCCTTTCCTATCATGGAACCACACCTTCCCCAACATTATAACAGTAAATCCTCCTCAGATACTCTACTGAAAAAAACATCTACCTATTTTCTGTGACATCTTATTTACAGGCAACATAAACGGCATAATAGTTTACTGCATGCTCACCCTGTAACCCAGAAAGAGTTTGGTTGAAATTGCATTCCAGTATGGAGCATTCTGAACGGTTAGGTATTCAAATCCAGTGGAGCAATAAAGCATGGACAGACTTGGAGCGCAGAGTAAAACACAACTTCCAGAAACTAAGGCTGCATTTCTTTTACAGCAAGTTCTCCATTCCTCTAAGTATTGGAAACTTTTCTTTCAGTGTGTAGAAACAGGAAACAGAATAGACTGCAGCAATAAAGAGCTGCCCCAACTTCTTAACTGGAGCGGAAGCCACAGCAGCCCTGTGACTTCAGAGATTTACAGTTCAACAATATTGAGACATTTCAGGAATTTGCATCGATGTAACTATGTCAATGAATTTGAGTCACAGTACATACAAATTCACTTCCGTAAAACTCTGCCAGGATCCAGGCACGAACAAGAAAAAGGATTATATTAATAATGTGAAGAAATACTGCCTACAAGAAAACTACATAATACCTTCCTACTTTCTAGATTTCTTGCAGTTTTGAATATTACATAGATTTGGAAACAGGTGGCTTCAAATTACAAGGAGTGAATGATCTTTCAGTATTTGTCTAAGGTTCACTTTTGAGTTAGCTACAGCTCTGAGTAGTGTTAACATGCAAGATAGCAAAATCTAATCTGCAAAACAGTTGCAGAATATATTTACGTAAGTCATCAAATTATATTTTACACTGCAAGCCAGGGTTCCAGTCCAGAACTGACAAGTTCCAATCTCTATGAAAAATCAATTTACAAAAATACAAATGAATTGGCCTCAGAAAAAAGATTCCAATAGCATCAAAGGCTTTAAAAGAAAATGGGCAGTTCAAGTTGGTTGCAATCAGATATATTGAATTACAGTTCCCATAATTCCTTGCCACTGTGGGGAATTTAACAGCTCAAGTATATTAGTTTGGCTACCTTAGATATTGAACCTGGACTGGAAATAAGAAATAAGGAAATAAGTAATTTTTTTAAAATTACTACATAGGTTGTTGTCTCCTATGAGTCAGAACTGAAGAAGTTTCTTGGATGATAAACAAAACATTCTCAAGGAAACACCCCCCCCCCCCCAATAAAGTCCAGTTGCTTTTTGGAAAAGTATCTTTGGGACAACTATGACCTGGAAGATTGTGAATCTCCATAGTATAGACATTCTACATAGGGTAGCTTTTGGAAGAGAGAGTTGCGAGGGCAGATTCATGTATATCATCTGTAATTTCTCAGAAAGAAGATGAAATTTAAATTTAATAAATCAATAATAATTATACTATGTAGATTGGAACTTGTGTATAATTGTTACACTAGCCACAGAAGCTTCACAATTGATTAGGATTGTACAACTGATTTGTTGGCATTAAGAACTGTGCCATCAATTTAGAATTTATAACAACAAAATTCAAAACCCAGGCAAAAAATAAATAAAATAAACAAGCATTTCCAATTTTTCCAGACTTGCATTTCAGTTTAAAGGATAACCCCATCTACAAGGTCCTGGACTAAGGAAGGCTGCAATCCAAATAATTTCAAATGAATAAATAAGGGTCACGGTGACTAAGAACCATTCATATAACAGCTTTTTATTCCAGGTATTTAAATCAAAATTGCTGAAATTTCTGTGGAACATTTTGCAAATCGGGAGCTTTCATCATTCACAAAAATTTTGACTCATGCACTCGGGATCAGAGCCAACAGATAAAACTGCATATGCCAAATTCTGAAACTTCTTTCGTTAATGTCTGCTTTGTTTGCAGCTGTGTAGAACAGGCACCTTAAAACGACTGGCTTTTTCTCAGGTTCTTAGGGAATGAAAGCAACAGATCCTCCTTTTGTATGTTTGGAAACGGTTGCCTAAACAAACTATATTCTTGGACACATTGCTGTTTCCAAGAAATTTTAAAGGCTTTTCGCCATGAAGACCATTAATAGTAGATAAGGTCAAAAGATACGCAGTACAAAATCCATAGGAGGAGTTTTCCAGGCATCTTCTCTCACATATATGCCCTTAATGAACAACAATTGTAAGAAAGTGCAGTACTTCCTCTGTTCGATCTTTATGAAACAACAGCCCAGGTTTTTCATAACTCACCAAAAACATACAGTATATACAATTATTTTTCAGACTATAAGAAGCACTCCCCCCCCCCAAAAAAAAAATGGGTGGAAATGTATATGAGTCTTATAGAGCAGAGGTCGCCAACCTTTTGGACCTCAGGGACCCCCAAACTCATAATTTTAAATCACAGGGACCACTAATATGAATTTTGACTGATGGTGGCTTGCTGACATTGGTGGGAGAGAGAGAGAAACAGAGAGAGAGAGATCTGATCTAACCTCTCTCTCTCTCCCTCTCTTTCTCCCACACAAACACACAGAGGTAGGGGTGGGATTCAAATTTCTTATCAACTGGTTCTGTGGGTGTGGCCTAATTTGTGGGTGTGGCTTGGTGGTCATGTGGCTTGGTGGTCATGTGAATGGCTGGGTATGGCTTGTATGTAAATATTATAAATATTTATGTAAATATTGATTTTTTTATTAAAAAAGAGCAATTTTTACCCAAAATCAGGCAAAGCAGGCAGGGAGATTGAGTTGCTCACAGAATCATTTAGAGATCTATCTATCTGCCATCAGCTTTCTGAGTCTGTCACATAAAATTTGCATGCAAGCAAACTCACAAAATTAACTCACAATACACCATGTATGTAAATATTGATTTTTTTATAAAAAAAGAGCAACTTTTACCCAAAATCATTCAAAACAGGCAGACAGATTGCTCACAGAATCATTCAGAGATCTATCCATCGGTCATCAGCTACCTGAGTCTGTCACATAAAATTTGCTTGCAGTGAGTCTGCACTGAATTATAGAAGCTTCAGTTCTAAGAATGATCTAAAGATAGCTAAAAAGCAAGAAATGTAATGATTTCCTGTTTTCTAGCTAGTCTAAATCTCCCGGCACAGCAGAACAGTTGATGGTCGAAAAAAAAAAAAAAAGGAAAAAAAGCAACTTAGCAGGCAGGTTGCCAGATAAGGAGTGAGTGGATGGAAAGAGTTCCCACGGGCCATGTGGGTGGTGGTGCAGCCTTGTGTTCCTGTGCAGCCTGGATTAATTGCTTTGGGGATGACATTTCTCTGTGGACCACCAAAATTTTCTCACAGCCCACTGGTTAGCGACCACCCGCTGGCCCCCACCCTTCAGCCTCTGCCTCCCAGCAATTTGCCTCCTTGCAGCAAACAGCAAACAATCTGGTCAGCTTCAGCACAGCCTGATTTAGAATGGTGGCGGTGGCAATCAGTGGCAATTCTTGCCACCTGGAACAGGCCGAAAACGGGAGGCGCAGAGTCTGAAAATGGGGTGTGGGGAGACCGAAAATTGGGTGCGCAGAGGTGGCAATGGGCGGTGATCCTCACAGCCTGGAACAGCTGATCGGTGGTATTCCAGAAGGCCGATCCAATCACCAATCAGCTGCTCGTGCTAAATCAGGCTGTGCTGAAGCTGACCAGGCTGTTTGCTGTTTGTTGCAAGGAGGCAAATTGCTGGGAGAAACACATATTTTTTTTCTCCTTGTTTTTCTTCCCAAAAGCGTCTTATGGTCTGGAGCGTCTGACAGTGCAAAAAATATGTTAATTTTTGCTCAGTTGAAAAACATAGCGTCAAACATTTTAATTTGCTCAGAAAAGCCACCTGCTGCTTGACATTAGGAACCATAGCTAAAAATTGATTTCTTGTTTTGTAAGAGTGCAATCATTTCTGGTGAGATAAAAGCCTGAAGGCTATTGCATTTGGAATCCGGTTTGACAGATCTGCCAGTGGCATTCAGGGAAAGTCAAAGCAGAAAGTTGTAAAGAAATTGAATTTTGGTACCGTGGTAATTTTATCTAACATATAATTATCCACCTTCAAGCTAAACCATTGCAAAACATTTTTGCAATCATTTCCTGATACGCTTCATTTTATACTGGAGCCTGCAAGTCTTGGTGAATTTTTGCTACTAAGGGTCCGCAGAAAACTTGTTCTGATTCATACATTCAAATACCAAATTATCTTTAATTACCTTTACTAAAACAAAAATCACCTCTTTAAATGTCACAGCAAGTAAAACTTCCAGCAGCAAATTAATAAGATCCAATTTCAAAGCAGGATCACCAAGTCTAATAATTGGAAGCTGACCAATCTGTATTTTCCACAGATTCTGTTGTGCAACAGGAGGAGCAGGTTTGTGGGAAAATATGGATATTTTGAAAACAACCACACTTTTTAAAAAGTATCCTTGTAGGTTAAGTCTATTTATGAGATATAGAAGCCTAAAACCAGCTATATTTGGTATTTTTGAAGGAACATAAATGGTGGCTTAATTACTTCTTCAGAGAGGTAGGAATTGAGGAGTCCATGGTGGACTTCATCAATACAACCTGCTTTTGTATTGAAGTCCTCACCTACTAGAATATATGCACTGGGAAATTCATTCAGGCAAACATTAAGGAAGATATCAACCTGTTTACAGGTTTGGGTTACCTATAACAGGAGTTGCTGAGGAGGAAGATAGACATTAAGGAACAAGAAGGAAAACTGGTCAAAGACGAACAAAGATTGATACAGCATTCTCAAACTGAAATGATTGTTTTACAATTTTAACACATAAGCTGGAAGAGATGAAAACAGACCAAGGGCCTGTTTTTAGGGTCACCATTCTGAGGCTTACTTGTTCAGCGGCTAATGAAAATTCCCCCAACATCCATGTCTCCAAATGATTATATAAATTTGGATAGGAATCCAAGAAAATCTGGGTCTACTTCTTTTGGGGCCTACCTAGCTATGTTCTAAGACAGGATAGAGAAATCCAAACTTTTGGGTGCGTGGGACCAGCTCCATTCAGGTTGGTTTTTCTGTGGATCGGGGGATGGAGGCGGGGTGGTGTTTCACGTGTTATCTGAATACTGCACGTGTGTAGATGGGGCTTCACTTGCTTGCATGGCCTGGTTCCTGACAGGACAAGTACTGGTGCCAATCTGTAGCCCAGGGATTGAGGACCTAATTAACAGGATATAGTAATCAATTTGCTGGTTCTCTCAGAGTGCTGTCTCTGGATAATTGTTCAAGAGGAGCAACACCTGGTATGATCAAGTTGGTGACTGAAGGAAAAGATAGAGAGCAGACCTCTTGCTGCCAGTGAAGGTGGCTAGTATCCTGGAGGCAATTCCATAGGGGAAGTTTTATGGGTAGAACAAGTAAGGCCAGACTGAGGATTGAAATCAGGGGGCGGGGTGGGGGTTGGTCTTATACAGGGCTCCAATGGAAGGAGTATCATTAATCTAACCTCCTCTGAGACTTTTTCGTAGCCAAAAGCCTATGGATTAATCGCTATGAAGAAATATATAAGTAGAATTTCTCAAACCAGAAGCAAAGCAACTAGCAACAAAGGAAATCCGACAAAGCAAAGCAGGTGGTGATGATGATGATGATGATGATGATGATGATGATGATGATGACGACTCATTGTCTCCAGGTTTCTAAGTCTTCAAACTGGTTCCAGATGAATAGGAATTAATTGCACTTCTATAAAGATTTCAGTAAATGACTACCAGGAACATTTAGCCAAGGGGCGTGTGTGCACATTGCATGTGTCAAAAATGTTAAGATAATGTTTATTTGATTGCAAAATTTACACACAACCACCATCTTGACTCTCCCCCCTTCTCCTTTCCCACAGACACTCCTGGAGACTATTACATGTACGCTACTCTTGGCTTGTTTGAGAATGAGGACATGAATATAAACAAACAAAGCCATGCATCTTTAAAAAAAAAACAGGTTTGAAAGTTACTAAAATAAGATCAACACCAACTCTCCAGTTTACCCAAACAAACAAGTTTAGCACCTGACAGATTTCCTCCACTGCTGTCTGCCAGACATGTCAGATTTCAGTTTATATAATCTGCAGTCTTCATGGCCCACGTCCAGGGAATCTGCCTAGCTTTAGCTGAAACTAAAAAAAAAAAAAAGATTTAAATGTTCTTTCAACCAGTTATGTTACATTCTAAACTCTCCTGAAAATACAGGCACTATTTACTTAGTGGATGTCGTGTTCCAAATAGCTCCAACAGGTGCACAAAAGCAGCTTTCAGACATACTGGTTGTCTTTTCCTTCTATGCAAATGACAAGAGATTTTTGTTTCTCAATTAAAAACATATCCGGAAGCTTTTGACTCAATCTTTGATCCCCACCAGACTTCCCTTTATCTTACCCGCACCACTGATTATAAAGCTTTCAACAGCTCTGCAGGACCTTTATTGTGAAAGACTGGTTTCTCAATTTTTTTTTTATAACTTTAAGACCTAGCAGTACAGGTCATCTTCAGAACCCTTGAGCGTTAAACATATTTATCTGCCATTTCAAGGGTGGAATGCATGAAGTACCACTAACCCTGCTGAATTCTTCCTGGTATTTGTGTGGGCCATGGAATGCTTACCCTTTTCCTATAACTATTTGCTGCAATCAAAAGTGCAGTTCTTTGAGAATATCTCCCCCTTCCCCAAAGCATAATAAAAATACTTTGAGTGGCATGAAGAAAACCTGCCCTATGAAGTGGCATTTTAAAGCATGGGGGGGGGGGGGGGGGGGGGGGGAAGAAGGGCTTTATGAGTTGTAAGTTGGATATAGAAGAATATAGAAGATGGATGGCCTAGCAAAAGTGTAAATTCAAAGAGTTAACTAAATGCCCAATTCCAAGAATGCAGGTTGAAGAAATAATCATCTTGTAGCTCATAAAGTGGCAAGGTTATTCATACTGGCTCTTACATTTTAGTATTCGTTAATAAAGTATTTTCCAACCTGTGACCCAAATGCAGCTCCTGGAACCCAATTGACAGCCCCCCCCCCCCCTTTAAAACTGCACTGCTGCAATTCAGTAGGAAATAATTGATTTTCAGTGGTGCAATATCTATGCTAATTCCTTCCAAAAATGGGGCGAATGGGGTAGGGAACATTCGGCATCTGAGAGGCAAACGGCATTATTTTTTCAACCCAACTCTCACACCAAACCTCTTACATCGTACAACCCATAGTGGCTCCCAATCTCTCTTAATTCGATCATTTAGCTGCTGAATTTTACTTGCCACTTTAGACCAATTTCATAGGGTTTTAAACACTAGAAATGAGTGCAAGTAGGGCTTCCATGGACTTCCTCTTTTCACTGTTAGCCTTAATCTTCAGGAAAACCACGAAGAGCAAAACAAAAAAACAAAACAAAAAAACCTATTCTACACTTCCTGTGATATCACTATCTTTTTGGAGACGTTATGAATAGCTCTCCAGTCAGCTGGTGTTTCCATGTCAAGTTGCATGTCTGACACAAGAAATGTGTCCTTCCTTACATTTGAGCATCAATAAGTTCTCCTGGGAGATGGTAATATTAGATCCATATCCCAAGCTGTCCTCTGGGGACTCACAAGAACACACATGCACAGAAGATCAACAAATCTGGAAGTAGCTAGGTTGAGAGAGAAAACACTGGAGAAAACACCCAGTATCACTCATTGAGCTCTAGCATTGTACCCCCTCTCCCCAGTTTGGTCCAACACATTAACCACAACATGATGCTGACTCCATTGCGAGCTGCATCTCTTTCAACTGACCCACTCACATGAAGAAAACAACGCTATGCTGCTGGCATGGGAGCCAGACATCTGAGCTTTACTGCTGCTGTCCAAATTATAACTGCAAGATGAATAGCAAAGCATTCAATTATAGGAAATGATTACTGTAATCCTGAAAATATCCTAGACATCTATTCAAAGCAAAGGGTGCTGCCAATAGATAACACAAATAAGCAAACATACCCCTTGCTGCTGGCTCTCATTAAGGTTTATTTCTTTTTTTACAACATTAGTTTCTTTGCTATTTACAACCACAGCAGAAAACCCCTCTATAATTGTTCTTGACATATTTTAACAATGCATTCAATTTACACAGCTAGTCCTCAGTTTATTTATGTGCATTTATTTAGTGCCTGTTTAAAGCTATAGCAGCATTGAAACAGTGGATATATGACTTGTCATCAGAATTCCGGCCATCATAGAAGCTCAGTGGTCATGTTCACAATCCAGTATACAGTTACAATGTTGCAGGGCACGACAGTTATGTGACAGCCATTGGTGGCCTTTGCTGCTGGCATCCCACAAGAAAATTTAACGGGAAAGCTAGTAAAGAAGGTCACAAGTTACTCTAGTGTTGGTCTCACTTTTTCTCCCATTTGTAGTACCTGCCTTTCCTGCCCATGCTTCCACTGGCCTTCCCAGGTTCTCCCCAGTCTCTATCCCTCCACAGCACCCCATGCTATTTACCTAGGACTTCCGTCTCATCCCACATAATAACCTGCATGTGTTGGGGTTACAACAGCAACTAAAACTGCCCAGAACTGCCATCACCAAGTGATGAAGTCACACGGCCTTTACAATAACGTTGCTTAGTGATGCAGTCCCAGCCCCAATAGCCATCATAACCCAATGGCTATCTGTATTTTTCAGTAATGTGTGTGTGTGTGTGTGTGTGTGTGTGTGTGTATACACACACATATACATACACACATATATAAAGTACACATCCCAAATTTATTCAATTTATGTTGTTATGCTGACTTTTTGAAGGAGAGAGGTGAGTATCAAACCACTGAGGTTACTGTTGGTCTAGGAATTGCTATTGCAGATTAAAGTAAATACCGGTAAGAAAATAAAAGTTATGAAGATTATAGAAGTAACTCAATCAAAATGCATCAGAATGCTTTATATTTAGTGATCCAGTGAAACAAGTTCTTTTGGACGTGGGTTGTGACACTATGGAAAATCTGAACATTACCTAAAATTAACTTTCTGGGTTGAGTCCTTAGTTCAACCAACCCTTTCTGCCTCTTCTAAGAAAAAAATATATCCTTGGATTTTTTTTTTTAACTCCAGCTTCTTAGCTCATTCACTGCTTATGCTTGGATCAGAGAAAATCATGCTAGAGGCCAAACAGAGGATCCTTGATAGGGATCTGCATACTCAACGTTTCAACCCATTCTTATGGGGGCCTTTACAGCTGATTTTTATTTAGACATAATTGGAACTCTTACACTCTCTCTGTTCTGCACATGAAGGCACTTACACTAAAGCCCATGTCCCACTGCACCAACGGATGCAGAGGATGTAAAACATTAAAAAACGTTGGAAAACGCTATGCATCCGCTGTGTACTCATTGCATACGTGTTTTATACGCTCTATCCTTTGAGCATCCATCCACTGAGATTTCATCCGCGCAAGAAGTTTTGAGCTGCACAAAACTTTGTGAACGGATGAACTTTCCGCTGTGTATGATGTAAATCCGTGTCATACGAGCAACAAACATTCTATGTCCGTTTATCATCCGTTAAACATCCGCTGTATCCTCTCTGCATCCTCTGGGCATCCCCTCAACTCACATCCGCTGCAGCTGAAAACGGAAAGAGGGAGGAAACAAAAGGTACACGGAACGTCGACACAGCGTTAGTAGCACGGAAATAGAAAGGATGAGCAGTGAACGGTTTGTATCCTATATACATCCTCTAGGCTTCCTATGAACATCCGTTTCACATCCCCACTACATACTACCCACATCCGTTCTTTTCCTTTCTTTTCCGTTCTGTTTATGCAAATTTTTGCCACTTTTGGGAGCGGATGACAACGGATGGAGCACCTCCAAAATTTTGCTCATCCGCTGTGTCCTTTTTGCATACGTTTTGCATCCGTCGGCCAGTGGGACCTAGCCTTTACAAGCACTATAGTTTTTAAAAATTCTTATTATTCCTGCATGTGTAGAATGGGATATTATTAAAAGGGATGTTACTTAGAATACTTCTGTCCTACTTGGATGTGGCCATCAGGACAATTTCATAAGTGTTGCTGAGCTACCCTTTAGTAGCATACTTGGCACTACAAATTAATGCTTACCCTCCTTATTAAGTGAATTAAGTGCCCAATATTCACATTTTATGAATGGATCAATCAACCAATATTTCTGTGAACTTTTGAGCAATTTTAACTACTATCAGAATATGCTGGATAATTAATTATAATTCTGGTAGAAGGCCACCAACATTTAACGATTAGCATTAATTTTTCTCCCTCTAATATGCTCTCCATTGCATTGCATTATTGGATTATATTGTTTTCTTTTTCTTTTTTGGTCTTTGACCAAAAACTGTAATGACTAGATTATGTCAAGATCCTTTTCGGCCATCATGTTGATTTCCAGCAAGACTACCTCTGAAAAGTGCTACCTCTGAAAACAGCAGACTTTCCATTTAAATACAGCATCTAAAATTTAGAAAGCATGCTTCTGTTGTAAATGTGGGGAAAAGCAAGAGTGGTGCACCCCTTTTCTATCTTCGTTAATTATAAATGTGCCTGACTTGGCCTCCTTGGAATATGAAAATTAATGAAAACATAAGGGAACAATGGGATTTATGGCTAATTGTATGAAGCCGACACTCTTAGTATGGAAATTTGACATTTTGTAATGACAGCATCCATTCCTACTTATGCAATTTCAGCTAGATTACCAGTCTTGTTTAAAACTAAATATTTATCTTATCGATATTCTAAAAATAGTTCACTGATTAGATAAGGTATTACATTTTGGGATTTGCTGAGGGTTTTACACAGTTAGTCATCCTTCTACTAATACAAACAAGTCAGCAACAGGAAATCTATACCCCTGGATATTTGAAGGAAGGTTTTGTGATGTAAGGTGTCCCCCTGATCTGTCACAGTCATAATACAGAAGTGCAGACTGATCCTATATACAGCACACAAACTCAAAATACATTTTCACTGTTTTGAGAATATAGTCATATGCTAATTAAAGGATGATGGATACCTGACAGCATCTCGAAGAACAAAGAACTCCAGAATTCCCTGGGGTGATTTAAATATGTCAAGATTTTGGCATATTTTGTATGCAGACGCGCAAACTACATATAGATATGAGTTGTATGTCTACAGAAATATATTTATCTGGGAGTAAATCTCATTGAATTCTTAATATATAAGTGATTGTGGACAAAAGAAAATTAACTTTCAAAAGATTCTTCTTGCTTCTTAAAAAAATATGTTTGACGTACCTCATAGGGGCATTGGAGATGAACTGGATTGCTGCTTCAAGCTGTAGAGCAGAAGACAAGAAGCACACCAGAATTTCACATCTTGCAAGTATTATAAATTCATTCCCTAAAACAAGAAGGTACGCTAGATGAGTTTATCTGAATCAAGCATCAAATCAGTCCCTCCCATGCCAAAGGAAACTAGCAACCAGCCTCGAAGCTCGAAAAGGAGGCAAGATACAGACCAAGAAACATCTCCATACCCGCTCAGAGATCTCCCCACCTTCTTTTGGAAGAAACTGCCTGAAGGACACCAAGCTCAGTCCCCAAACATGCTTTCTCATAGGTGGCTCCCATTCATTTCAGCCGGCCCTACAGCTGAACAAACTCTTTTAAAAAACGAAGGTTAGAAAAGTCAAGACCCACAACTTTCAAGAAGCACTCTTCATCCCGATGGGCTTCATTGGGGTCAACTTGCGCCTGAAAACCCTTTGGCTCTTTGCACGACTTTTAAAGAAAAGTTTATGGAAACATTCCACTGGATCCCTCCACAAACAGCAGGTTGATCATTCACACAGCACCACCACCACCACCACCACCACCCCCGAATGAATGTTATAACGTGCTCCGAGCTTGCAGGTAAGGCGACTGTTGCCAGACGGGGGCCTCATTCGTCCACCTAGAAATTCCAAGACCTGCGATCCGCACCTTGCCAGGTCACTTTAAAAAAATAAATAAATAAATAAATAAAAAACTCCGATGCTTTTAATTCCTCCGAGCAACTCGTGCGTCCCTTTCTTTCAACATTCAAAGAATCCATCCAAGCCTCTGGGGCGGGGGGGGGGAGGGGGCTTGTTAAATTAAATTAATCAGAAAGCTTCTTCCCAAACTTATTCCCAGGTGCGGAAAGCAGCATTTCACATAACATACAGGACACGGGCGAGCCATTTGCGGAAACCCAAGGCGATTTCGCTTCCAAGGCCATTCATTCCCCGTGCTAGCTTCTATTAATCGTCTTTAGATCGTAGCCCGGTCCTGTTATATTCACCGATTTTAGACTTTTTTCTTTTTTTTTTTTCCCACCCACCCCTTTTTCCGCGAGCTCATCCACCCGCCTAACCCGCCAGGAACACGAGCTACGCTAACCCGGATATAGGATTACTGCTTTGTAATCAGTAACATTTATTTTACATTTCTTCTGTGGCTCAATTCTCAAGCCGGCCTCGGAAGCAAACACTGAGAAATCGCCGGCTCGGCCCACTTTGAAACAAGTATGTTCGAGGTTAAATGTTCCTCTTCTCCCACTTAATACCTGGAAATTTCAGGATGCTTAAAGGGTACTTCAAGGTCTCCGACTGTTTCTTTCCCCCACCCCACCCCACCCCACCCCACCCCCCCAGAGCAGCGTTTAGCGCCTCCTAAACTGAGAAGAGCGAGGCGGTTACTGCAGCTGCTATAACGAGGATCCGATCCGATCCGATCCGCCCAAGCACGCCAACTCCTCGTCCGGCTTCCCTCGCAGCTCCGTTCCAGTTACGGAACTCGCGAAGAAGAGACTCGTGTCTCCTCCACCGACGCTCCTGCGGGGGGGTGTGAGCCGCGCGCTAGCCAATGGGCGCGCTTCGAATGTTCCCTGCCCAACCAATGGCGGAGGAGCTTTCCCGTGGGAGAGCTGCAGGCTTAGCACGTGAACGCCAAGCTGGTGATGTGGGCGTGACCGGGGTTCCGGGAAGCGGGGCAGGTTGCGGGGTTGCAGCCGCCCCTGACGGACAAGACCGAGGTGCGGAGCCCACCCCGCCCCGCCCCGCCCTGCCCCGCCCTCGTCCTTCTTCTCATACGATCGGAGAAACTGGAAAGGTTGCCGCGTGCAATGACACTTTCGCGGGCCTTTTCCCGCCCCGCTCGGGGTGTCACCATCCCCAGAGGAATGCTTGGTAAACGCGGGACCTTCGGTTTTTTTTTTTTGATACCGTGTGAACACGTTGCAGTGCGGGAGAACTCGGGAGTTTCCCACAGGTTTCCCAAACGGCAATTCAAATTCGAGAGGAAACAGACATTTTGAGGTGGTCATTCAAGGCCACCAGAGTAGAAAGCAGGAGTTGGGATTTATGGTCCGGCACCTTTGCACAAAGCCAGCTCCGAGACTTTGGGCTCGTCCTTCTCTCTCAGCCCTCGGAAGAGGGGAAATTTTTGTCTTGTGAGGAAATTCTTCACTCACCAAGAGAGGAAGGAAGAAGGAAAGGAAAGGAAGATGTATTATTATGTATATTGCAATATAAGCTTGCTGTGTACATTTCTTGCTCAGCCCTCTTTTTCTTTAAACTGGGACAATCCTTTGGGTGTAAGTGCCAAGCCCTGATTAACCAGGTGACTATCAGGATTTGAATCAGAGGATTTGAATCTAGATTTGCTTCAGTTTTTGTGAGTTTAACTTACTCCAGACTTCCAGCAGTTGCTACTGGATACATAAGACTTTCAGGAGCATCTCCATGGAGACTTTCTCTCTTTGGAAGATTTCACTTGTGGATTTCACGAAAGGTGATGCTTCTCATCTGGGAATGGCTGTGCCAGATAGAATATCTCGGATACAAACAGCTGCTCTTTTGAAATGTTTTCCTTTTTTTACTAAAACATAATTATTACTGACAGATGATGTGGGGAAACAAAAGGATAATCATATGAACTACCGTTATTTGAGTTCAAATTCAAGTTGTGCCATGAAGTTTGTTTGCTTAACCTTGGGCAAATTACTGTCCCTCTCAGCCACTGAAGGGAATTGTGATGAAATGTTAACTTGTCTTTCAATATCAACTTTCTCTACTTATGGTGTTTTAATTAAAGTTTTAATTAAATGTTTCTATTCATAGAAGCTGATCGTTCATTTTATGACCTGTTAATTAAGCTGGAGAGGATTGACTACCTTGAAATGCATGCATTCAAGTATCCTATGTCTATACATTCTGCCAGTTACACTCGTACACACCATGCTCATTCATTGCACAGAATAGTAAGATCTGTGCCCTGAGGAGCTTGCAGTCACATTGTTTGATCTGAAATCTGAATATCTGTATGATCATGATTGACAAACATTTTCAATAAAGAATGGCATGCATTTGGAAAGAAAAGAAAGAGATTAAAGTACTGATAATAGGCCTTGAATAGAAAAAATGGAAATAGTTCAGGGTAACTTCAACAGTTTCCAAGTAGTTTATCAAACTTTCTATTTGGTCAGTGGGGACCCCATCTGATCTTGGTCAATTAACTTTCCTGTATCTTCTGTTGTCCTTTTGCAGTAGGATTGATGTATATTGACAGTATGCAATGCCCTTTGGACAATGAAAGTTACAGCAGAACTTTCAGAAAATTGGTGCAATCACTATGTTAGTCAAAATTTATGCTGCCTGCATATATACTAAGTAGTTTTTGGGGAGGGAGTGGAGAGATTCAGTGAAAAGTTATTGGGTTTCAACACTTGCATAAACAACTGAGGGTTGTTGTTTTTTTGCTCCATTTGCATATAGAGAAAGAATAGATATATAAACAATTGTTTTATCTGCTCCAGTAGCAAAAATCAGTCAAAAGAGAACTTTTGAGTTGAAAGGTGGCCTGAAACATACCCACCTATCCTGTATACTTTTTAAGTAATATCTTTCTTCTCCATTCCATTCTTCCACTGAAACTCAAAATCCCAAGGCTGTTTTTGGTCCAGGAAAAAGTATTCTACTAAAGGTATGTATATTGCTGCATGTGATATTGTGTTTTTGTTACTTTATTCTAATCTACTTTGAGATTTTTAAAAGAATGAAATGGTATATGATATTTTGCAGTGAAAGATGTTCTTCATAACTGTCAAGAATTCAGTTTGCTTGGTCTGAAACTGAGGTCTACTAAAGCCACCTTTTTCAGTGGCTTTCTTTAACATGTGACCAAAATGTGGGGGAACTTGTAATGATGCTGAGTAAGTTTCACAACTGTTGTGAACTGAGGTATAAGCTGAAAAGGCCATCACTACCTCCCTGCATAGGCCATTAAACTCACTTAGATTTGTGACTATGCTTGGCGATCATAATACTCTCTTAATTTGGCTTTAGTTTAGTATGCTTCATAACCACTGGGGAGGAAAAGTGTCTCCCAGGGTGAAGGCACTAGATTGATAATGACGCTATATTTCTTCTGATTTCAATTAAGGTTGGTATTTGTTTTCATGGGAGGTACCTAATAAGCATCTTTTAAGATACAGTATTAATGTTTAAAGTATAAGAGGATGAACTGACAGAAAATAATTAGGGTCATGTAATAGAATAGTTTTGTGTTAGAAAGCTGCATATTGATTAGGTGGCTGTAGGTTTTCTCAATTTCATCCCGTATGATAATACAATTTGTCTTACCAGGTTACTGTAAACAATACTGAAAGTAATATTTATAAATATTGAACTTTCTGCTATATTTGTGCTATACAAATATGTAATTTATATTAGACTTTCTAGTATATTTATCCTACATGAATATGTATCATTTAACTATTGCTTTCTACCCATTGGGCACATTTGTAATCGCCAAAGAAACCTGGCATAAAAAAATAGCTTATTTTTCCACTAACAGTTATAATTATTTGATAGTTGTTAACCCATTTCTATTTTCCTTTCATTCATTTCCCCTCCCCCCCTTTTAATGGGAAGGAGTAAGAAAACTCAGAACTGCATATTTTCTACTGAATGCTGTTCTTTTTAAGGGCAGGAGATGAGGCTTTCATGTGCCAATGATGCTGATCGGCCTCCTTTTTTCTCCCAGCTGCCCATGCCTTTTATATATACCCTTCAAAGACAATAGCTATTCTGAGCATTTGTGAACTTACACAAATCACAATTTCAACAAATGCCACCTGTACCAATTTGCTTTGTACTTTATCTCTAATTTATTGGTCAGAGAAAAAGGAATTTCTTCTGCCTAGATATCTGTTGGAAAGTATTAATTCATAAGCAACAAAAGAGATATAAAAAAGCTGTCCTTTTCATCTGATAGAAAATGTCAGAGCAATAATTTATCTACTATGAATCTGATAAAACTTATTTAATTTAATTTAGCCATAAAGGATTCACCTCATATAGGTGGTTGATCGAGTAGCAACAGATCTCCCCCTGCCCTCCCCATGTGTCCTTGGATTTTTATCTTTGGTTTTAATTTATTTCTATTTTAATGCAGATATATTTTATGACTGTAAGCTACCCTGAGTTACCTTATGTAAGATGGGCACTAAATTTAATTAATAAATAATAAATAAGTAAGTAAACAAACACACACATTATTTCAAGATGCAAGAATATCAATATTATGATAAAAGAATTTAGCAAGAGATATGAAATACATAATTTTTTTTAAGAGTATGTGTTTGCTTTTATCTATAAAGTCATTTTTATAGAGACCAGGAAGCTAGATTTAAGAGTATGGGTACAGTTATATGCTACATCTGCACATGGTTACTATTCAAAAGAATAGCCTATTCAAAAGAAAAAATAGTAGATGATTCCAATTAATCTGTCAAAAGTATTTTACTTTGCATATGAAATACTGTTCAAACTGTGTTTAATGAATGTCTCCTGCGACTGCTTACTGCATTGGCCTTTCCAAAATCTGGGGCAATTAAAGTTCATTCACTCGGCCATGCTCAAAAAAATGTCATCATCATTAGTCAGTTTAAATGGATATAAAAGTATTTTTGAGATGTGGTGAGGATTAATAAAAAAATGAATCTTAATATCAAAGCCTTAAGATTGCCTTTCTCTTTTCGTTTTTTTCTGAATTCTCAACACACGAGGTATATGTTCTGTCATTTTTGGGCCTAACTCTCTACAAAAAGGTTTGAAATTGCTTCATCATGAACAAGCATCGGCTTTTTTGAAACCTGGCAGCTATTTAAAGAGTGACCAGATTAAACAAGTACAAATTACCTCCAAGTCACTGGACGTGATCAAATAATAAATTTACATTGTTTGGTGTTTTTCTTCTCAAGGTCTGTCCTAAATTGGAATCTTCATGTAGTCCAACAAGTTAATTTTAAAACAAGTCTTGCATAATATGAGAATGGTTTTTAAACATACTTTATTTGGTTCAGGTAATGACTTGACTTGCTTGCCAAAAAGTCTGTAATGAAGTTTAACAAACTTTGTTGGCCAAGTGGTGTTGCAATAACCAAACCCTGGGTCTCCAATAGATAAGCATAGGAAACAACATTCCTGTTCTGGAAGCTGCTGGTAAAAAGCTGCTGGTAAAAAGCTGCTGGTGAAACTGGATAGCAGCAGATAGCAAATTTTGAAGTAGTTACTTCCCAAGAACAAAATCAATGACCACCAGGCCTAAGATTGAATTAGGTTCAAATCAAGTATACTTTATTTTATTTAAATTTTTATATGCTGTTATTTAAAATAGTTTTTCTCAAGATAGATTAAAAAACCATTTAATAGGTTTTTACATTTTAAGTTATGTCTATTTTGTTAAGAACCTCTCAACTAAATGAACGTAATGAATAGAAATAAAATTACTCTTATACTTTTATAATATTGCATAAAATTAATGCTAAAATATTAAGTAGCTGGAGAAAATAAAAACTTACTTCTTGCTGGAAAGACACTGGAGTAGGTGCAGGTGTTCCAATGCCATGGACTAGCGTCATTGTAGCTCAGTTATGGGGGAGTGGCGAAGCATCAGAGCTCAGAAGAAGCTGTTAGATTCCATGAAGGAATTTGCCATGGATGTTTCAATGAATCATAGGCAGGTGTTTTATTTACTTTCGCAAGCATGCTGAAGCAAATCTGATGTATTATACAGATGAGTTCCTTCAGTTTTTGTCATCCCAAGTATCAAACTCTTGGTAAAGTAAAACAAGGTTCTTATGAAGACTGGATTTGTTGAAAGCAATAAGAAATTAGATTACTGTGTAGCAATCTTGACAATGAGATGCTTGCACTTTTAGAATCCAATTTATCTTTGAGTTGTTAGGATAGTGGTCTAATTGGCCATTTTTAGTGTCCAATTAGGAATTAGTCGTCCATTTCCCTGATACTGGAAGAATTTGTGGCCATCTGGATTTTTGCTTTGTTTTCCAAACTGCTTTCATTTTTAAGAACTGAGAATAATATAATACCAAAATATGAAGAATTTAATAGATTACATAATTAGAGGCACACTCTTTTTTCAAACATAATCTTTATTAAGAGATTTTATGTGAATAATAAATACATCCCAGGAAAAATATATAATAAAATGTAAAACAGAACAAAAAAATAGATACAGAAAACAAATAGAAAATTAAAAAAGGAAAGCATGCATAAAGAAATAGCTTTCAATATCCATCTTGACAGTTATACAAACAATATTAGTTAAACGACTGTCCTATTTCCTTGGGCACACTACATATTGGTAGTGTAAATCTTGAATATGAAGAGGAAGTAGGGTGGAATGATTTATGTGTTTACAGTGTCAAAGCTCTTGTAATGTATGGTATACTCAAAATATAACTCGATCTATCTGGTCAGTCTAATCTCATAGAAGGCATATAGTGTCATAGAAGAACATGAATCTAAAGCATTAACATTTTACAAAAGTAAATATTTAGAGCAGACTCTTTTCTGAAGCAAGTTGAATGCTGTTGATACAGCAACTGAACAGTAAATAGACTTTTCATCCTGTATAGGTTGATCTTTGTTATTGACCCTTATAAAGTTCATTATTGTAGCTCAACACTGATTAACAAAAATAATTGCATGTCATCAGTGTACTGATAGAGTATTAATCTAAATCTCATATTTGATCTCACTTTGGTTACTTCATACAGATATTTAAAAAGAAAATAACATTCACAGGAACCACATAATGCAAATATGGGTTGAGCTGAAATTTTCCCCAGCACTGCCTTCTGAAAATAGTTGTCTAAGAATAAGTGAAAATTTCATTTTTTTTAAAATCATTTGTAACTTGGATTTTTTAGGTTTCTATGATACTGAAAATGATAATGACACTGAAAATTGCTGAGAGGTCCAGGAGAATCAATAGCATTACTGTTCTCTTAACATTTGTCCAGGCAAAGATAATTCCATAGCTAAGCGAAGTAGGTTCAGTGTCAAAATTAGGTCTAAAACGGGATGGGGATAGTGCATCCATCCTTGCTCTACTTGACCTCTCGGCAGCTTTTGATACCGTTGACCATGGGATCTTCCTGCGACGGCTTTGGGGGATGGAGTGGGAGGCCTTGTGCTGTCTTGGTTCACTTCCTTCCTCTGCAGCCGCTCTCAGTCAATGTTGATAGGAGGGGAGAGATCCAACCCTCACCCACTGCTTTACGGGGTTCCACAGGACTTGGTACTGTCTCCTGTTCAACATTTATATGAAGCCACTGGGTGAGATCATCCATCACCATGGACTGAGGTATCACCAATATGCTGGTGATATTCAGCTGTATGTCTCAGCCCGAGGTAAGTTAAGTGTTGCTGTGTCCTCCCTCTTGCAATGCCTGGAGGCTGTTAGGGGCTGGATGGGGAGCAACGGGTAGAAACTAAACCCTTGCAAGACTGAGTGGCTCTGGGTTTGGGGTTTGTTGGTTTAGGGAGAATACCACCTTTAGTCTTGGATGGGGTGTCACTACCCCAAACAGATCCTGTGCGTAATCTAGGGGTTTTCATGGACTCACAACTCCTGTTTGAAGAGCAGGTGGTGGTCGTGGCCAGGAGGGCCTTTGCGCAACTGCAGGTTGTGCGCCAGTTATGCCCTTTCCTGTATCAGCAGTCCCCACTGACAGTCACTCATGCCCTGGTCACTTCCCAGGTCATGCAACGCACTCTACATGGGTCTGCCCTTGAAGAGCATCCGGCAGCTCCAGTTAGTGCAAAATGCAGCGGCCCATATGGTTTTATGCAGACCCCAGTGTGCACATGTGTCATCTCCTGCAGGAACTTCATTGGTTGCCAATTTGTTCCGAGTGCAATTCAAGGTTCTGGTTGTCACCTTTAAAGCTCTTCATGGCTTGGGTCCAGGTTATCTGAGGAAACATCTCTTGCCAGTGGCATCTACCCAACCCATTAGAGTGGCAGGGAATGTTGTGGGTCCCACCCCTGGGGGAGATACACCTGGTGAGACTTAGAAGAAGGGCCTTTTCCGTGGTGGCTCTGTGTCTCTGGAACATCATTCCCCCAGAGATTAAAATGGCCCCCTCATTAATACTATTCCGAAAGGCACTGAAGACCTGGTTTTGCCAGCGGGCCTGGGGAACCTAGAGAGGGATGGAACCCATCAAATGGCTACTGTGATCCACTGTCGTCGGGGCAGAAGGGGTGGGAGTTGGTTTTTTTTTTTCCCCAAAATTTTGTTCTATTGTACTTTACTAATTTATTTGATTCTTTTTGTTAGTTTTTATTGTTTTTATTTTATTTTTTGTTTTAAATATGATTTTACATTGTGTACGCTGCCTCGAGTCGCCATGGGCGAATAGGCAGCAATATTAATCAAATAAATAAACCAAGGTTTGAAATAAGTTTAGAAAAAACACTTTGAATGACAAGAATATCTAGATATCATATGTTTCAGAAGAAATTGGATAGTTATAATTGTTCAGCATGTTTAGGTTCATTTTTTCCTAATCGTAGATTCAGAATCACTAGTGGGAAACATTGCCTTCTTAAAAGGAGGAATTTAGAATTCCAGGATCTAAATGAGTACCTTCTTACTAGATACAATAAATCTCATTTGACCACATAGATCAAGCAAGCATCTCATCAATAATTTGATACTAAGAACTGAAAATACACCCCCCCATTGTAACAAGATAGTGCATCCAGCACAACTAGTTGTTGAATTTATCAGAACTATGGAATCAAAATCCATAAATGATAAATGTGATGATGTTCTCAAAATGTCTTGTAAACCTGTCTCAGCAAGCTTTTGAGAATTTGATTTGATTTCCCAGTAGGAAAAAACTGGAGCCCCCAAAGCTTTCAGAAAAGTTGCACTGGAATACATTGAAAGAAAAGTGGCAAATGCTTCTTGCTTCCATCCGTATACTAAAGGTTTAATAATGAACTTTAATTTTTAGTTAGTTTTGAAATACTTTTTTTCCAGTTGAGCTCCACATCTTATGTTCTTTACTATCTGTTTGGGATAATAATAAACAACTTTTATGCCCCCTGATGCTCAATGACTCTGGAATAACTCAGCCATAAAATAAAGAAATTACCATAAAATTAATTATCATAAAATCACTCTGATCAGATCTGAGAAAGGGAAGCACATCATGTTACTGGATAATTATTTCTATAGTCAATCTGGTCTTAAATTAAATCAGAATCTGAGTTCCTGAAACCTAAATCTGACTGGCTTTAATAATTGTTTAGCTTTAGCACACAGCAGATCATGGCCTATTTTTGATCAGGATCCCAGCAATTATTCCTACAGGGATACAAGGAAGCAAGGGTTTTTAAAAGTCTCCCTTATTCCCTATACTCAAAACATTTTGTATGTCATTAGCATGTAGGCCACTTTAAATGATCAAACATTTCAAGTGAATTCATTTGGTTCCAAACTCAGAACAAAGCTTATTTATTTCGTTGGTTTTGTGCATACCACTAGAAATTATCCAGTATGGCGTCAACCAAATAAGAAATTGACCTATTAAATCTATCTTTAGAATTTGGAGGAATGAGAGACACATTAAGAATAATGAAAAATAATGAGAAAACTTTGTAATTTGCTAGAATGTTTTTGGTAGCAAGGAAGTCATTAAGAAATTGTTTTTCAGACTGAGTTAGGACAAACTGACTCCCATTATACCTTATGTTGTAACCATGCATGCTGGGACAAGGAACCTTAGATGTGATTTTTACTTATTTATAATAAAGACAAATTGCTTTCCAAAATGCTGCCGGAGAGAATTATGGATAAATTCTTTCTTGACATGCAAAGCTTCTTTAATTATTCACCCTATGACATACAATCTGATATATGAAGTGATTCTTCAGGTATTTGGGATGAGCCATTATAATTGAGACAGATGAATTGTGCTTTAGGAACATTTGCAGAAGTGAGGAAAAGAAAAATACTGCTATCTTTTTTTCAAGATCCACTAGTACAGCTGAAATGGATTTTGTGAGTCAGAAATATTGAAGTCACACTCCTGTTTTCCTTGCAGCTAAGGCCTTCTGGTCAGATGAGAACCATTTAATGAAAAGGGACACTCTGAACAATTAAGATGGCAACATGTGCTCCTAAACAGTGGTGGGATTCAAATTTTTTTACTACCAGTTCTCTGGGCTTGGTGGGCGTGGCAGGGGAAGGATACTGTAAAATCTCCAGTCAGAGGTGGGATTTGCCAGTTCTCCGAAATACTCAAAATTTCCGCAACTGGTTCTCCAGAACTGGTCAGAACCTGCTGAATACCACCTCTGCTCCTAATGTTACTAGCACATGAAAGACTATCCCATTGCTTCCAGGATCTCTTTTAAAGCCTCTGTGAGGACTTTGAAGAATGCTCTGCACTATGGGAAATGGATAGGCCACTGCTGGTTGGTGGTTGAATTGCTAGCAGATCAACTTCCTATGATTTAATTACAGGCATCTTTTTGAAAAGGAGGTAGGTTGGGCATAGAAGAGAGGTGACTTTGAATGATATTGGAGAGGTTGCCTCAACTTTGTTGTAAGTTTCCACAATTTCTCTTTCTTTTTTCAGACTCCAAGCTGGAGTTGGTAGAAATATCCTTCTGGGTTCAGTTCCAAGTGGGTAAAAAGACACTGGAAACATGGAGGCTGTTTGGAAGGTTTAATGGTAGATGGGAGGACCACATGGCCTGGAGCTCCATAGTGAAAAGGAAGGATTACAATGCTTTAAAGGTGAGAAAAGAAGGTCAAGAAGGGCTGATTTGCTGAGACTGCCTGGGTTTTATAACCTTTGTTGGGATTTGAATTGAAGCTTGTTTCTAATTGGTTGTCAGACTCCCATTGGCCATGCAGGGGGCAACTCTGTAGGCTGTCCTGAGTTCCAGGCTTGGTTGAGCCTTGCTGGATGATGATGCATTGAAAGGGCTTTGGGCAACTGCTATAGTTTTACTTGGAGATCTTTCTTATATAAAGTATTCTGGCCCAGGACTTAATGGCCCACCCATTAACAAAGGTGGGGGTGAGCTTCTGCTTCTGAGGTGAGTTTCTGCTTCTGAGTTTCTACTCTTTCTAGGGGAAATATTCTACCTTTTTACTATTTCCTAGGATATTTCATTTTTCTGAGAAAGGGGTGGGTGCTAACTTCCCACACTATTAATTAAATTAATTTAACTATTTATTAAATTAACTGGGAAAAAGAAAGGAATTCACTTCTGAATAGACAGGGCTTTGACCTGCTAAAATGTAGGCAGGAAGTAAGAGGCTGTGTTGGCTTGAAGAGGAAAAGAAGGTTAAACTGCCTAAGTGGTCCAGCAGAGAAACAAGTCGGCACATCTGACTATCAGTTGGCAGATGCTCTTCTGGACTATACCTGCTTGGTGACCTCTCCTTGGGCCACAAACCTTTTTACCTGTAGGACTTAAAGCCTTTGGTATGGTACTACAAAGTCTGTTAGTAAATATGGTCCTCGTGACTACCAAGAGACAGGGTAGGGAAGGAGAAAATCAAGTCCCTCGCTCACTCTCCCTGGCTCAGGTCTTTTTCATTGCTCACTTCTCCTTGCAAAACATTGTCAAAAGGTGTCCATTTTCCTGGTTTGTGGGCAACGGGGGAAGATCATCATCCTGTGCTACCTGCAGGACTTCTCTTAAACCTTAGGCAAGAACTTCTGTTAAACCTCAGATATGGTATGGCACCCTAAATGGGTAATGAAAGCCTGCATGATCCCCCAGCCCCTCCAAGACCATTTCTTGTCCACAAGGACCTATCCCAGCCCTTCGACTCAGTAAGCTTTCTGAAGGCTGTACAGCTTTTCAAAGGGTCAGGGAGTTTTGTGCAGGAAACATTTGCTGGAGAAGCTGGATCCAAAAGAGACAGCAAAGGCAGCAAGGTACTTCTGCTTTGGCCATGGCAACTGGGTGCAAAAAGGAAAGGTCTGTGCAGGGAATTGGGAGAGAAGAGTGAATACATTTCAATGGGGTCGGTCCCGTCCTTCAGAACAGCGAGAGTTCAAATTAGAATCAGAATAGAGCTAGAAGGGAGTTTGGAAGTCATCTAGTCCAACTTGAATTGATTGAATTTCTCCTTCAGTTGATTTCTCCTTGCTAGAAATTTGTCTCCCCCACAATTCAACTTTAAGGGATAAAACTTAAGTTTTAAAAAACCCCTTGCAAATAATTTTTTTGTTGCTGTTGTTTGTCCTTGATATGCAGAAGTACAGATATAGTAATCTGTTCCAACTTAAATAAAAATCAGGTGAAAGAGTTAGGAATGGTTAATCCTTAACCCCAGACTGCCTATATAGTCTGTTGCCGATCAAACTTGGGCACCCGAGTATCATGGAGATACAAAGAGCTTAGTCCCTGAATTTGAGAGAGAAAACACCATTATTCCAAAGTGGAATCTGCATAGGGAGAGAGTCGTTGGGATGTACCAACTCCTAACATTTTTAGGGGGTATTCCCACACCAACCTCAGTGTTTCTTCCCCAAAGTGCATGGCAATATATCAGCGAAGATTCTCAGTCATCCAGATAAAATTGTCTGGAAGTTGAGTCCTGGCAACTGGAGTTATTTTCCAGTTCATTTGAGATGTTTTCATCAAAACACACTTGTTGAAGAAACCCTGAAATGGGTGCAGGAATTGCTCTAATTTTTTTTAGGAATTGGTACATTCCAACGACTCTCTGCTTACTCAGACTCCCCTAACTTCCCTTCTTCAAACTGAAGAAGCAGCTTGGATGGGCAGGGAAGCACATCAAACCAACAAGAAAATAAACCCAGTTGCCATGATTCAACTTCCAGACCTGGTTTCCCAAACTTCAAAAAGAGGCACAGGTGCCCTGCTAAATATTAAAGAAGCTAATGATAAAGCTTAGAATTACAGGTAATCAAGATTTAAGGTGGAGTTTAAAATGGAGCTGAATATAATAAATGCTGTAGCCTTAGTTGCAATGTAGAACCATATCCTGAGTTCATTTCCCAAATGAACTCCTACTCAGATTTATTAGTTTCAAACATATACTGTAAATCTCTCTGATCAAATTGGAAAAGCTGATCTTTTATTTTTATTTCTTGGTATGCTTCTTTTGAAAGGAGAGGCAGACAGGCCAGAGCAGGCAAAGGACCAGATGTAGCTGGGTTTGAGTTATGAAGAGAAGATGGTAGTTTCTGTCATGACAGCCCCCACTCCTGCTGGATCTATGGTGTGTGACTGGTAGTTCTCTTGGGCTTCCTACAGGACCAACAGTACCTCGAGGCAGGCTGCTTATGGGGAAATCAATTTGAATGACATCGAAGAGATTGCCCCCCTCTTGCACACACTCCCATATTCAATTGCCAATTTTGGATTTTAGATCCTCGTTCTGGTGGGGGGGGGGAAGTTCTCAGAGCAGACAGAATTCAGACCCATTCAAAGATGGGCAGGAGAAAAGGGTGGAGAAAGGAAGGTCAAATTTCCAAGCATGCTTGGAGATGAAATAAGTTGGTTTCCCTGGCTTTTTGTGCTACATGTGATTGTGCTTTTACATTGTTAAATGAACAGACAATTTCCCATATGAAAGGCAGAGGTTGTCATAGGCAACCAAGAGACTAGACCCCTGGATTGCTCATCTACTCGACATATGAGGCAACCATCATCTTTGGGTAGATGTAAACGCAACCATGGTGAAAGACCAGTTACTGAGGGAACAAGGTTGTATGCCTGCTTATTATAAAGCCATCAGCCAATGCCCAATCCTGCTGGCCTAGTTTGGTAGCATATAGACACCACTTCAGGTTTCTCCTGCTGTGCCCTCTCATTCTGTGCCCTCTCATTTCCCTGTCGGTTTATATGGTATCTGCTGTGGCATTAAGAAGGCTATGACTATGGTTGTGATTATGTCATTGGGGATGAAGCAAGCCACCAGAGTGCAAGAACACACGCAAGTAGCCAGATGAGGAGACCCAAACTCATTGGACAGCCTGACCTTGCAATCAACAAGAATGTACATTGAGGTTTAGGAGCTACCAAGATTGTTGGACAAGCAGGTACAAAAGTAGCCAGGGAAGTGATTGAAACCTGGGAAATGGGCCCCTTGTCAATGCACAGGACTGCTGATTTACTTGATAAGCTTATCAAATACTTAGGAGATGAGGACTTGGTAGCACAAGAATACAATGGCGGCCATCAACACCCCAATCAACAACTAAAC
Organism: Laticauda colubrina; assembly: GCA_015471245.1. Lineage (NCBI taxonomy): Eukaryota > Metazoa > Chordata > Lepidosauria > Squamata > Elapidae > Laticauda > Laticauda colubrina. The sequence continues at coordinate 11,392,908 of BLBF01000004.1, read as the reverse complement.
TACACACAACCAGACACCATATAAATACCACACATAGAATAACCTAAGGCACACACACTGCTAGAGAGAACTTCCCTGAGAATGGGCTGCAGCACAAATCCGAAAGCTTGGAAGACTAAACATCTGGTCCCGGTGACTGACCCAGATTGGATCCTGCAACATTATCCTGGGACACGTACAGTATATTCACCTTCATTCATTTAGAAGGTTATTAAGGGTAAGTGTGGCCCTCTCAGCTGTCAAGAACCAGAAAGGAGGGGAGAAAGGGCCCCAATTCCTTCTCCTTGACTCAAGTCTTTTTCTCTGTCCCTCTCTCTTCACAGAGCATCTTTGAAAGGTGTCCATGTTCCTGTTTTGGAGGCACCAGGGGGAAGACCTTCCTGTGCCACCTGTCAGATACCAAAGCCTTCTAAACCTCAAGTGAGGAGCCATGCCACAAGAGTCTGCTAGAGCCTTTACTGCCCCAAAACTGCTTCATGTCCACAGAGGGGAAAAAAAACAGGCTACATGGTCTTGGAAAAGGGAAGATAAACTAGCTGGATGTTCTTCCATATCTCACCTTTTTCCGCCTGTCAGCACTTCAAAGTACAGGAGCGTGTTGAGGAGCAACACAGCTCTCATGATGGGGGCAGCTCTGCCATTTCAAGAGTAAGGAAGAGTTGGAAACATGGAAGTCGTACCTCAAGTACAGTTCACTGGGTGGGGAGGAAATTCTCACTCGGGAGCCTGGCAAACCTAGCAAACTCAAGAACCCCTTGCATTTCTGGAAAGACTTTTATGGTTTGGAGAACAAGGTAACATTTTCAGAGTCTTTCCAAGCAATCCCACTTGACTTGTGTAATTTTTTCTGGCACAGTTAGGGGGAAGCTGCTCTGAACCTCCTCCTAATGTTTCTCCCTCCCCTGTGTTAAAAGCCTTCTCCATTTTCTCCAGATCCCCCTTGGTACCCTAGAAAGGGTATCTGAGGGAAGGAACAGGCAGAGGAACCATGTCCTCCTACTCCAGTCTCAGTGCCTGACTTCTCCCCTGCCCTGTGCAAGATTCCAGATGGATGGATGGTTGAGTAAGTAGCCACCAGTTGTCAAGCTACAGCTGATAGAAGGACACCCAGTGAAGAAAAGGTGATTGAGGAAAGTTACCATGCATCCATTTTTTCATGACCTCAAAGAGAGGCGGATTGTTTTCCAAATAAAATAAGAGTTTTTCCAAAAATGTTGCCATGTGCCCGAACCTTGAACTATTTGGAGAATAGTTGGTGATTATTTTGGAAGGAACATTCTCTTAACCTAAGGCTTCTGAATGTACTCTTCTTAGGGGGCTGAACATTGCAGCCTAGACTTTGGCCATCATTTTGGTATGCAGAGTGCTTTCAATTTATACCTTGAAACAAACAGTTATCAATAAAGGTTCAATAAAAGGTTCATGGGCCCACCAGGACCCACAGTCTGGAAAATGTAAAGTGCAGTTCTTATTCAACAAGGTAATTGCTCTTAGAAAGGATTCTTAAGGAAACAGTTGAATCACTGTCCTGAAGAAAGGCTACCAGAAACATCTAATCTATAATATCTAATCTATAACTAATCTAGTTACAAATTATAACTAGATAATGTATAACTGATCTAGTTATAGATTACTATGATGTTGGTGCTCTATCCTTGGACAGGAAGCCTTTCTCTTTTCTCCTTAATGGGATGGGTTCCATTTAGGGCCAAAGGAGGACTAGATGATGAAGGCACCTGGACATGGAGTGCATGCTTAAATTTCAGTAAAGTAAGTAAACTTCTGATTTTCCAAAGCCTAACTTAAAATGACAGCACAAAAATAAAAGGGAGAGTTGGCAAAAGGGAAACAAGAAACTTCCTGTCCTAGCCAGTTACAAGGACTGAGTGGAGGCCAAAAAACTTGTTGCAACCACCTCCTTTTTCTAACTCTTTCTCTGATAAAGAAAGAATAGCTCAGGGCAATCTCCTTAGCTGACAGGCTTCTTGGACCATCCATGTGGTCACTCTTGAAAGAAGACTGATGGCTAGTTTTGATCTTTAGCTCCTTCAATCTCTCCCCAGTGATGACAAACCAGAGAAAAAGAGGCAGAGGATCTGCTTTCAGAGAGCAAAGTATCCTCACTACTCCCTTTTCCACTAAAAGCTTCACAAAGGCAAATTGAGGACAGTTGCGTCTGCCAATTAGTGCAATTTTCTTTCCAATCCAATGCCTGAGGTCCCTGACCTTAAGTTGTCTCTATCAATCAATATAGCCTGCCCATATTTGTCAATCTGAAACTAAAAATCTTTTATTTTCCCAAGCAGGGATTAGAATCCTTTGTCATTCAGATGACAAAACTTTGGGTTGTAATTTAAAGAATCAAGAAATCCTGCCTTTGGACAAGACCAGCAGTCTGAGTGGGAAATGAGTCCTGATCCACTAACATAGGAGCACTTCAGAGTTTGAAGATGTGGCGTTTTCCCCAAGAGGAAAGGTAGGGGCCTTCATGGTGATGAATTTGGAGTGAAGGGGACTCATGAAGTGATTTTCCCCCCCTCCTGCTGGTCCAAATATCTCTAACCTTAAATTATATACAAATGTAAGAAAATGAGGTTTTAGTTGAGCTCAGAATTCTTAAAAGATCTAACGTGCCTGAGACCTAGATGTCTGTTCTTTGTTTCCCAGCCACTTTACTTATAAGCTGTCTGCAAGCATCATCAAATCCTGTGGTCTCCTCTTGAGGAGCAGCTGTCCTGAGTTTAAAATAAGTGATCATGCTACCCTTCCTTGCCCAGATGTCTGCCCTGGCCCAGACTTGTTGCCAGGTTACCAGTCAGCACCGCAATGCCATCTCTGCTCCCTTGGAGATATCTTAGTTTGTCATAGTCCTCACTTGGAAGCCTGAGTGAATGTGGCTTTGAATGACATCAGAGAGACCAACTTGCCCCTCTTGCACTTCCCCCAAACTCTGTCTCCACTTTTATGCCCCAGCCCCCAGCCCCTCCCAGGAATAAGAGCAGGCAGGAGTTAAGACTTACTAAAATGGGGCAGGAGATAACAAGCTATGCTGGCCCAAAGGGGAAGTAAAAATCAAATTGCCCAAGAGGCACTGCAGAGAAGCAAGTTCCTATGTGGTTTATGCCACATGTGACTGGGCTTTTGCTTTGTTCATGAACTGTCATGGATAGTGCCTGTGAAGGGAGAGGTGGTGTGATGGACTACAATGAAGCAGCAGTTTTCCAGAAGGGAGGAGAATTTCAAGGACGGGTGAGATGAGGCAGCCTAGCCTGGTGCTGGATCAAAGATAAAGGAATGGAGTTAGGATATTCACTCCCTAAGTATCCTGGGGTACATCTGTCAGGATAAGAGTATTAATTTAGCCTGCAAAGATTGCTATATTCAGTTCTGCAGTTGGCATTGCTGGTTCCAAAACTATCCTCTTCTGAGAAGGTCCCCTGATCACTGATAAAAGTTGTAGGCAATACTCTGTGATAGCTAGCTAGTTTCTTAAAGTAATAAGAGGAGGCTAGAAGTATGAGAAACAGGTCTACAGATCAAAGCAAGAAACAGCATCATCAGTAGTAGTGTTATTTTTCAAACTACTATATGCCACAGAAAAGATGCTGGCATAAACTAGTGGCATTTATCACTTTGCTGTCTCCTGATTTCAGAAACAATACTACAAAACAGCTTTTAGAAATCATACTAATAGTACATAGACAGAAGAATTGTAGGCCTCTTTTGTACACCTCCCCTACCTTAGGTTTCTCCACCCCCCCCCCCCCCCAGTAAGAACATCTGCTGCACTTCCATAAAGGGGGTGATGTTTTTCCACTGGATGGGATTCCTTGCTACCATTCTACTCCCAGTTCCTGTGCCAGTTTCAGCTCTTATTTCTTTCTGGATCTAGGGAGACAGAGCATATGCCAACAGTCTTGTCTTCTCCACCCTTTTATAGGTTTACATTTTTTTGCAATGCTTTCATAAAGTTCTGGTATTTGAGGGTGCATTACACAATATCCAATTTTATCATATCACAATAATTGCAGTTACCAAGAAAGACTTTTAAGATAAGTTTAGTTTACACCACCATAGCAATGGAATTGTTGAAATAACGATCTAGGTTTGTTTAATTTTATGTTTCATAATCAACTTTTCTTTCTCCATCCCTCAAGTTTATAAGTCATTTTATTTTACTTTTATGGAGAAGGAACAAAAGGTTGTTGTCATTTCACAGCTCAGAACAGTGAGGAATAGGAACTATGGGCTCAGAAAATACTCAATTAGCTATCCTGGTGACAGCAAGAGTGAATCCTGGATGGCATTCTCCACACACTCAAGCTTAGAAAAACATATGGTAGACAAGCTGTAGATTGTAGTGTTATAAATAGCTGAACAGAATTGAAAAAGTAAAGGCCCTGTCACACTGCCCAACGGATGCAAAATGCACACAACGGACCAGCAAAATGTTCCATCCGTTATACGCTCTTAAAAGGGGCAAAAATTTGCATAACTGGAGCAGATAACACGGATGGGGGGAGGATGCAGGGCGGATGGAAAGCGGATGCGGAACGGAAGCCCAGCGGATGGGAGCGGATGGCACATACGCAAGGCTTCCGGGGGAGTGCAGCAAAGCGGACGTGGAACGGAAAGAGCGGATGCAGAGCGGACACCGAGCGGATGAAGCGGATGCACAGTGGATGCACAGCGGATGAAGCGGATGCAGAGCGGAAGCCTAGCGGATGCGTAGCGGAAGCCTAACGGAAGCCTGGCGTTAATTGCGCATGTGGGGGGGATGCATTGCGTAAGCCACACGGATATAAAGGGAAGCAGCTCGCATGTGGCCAGCATTCGGAGGAAAGACCTGCTGCCGGATACATCGAGTCCTTGCCTGCCCTGCCTGCATGCCTGCTGCAAGCCTTGCTGCCAGCCTTCCTGCCAGCCTGCCTCCAAGCCTCCTGGCCAGCCTCCCTGCCAGCCTTGCTCTCTGCCTGCCTGCCAGCTTTGCTGCCAGCCTGCCTTTCAGCCTCCCTCCCAGCCAGTCTGCCTGCCAGCCTTGGTGCCTGCCTGCCTACATGCCTTCCTGCCAGCCTTGGTGCCTGCCAGCCTCCCTGCAAGCCTCCCTGCCAGCCAGCAACCCCACAACCATGGGGAAGAAGCGAAAGTCTCAGCAACCTGCCGCCATCCCTGGCAAGAGGGACAGGGCCACCCTCCCACCCCCTGTCCCTGACTCTGCTTCTGCTGGGGATTCTGCTGCTCGGGCTCGCTCTTCTGGTACTGGAGCTTCTGCTGAAGCTGCTCCTGGCGGTGGTGCTTCTGCTGCTGCGTACTCTGCTGAAGCTGCTCCTGGTCCTGCTCGTCCTGCTCGTCCTGCTCGTGCTCCTGGACTTGCTCATACTGCTCGTACTGTTCGTGCTCCTGGTCTTGCTCGTCCTGCTCGTGCTCCTGGTCCTGCTGGTGCTGCTGGTGCTGGGGCTGCTGGGGCTACTGGTGCTTACTCTGCTGCTGCTGATCCTGGTCCTGCTGATCCTGCTGCTGCTGCTGATGATGATGATGATCCTGCTGGTGATGATTGTTAAGCCTGGGTTCCCCAACCAGGGTTAGGTAGACAAGCTAAACAGAATGTGCAGCGTTAGTCAGATAGGCACACAGATAAATGAGTGAGCTAAGCTTGTATGTTTATTAACATACAGTAAAAATAACAGATACGCTTGTGCTATCAAGAATATAGTTTATTCCATTATAAGTTCATGGCATAGTCAAATATCAGTCCAATAGTCATTTACCATGTAGTCAGTCCATTCAGGGATATTCAGTTAGCAAAGTCCATGTAGAATATCCTATGTCAGTTCACTTACAGATCAGTCCTTTGTTGTCTCTCCCGTTCGAGCAATGCAGTCTTGATTCCAAGCAGTAATCAGGGATCATCAAAACCAGAGAGAGAGAGAGCAAGCCGTAGTCTTGCTACTTTTATATTGTTTTCTTAACCACTCCTTTAATTGCTATTTCACAGTTAAAGCTGCATACACTCTAACATACACTAACTATGATTCATAGTTATTATTTCACCTAAACCAGTTAGGGTAAACAATGTTAT
>BLBF01000004.1:11320499-11386819 GCA_015471245.1 Laticauda colubrina | reverse complement strand
TATTATTTCACCTAAACCAGTTAGGGTAAACAATGTTATCCCTAACAATGATGATGATGATGATGATGATTATGATGATGATCCTGCTGGTGCTGCTGCTGCTGGTGGTATGGAGGAGCAGTCCCTACCACCTGGGAGCCCCTCTGATGAGGGCCCATCTGGTCCTGCCAAAGGGAGGAAGAGGCGTATGCGGGGACAGGAGAGGAGGCAATACTTCATTGAGGAGGAACACGAGGATGAGGTGCTGGACTGGCTGAGAGAGAATGACTATCTGTGGCGGAAGGGACACCGACTGTCCAGGGACACCAAAAGGAAGCAGGCTGCTTGGAGAGAGAGGGTGGAGAGTATGGGTTACACTTCAGAGGTGCTCCTCGGCTGGTGGAAGCACATGCACACCTGGTACGGGAAGCTGCACCTGAAGAAATCTGGCCAGGTCACGGTTAAGCTGACGGAGAGAGAGACCTACGTCATGGCCAGGTGCAGCTTCCTGGAGGGTGAGATCCACCACCGAGGAGCACCAGGAGCCACTCTCACAACCCTCTCTCTCCGGCAGCCTGCTGAAACCCAGCCCTCTTCCGGCCGAGAGTCAGTCCCTGTCTCCAGGCAGGTTTCTGTGGAGCGTGCCATGGCGGAGAACCCACGGACAGCTTTTGTAACCGTGGTGGAGCGCGTGGAGGACTCCTTGGTGCAGTGGGAGAAAGGAGACATCAAGTCCACCACAGTCGTTGCCGCATCCACCACCACCCAGCTCCACCTCCACAGAAAGGCAGAGAGCCAAACAGCAGGAGGGGCAGAGCCACACTGTCCTGCTGGAGATCAGGGACACCATCCGCACCAGCATAGATCTCCTCTCTTAGCTGGTCAGCACCGACTCTTCATCCTCCAACCGCAAGCCCTTCCTCACCTATGTCAACCAGACCCTCAGGAACATGGAGGAAGCCCAGTACCCGGTGGCGAAGGACCGGATCACCGAGCTGCTTCACAACCCTCCAGATCCAGAGGAACCTGCTCCCACCCAGTCCAGGTCTGCTCCTCCACCTCCACCCCAGGTGATGTCCCTCCCATTCCAAGGCTTCCCACAGCCCCTCACCTACCAGGGCTACGGCTACCAGGAGGTCCAGCAGCACAGGCAGCAGCCCTTCCCAGTCCAGGCACAGAGTCATCGGACGACACCGTTGCCACTTGTTCCACTGATGCCACCGATGCTACCCATGACAATGATGCCACCGACGACAGCGATGCCACCCACGCCAGTCCTCATCCAGCTGCAGACCAGACAGCCCCACTACACTACTCCTTCCTCCACCCCACAGCCAAGCCCGGCCTCAGTACATCTGTCATCAGTACTGGGGCTGACACCCCATGGCATGGAGGAAGGACCTCTCAGCATCACGGGTCTGAGCCAGCTGTCTGAGAGCTTCCTCAACACACTGTCCCCTGTTGTCCTCTCGGGGCCAGGCATCCCAATGATGATACAGACCAGCACTCCAGCACCACCCACCTCCACAGCACCTGGACCCTTCACCCCTGAGACTGGGCACATCACCGAGTGACCAATAAGAGTGCCAGAGACTGGGTAGCTGGCTACCTGTGGACTTTATTTGGACACTTGACTTGCGTCATTTTTCTTTTACAGCTTGTTGTTCAATAAAGTTTATCTTTGATTCACACACTTGCTTCATTTCTTTTTTTCAATAAAGTCTTGGTGGAAACTTTTAGAATTGGTTTAAGCCTTTGAATGCTTGTGGGATGGGTTAAGATAGCAGTGGGATGGGCAGGGATACCCGTGGAATGGGTAATAGCTGTGGGATGGGTAAGGATAGCAGTGGGATAGATAAGCCTCCAGTGCAAGCGTAGTGGGACTGTATGGTCCACCCTCCCAGGTGCCGCACCTATGGCCCTTTATTATCAATAATAATGTAATGATCATCCACACATGTCAACACAAACAAAACTCTTTATTAAACGCCCTGTTCATTGTAGGCCCACCCAACATACATGGCCCAATCTCATCCGTGTGATGAGACAGGCTGAAGGAAGCACCCATTAATCATCTATCATCCTGTTTTGCCATTCCACTGCTCCAGCTGGGGAGTTGCAGCAGTGTCTCAGGAGGTTGCGCTGCTTCTTCCCTTCACGTGAGGCTCTGTTGGGGCCTTGCACATCCTGAGTGTCTTATCAGGTTTCGCCCTTGCCTCCATTCCCCAGGCTCCATGTCCCCATTGCCTTGCTGGAGGTCCACGAGCCTGTTCTGCAAGACTGGGTAGCAGGTGCGCATGAGATTGTGCAGGATGCAGCAAGCTTTCACGATCCTCCTCACGGTCTCTCCTCACGGTCTCCTCACGATGCTGCATGGTGGTGAGAAGTACCTGGAACCTGTTGTCCAGGATGCCAAAGGCATTCTCCACTACTCGCCTTGCCCTGGACAGCCTGTAATTGAAGATCCTCTCTTCACGGGTGAGGCATCTGGAAGTGTAGGGCTTCATGAGGTAGGTTCTGAGGGAGAAGGCGTCATCCCCCACGATGAAGTAGGGCACATCTTGCGTGTTGTTGGGCAGGGGGTCTGGATCTGGAAAGCCCATGATGAGGTTGCCTTCCAGCCCCTCCTTGAGGTCACTGGCGTTGTATACCTGGGCATCTAAACATGAGCCACTGCCTGAAGCATCAATGTACATGAACTTGTAGTCAGCATCGACCATGGCAAAGAGGAGGATGCTGAAGAAGCCCTTGTAGTTGAAATAAGTGGAGCCTGACTTGGCTGGAGCTTTGCAGGCCACGTGCTTGCCATCGATGGCTCCAACGGTGTGTGGGAAGTTCCACCTCTGATACCACTGCTCTGCAACTTTCTTCCATCCTTCTTCAGTGGAGGGGCACTGGAGGAGCTCCTCCAGGTATTCTTCGATGATGGCCTGCACCACTTTTCTGACCACAATGCTGATGGTGTTGTGTGGCACCCTCCAGCCGTACTGCATGCTCCTGTAGGTGGTCCCTGAGGCCAGGTGGCGCAGAGTGAGTGCCACCTTGAGCCCAGGTTCCAGTCTGGGCCGGAAGTTGGTGTTTTTCCTTGGTCAACCTGGGTGTCAGCCGCTGCACAACTTCGTCAAACATGGCTGGAGGCATCCTCATGAAGTTCTGGAATGCCCGAGTGTCTTCGTTCCTGAGCTCCACCATCAGCTTGTTGTACAGTCCGTACTCTGCTCTTCTCCCGATCCATCTTCGGACCCAGACGCTTCTTGGCCGCCTCCTTTTCTTCCCGTAGTAGAATTCACAGAGCCTGTAGATGGCTTCGCACTGTTGCAGAAGGATGGTGGCTGCCAAAAGGACTTTGTTACGATCCACGGTTGACATGACTGGATGCTGTGGAAGAGCAAGAGTCAGATGAAGGCTGCAGAGGTCTGCACAGCAGGGCTGCTGGTCTGAAAGTGAGATGCAGACGAGTTGCTCCCCCTTTTTATAGGTAGTATAGGTGTCCCTTTGCATCCTCTAGGCATTCTCTAGGCATCCTCTAGGCATCCTCTAGACATCCTTAATATCCGAGATAGGTCCCCTCTGCGAACTTTTTTTCTGTTTTAAACGCTTTATTTCCGTGCTGCATCCGTTCTGCATCCGTTCTGCATCCGTTCTGCGTCCGTTCCACTTCCTCCCTGTGTCCGAGTGGATGAGAGTTGCGTGGATGTGGAACAGATGCCTAGCGGATATAGCGGATGCGTAACGGATGCAGAACGGACGAATTGGATACATTTTCCGTTCAAAAGTTTTGAGCAGCTCAAAACTTTCTGAGCGGATGAAATGTCAATAAACGGATGCTGGACGGATAGAGAGGAAGCAAAACGGAGGCAGTGAGTACAGAACGGATACATCGCGTTAACCAACGGATGGCAAGCTTTTTTGTCTGTTTTACATCCTCTTTCCATCCATTGGTGCAGTGTGACAGGGGCTTTACCTAGCAAACTTGCCTGCTAAGTTGCTATTTTTCCTTTTTTACCCCCAGTCATCAGCTGTTCTGCTGTGCAGGGAGGTTTAGATTAGCTAGAAAGCAGGAAATGTTGGATTTCTTGCTTTCTAGCTAATCTTTAGATCTTTGGCTTTGCTTTTAAATGGAGCCGAACCTTCCTTAGGACTGAAATTTCTATTATTCAGTGCAGGTAGCTGATAGCAGAATCATAGATCTCAAAGTGAATCTGTGATTCTGTGAGCAATTCAATCTGCCTGCCTGCTTTGGCTGATTTTGGGTAAAAGTTGCGCTTTTTTAATAAAAAAAATTCAATATTTACATATATGGTATGTTGTGAGTTAATTTTGTGAGTTTGCTTGCAAGCAAATTTTATGTGACAGACTGAGGTAGCCAATGGCAGAAAGATAGATCTTTGAATCTGTGATTCTGTAAGCAACTCAATCTGCCTGCCTGCTTTACTTAATTTTGGGTAAAAGTTGTTCTTTTTTAATAAAAAAAATCAATATTTACATAAATATTTATAATGTTTACATACAAGCCATGCCCAGCCAGTCACATGACCACCAAGCTACACCCATAAATTAGGCCCCGCCCAAGAACCAATTGTTAAGAAATTTGAATCCCACCCCTGCCTCTGTGTATTTGTGTGTGTGGGTGAGAGAGAGAGAGAGGAAGAGGGGGGAGGGAGGGAGGGGGAGAGAGAGGGGTTAGGTCAGACCTCTCTCTCACCAACATCAGCAAGCCACCACCAGTCAAAATTCATATTAGTGGTCCCTGGGATTTAAAATTATGAGTTTGATGGTCCCTGAGATCCAAAAGGTTGGCGACCTCTGATCTTGTCCAACCCCTTCCCCAAGCAGAAGACCCTACACCATTTCTGACAGATGGGAGTCCAATGTCTTCTTGAAAGTCTCATGTGAGACTAGCGGATGCGTAACGGATGCAAAACGGATGCGTAGCAGATGCAGAACGGACGAATTGGATACATTTTCCGCACAAAAGTTTTGAGCAGCTCAAAACTTTCTGAGCGGATGAAATGTCAATAAACGGATGCTGGACGGATAGAGAGGAAGCAAAACAGAGGCAGTGAGTACATCGTGTTAACCAACGGATGGCAAGCTTTTTTGTCCGTTTTACATCCTCTTTGCATCCGTTGGTGCAGTGTGACAAGGGCTTAAAGGCATTTAAATGTGTACAGCAGGCTAAAGATTGGAGAAACAGATAGGCAGGTGGTCTAGAGAGCTTCTAAGGATCAAACCAGATGGTGATGTCAAACTTCTGTCCATCTGTCAATGAAGTGGCAGAAAGGTATGCTGGCATAGATTGTATTGCCCTCATTGTCAGTCCATATTCTGCTGAGAACATATTCTGATATTCTTCCTTATTTTGTGCAGTATAATTTAAGGGAAGCAATTAGTGAATTCCCTTCCTACCAATGTCTGCCAGCAAGAAAAAAAAATAACTATCATTCTTGGAATGGTGGTTATCTACCTGTTCAGCTGCCTGACAACAAATCATAGACATGGAGGTTCTCAATGCTTGTAGTTTGTTAGGGTATTTCTGAACAATCCAAGTTTGGTGCTTTTTTGAAAGAGGATTAATCTTGTGTTCAAAACTAGTATGGTTGATAGTGTAACGAGGGGGAAGGGTCTTGTGTGGTATAAAGATCGAGTGATTGATACAAGTGAATTTAATCTTCGGCTGATAACTACAAGTGAGCAAGAAATCCAGGCCTGCCTTCATGAACCAACAACACCCCAAGGAGCCACTAACACAAAATGTGTGACTGGCCTAAAAAGAATGGGCATCAAATAATACCTCGTGCTGTCAAAGCTGAAATGGAAACACAAAATGCTGCCAACCTCACCCTGCTCTCAAGTAATCAAAAGAATAAATAATACAATGTATGGCCACACAAACCCATCTGTGATGACAGAACTAGAACTCACAACTCATGCAGAGGAGAGGATAACTAGCTTATGTTTGTTTATTTGTACATTCAAGCATTCAATTTAAAAATATGACAAAGCTCTTTAAGATTATATTGTGAAAAAAATAACTGGGAGAGATCTGGACTGGGGGAGGGAAGGAACTGAAAATTATATGAGATTGATTGATTGCAGATACTGCTGGAACAATTGATTGCTAAAATGACCAGCTCAATCTGCATCCTAATGCTTTTTATTTTATGAGGTCTGTGCTGCTACAGGAGAACTCCCCCTCTTTTCTCCTTTTCCAAAACCACCTCAAAGGATTGTCTCACTGAAAAGCTGAATGTAGTGATACTTTGAAAGTTGCTTTATTTTCAATTCAAGCTTATCTTTCCTTTTCAGATGACCTAACAACTATCAGTGTTGAGATTGTATATATTAAGAACTGGCACAAAGATGGCTTCCGCTGTCATTTCATACTTGTTCATTAGTAATTTCCTTTGGGGTCAAACATATATATCCAGATCAAAAACAGAGTATACCATATGATTTTGTATGGCACCACAACATGTTAATATTTGGATGAGAATAAGATTTCTTCAGCAATTGCCTTCCTAATCTCTTCTCTCCCTGGATTCACTGATGATTTTTACTTGGATTCATAAACAATGAACCCTGGCAAGTTTAATCTAACACACCAATTCCTGCATTTTTCCCTAGATATTACCATAAATCCATAAAATGAACACTTAAAGAATACAATACAAAGAATACACATACAACGAACACTATCAAGAAAACCAGCTGACTGCTAATTATACTTACAATATATAACTCCAGCTTCCATCTAGAATACACCATGAAATCTTTTATTTACAGTCAAATCTAACAAGGCAACTACATCAGTTCAAACCTGTCCCCAACCTTGCCAAATATAATTATTTTTTCTAATTTATTGTCATGTCTAAGTACATGGATTTCTGATTGCCTGGGGGATGATTATTAGTTATTTTGGCAGTATATGCTACCCTTAGCCATCTCCAAAAACATAATTTAAAAATGGTTACCTTGTTTCTTTTGCTCATTCTTAGTGTCAAGTTTGTACAGTTGTATATTACATTGAACAGATTATTGCTTTAACTATTGTGATCTTTGCATATTGAAATGTCTTTATTCTTCATGAACTTGTTTATCATGACTTGCTATCTACCTAGTTACACCCTTAGTTTCATAAACTTCTTTAAATCAAGCTCAGTTTGTGAGCGTCCTTATAATTTGCTTGGCAATTATTCAGAAATAATTTGTCATTATCTTCTGCCCCCCCCCCAACTTTCTTTGAATTTCTTGGTGATATGAATAAATCAAAATTCTAACCACATTTGATTTTTGTTATTTTATTTCTTTAATTAAGAAAATCAATTTTAACCTACCGTCAAGCTAAACTTAATTTCCAGTTAAGGCCATTCAAATATTTCATCAGTGATCTTCAAGCCATCATGTATTCAAGTGATTCCCTTTCAAATGTCTTAAGTAGTAAGCTTATAAATGCTTACAGGTAGGCAATCAATCTAAAATTGTAAGTAGCCACCACATATAGATGCCAAACTCTATATCAAACTAAGATGCCATCTGTCCCATATTTATTGGTGCAAATGTGTGTGCATGCACACCCCACAGCATTATAGGATGGGGCTTGGAGGAATGGTTTTTAATTTCATTTGAATTTCCTAAGCTAGTAAATTGTTCCATTCCATTTTATTCTTAGCCATTGATCATTTTGTCACTGCAATTTCTGAAACCAGAAATTAAGGAACAATTATTAGTTGATCATTTTTTTCATTCATTCTCAATGATTTCCAAATACTGTAACCGAGAGTGTGAGTTAACGTTCAGCAGTAGGGGCCTCCTCTTGGTGCAGAGTGTTCTATATTAACATACTTGAAATACCCTCTTCTGTTTGGACCAGAAATACTACTTGCTGATTGGTCCAGAAACGCAATCCTGATTGGTTCGCATTACCATCCTGTGATTGGCCCGCCGGATCGGCGGGGGATTCAAAGAGTCGTCATTGGCTGCGAGCCGCTAGCAGCCACTATAAAAGAGGCTGCCGAGGCTCCGCAGCCAGAGCAGATTCAAGCAACTAAGTAAAGAGCTTAAAAGTCACACTAGTCTCGAGTCTCTTTTCCCGTGATCTAACACTGGCGACGAAGGTGGGATTCTGAGACAAAGGAGACCAGTCGAGCACGTAGCAATGAGGACTGACCAACTGACGAAATGGCCGGCAGCAACTCGCCACCCGCACCATTTGACCCAATGACAGAGGACTGGGAATCTTACATTGACCAGTTCCTCATGTTCCTTGAGAGCAACGACCTGTAAGAAATCACCAATAAAAGGAAGAGAGCCATGTTCCTGACACACTGTGGGCCCACAGTGTTCAAAATGGCTAAATCGTTGGCCAAACCTCAGGACATCATGCAGATGGCATGGCCAGAGTTGGACTGACTACTGGGAGCCCATTATGCACCGGGTGTCTCCAACCTTATCAGGAGACACAAATTTTATAAGACCAGAGAGAAGGTGAGAGTGTCGGGGAATTTGTAGCGGCTCTGAGGGACATTGGCAGTGCATGTAATTTCCTCAATATGGACGAAGCCATGAGAGACTGTGTGGTCCTGGGACTGAGGGATCTCACAGAGGCGACTACTGACCCGGCCAAACATCATGGTCACTGAGGCCATCGCCGAGGCCACCGCAGCTGAGGCTGCGAAGAAGTCAGCAGCAACCATGCAGAAAATGAATGGGGTGACCTAGCAAACATGGGCAGAAACAGGCCAACACCAAGAAAGGAAGACAGAGGACAATCAAAGGACCACCACTACCGCACACCATGTGGACGTCGAGTCCTTATCCGAGACCGGAGATGAGGAGGAAGAAATACAAAGACTCCAGTCGGAACAGTACAGACAGGAAAGGAAAGAATGCAAGCCGGGTTTCCAATGCGCCGGGTATGGAGGAAAACACCCCCGATCCAAGTGCCATTTCCTAGACACTATTTGCTGGCACTGCGAGAAACAGGGACTCCTTGCTAGGATCTGCCGAAATAAAAAGAGCTACAGCCCTAGGCAACGAGACAGCACCCCCCCCCCAGGACCAGAGGCAGGGAGCCATTGGAGCCGCGAAAGCAGGAACAAGTGGCCCAGTGAACCCTACCGAAAGGAATAGATTCACCAAACCATTACCATTGGGCATTCGAGCGCAACAGATGCCCGAAAGGTAAACATACAGGTCAAAATTGAAGGCCAACAGTGCAACATGGAAGTGGATTCTGGGTTATACCTGTCTATGGTATCCTGGAACATCATCAAATGACTAATACCCAGCATATGGAGAAGAGAATTGGAAAACCAAAGACTGACATTAAAGGAATACCAGGGGAAAAGGATCCCCGTAGTCGGAGTCGGCCATTTTCAAATAACCTTCAAGGAACACTCAGAAATCCTCCCGTTGACGGGACAGGGATCGCCCAAGCCTGCTGGGGCTAGAATGGTTTGCGTCACTAGGGATCAAAGTGACGGGCATAAACAGCATCACTGAGGCAGACTGCAAAGAGAACCTGATGAAGGACTTCCAGGATGTATTTGATGGGAAGTTAGGCAAGTACTGAGGGTCCCCTATTTCGTTTAATTTGAATCCAAACATAGCACCAATCCGGCTAAAGGCACGGCGAGTCCCAATCGCAGATTTTAAACTGGGTAGGGAAAGGGTGGCTGGAAACTGATGATGGTGAGATGTTTGGTGGCCCAGGATGGACAAAGACATTGAGACATGGGTGGGAACATGCACAAAATGCCAAAAGTCCAGACCTACCCCCCCTCCTGCACCTACCCTCAAGTGGAAGACACCCAGGGGCCCTTGGTCGAGAATCCATATAGATTTTGCTGGGCCCACAAAGGGATATACATTTTTAATAATTGTCGACACTTACTCCAACTGGCTGGAGGTCACAGTCATGCAGTCCACAATGACAGAAGCCGTCATCAGACAGCTAAAAAAACTATTCGCTACGCATGGGTTATCCGACTTGTTAGTCTCAGACAATGGGCCGCAGTTCACAGCGCTGTCATTTGAAAAATTCCTCGCTGAACTGGGTATATGACATGCCCTAACAGCGTCTGCTCACCCAGCTACAAACGTACGGGCGGAACGCATGGTCCGGCATACCAAAGAGGCATTAGATAAAATAGACACAGGGGACATTCAAGACAAAATCAATAAATTGCTAACCATCCAACATATAACACCGAACACATTGACTTACAAGAGCCCAGCAGAACTCCTGATGGGCAGGAAACTACGGTCACACCTGGACAGATTACACCCAACATACAACCCCGAAAAGCCACCAGTCTCCTCCAGTAAATACTGCACATTCACAACAGGGGATCTGGTATACGCAAAAAACTTTACGGGGGACCCACTTTGGGTACCAGCTAGAATAACCCAAATAACAGGAGCCCGGTCATACTGATTAGAAACGGAGGATGGGAGAAGCTGGAAGAGACACATAGACCAACTACGGTCTAGGACAATAGAAAGAAACACTAATAACACCGGGAACGCAGAACGAACACACACACAAAGACCACACCAAAGAGACTATGACAAAATCAGAGAGGGGGGAGATCACCCAAACATAAATCAAAGGGGAGGAGAAAACCCACTAAACACACAACAACAAACCAACAACAAAAACCACCGGTAGGCCCGTTGCGAAACCAAAACTACTTACCGGCAGAAGACTTCGGTAGACGGGAACTGGCAGCGGAAAACCAACATAAGGCCACTCCTGGAAGAGGCAGCTGGGCCAACTCAACCAGCCCGGAGAGACCAGGCAGGAGCAGCAGAGCCGACTCAACCAGCCCAGGTAGACCAGGAGGGAGCAGCAGGGCTGACTCACCCTTCCAGGAGGTTCCACCGAGAAGAAGAGGAGAAACAGTGATCCCATCCAAACCAGCCGAAGGCAACACCACAACTGAGCTGCGCAGGTCAAGTAGACAACACAAAAGCCCTGCTTACTTACGGGACTACGTAATGTAGGTCAGGCTAAACCAAGAGGGGAGGGGTGTTCTATATTAACATACTTGAAATACCCTCTTCTGATTGGACCAGGAATACTACTTGCTGATTGGTCCAGAAATGCGATCCTGATTGGTTCGCATTACCACCCTGTGACTGGCCCGCCGGATCGGCGGGGGATTCAAAGAGCCGTCATTGGACACAAGCCATGAGCAGCCATTATAAAAGAGGCTGCTGTGGCTCCGCGGCCAGAGCAGATTCAAGCAACTAAACAAAGAGCTTAAAAGTCACACTGGTCTCGAGTCTCTTTTCCCGCGATCTAACACAGAGGATCAAAAAAATTTTTATCTACGCTGGTACGTGGGAGAATGTTTATGGCATGCTTGACCTGGGAGTATTCTGCTTGTAGGTTTAAGCACTAAATCATCACTATACTAGGGATTGGGATATTTCTCAGTCTAGGCTGTCTGAGAAAAGCATGTAGATATTGTCTGATTCAGCTGGGTGTATCTTGTTAGACTTTGATATTGATGTTCGTGACTCATCTGAGCTCTTTCCAGGTTTATCATTTAATTAGTCCTGGTCTGTACATTTTTGAAATCAAATGGTGTCTTTGTCAAATACATTCATTCCATTGGCATGTATGAGGTGAAAAAAGTACAAAGTACTTGATCACGAAGTAAAAATGGGAATCCATTCCAACATTGCCATCTAAAAGTGGTAATGCAATATCACAGCAGTTGTCAAACATTTCGGTTTTAGGACTCCTTTACATTCTTAAAAATGAGTCTTTCATATTGTTTTTAAAAAATCTAACGATTCTATTAGAATTATCTATTGTCTAGATTATTCTATTATTCATCAACTATTAGATTTCTATATTTATTTATTTGACATCAGATTCCCTGAAAAAGGTCCCAAGGACTCCGAGGATCCCTACTTTGAGGAACTGCTGCAGTATCAAGTTAATGCAGTGGTTATCTAGGTAACCATTTCTAATCACAGATGGATAAAGCACCTGAGAGTATTGCATCCTGATGGCATATAATGTGTTCCGTCCGGAAAGAAGTGCATGAGACCGGGTTCCAACAATAAACTCTTTTATTAAACTCACTAAGCAATAATAACGGAACAACAGCCCAAGCCGCGGCAACCCCCTTTATAGCGGCTTGCCTGCGGCTTGTGGCCAATGACACCGCTTTAACTGTTCCCGCTGTTTGGTGGGCTAACCGGATTGGTTCTCTAACAGCCAATCCGCGAATGGCCTTTTCGGCCAATCAGAATAGGGAACTTGGAGCCTACCAAGTTCCACACAGAACACCATGTATGCTCCACCCTGAAATGTCATGGGTGATATTGACACTTATAAATTGAGGTTTTAGTAACAACAAGAAGTGAGACTGGTCAGAAAATCCTTCGGCTTAGCCATCTCCTTATGAAAAGAATTGTTCAGATAGTTCATCTGCCAGCCATCTTGACTTCCAGACACCAGAGGCTGTTGAAATCATTTACCATATTTTATTCTTCTCTATAGTTCATTTGCTTTCCTTTCCCAATTGATCCTAAATATTCCTGATCTAATGGTTTTATTCTATCTTTATTTGATGGGATTGTTAAAAACTCAATGATGATTTTGGATCAGCCTCCAAAAGCCAAGAAAGACATGCAGAATTATTTCTAAGCAGTTTCCTTTATTGTTCCTCCTATACAGATAGAAATCTTGCCAAACTAAAGCAAACTCTGAGAGTTTTTAGGAAGGAACTATTTTAATTCTCTTTCTCCCAACCAAACTCTCTAAACTTTGCTGTCTCTTGGCCTTCTGAAATATAACTCTTCCTTCCTGGAAATCCACACTACATTCCACCACATCTTTTTTAAATGATAATTTGCAATTTCTAAGTCTATTGATATTTAGATTTGTTTGTCATGGGGTAAGGTCTGGGAGATAACTTGGGGGAACCTGGGTCCACCTTCAGACTTTGAGTGGAACCGATCATGCTAAATGGCCAAAGAACCTCTGTTTTAGGGGAGACTGGAATACTACAAGCAGGGAGATGAAGACGCATAACCGGTTGGCTGGAATTCAGCAGAACAAGGTTTAAACAACCTTAACAACTAAACATTGTTCTGCTGATTCTGGTCAAGTAGTTATGCCTTTTAAGCTCCCTTTCCTCCCTATGTTCCAGTTTAAAATTGCAGTTTCAAAATTTACAGGAAAAGATTGTAATGCATATTAACATTGCTTTTCCTCATTTTTTTTCTCTCATCTCCTTCCATTGGAATGGAAATGTTTGAGCTCCATTTCCACATTTTAATTGGAAATGAGGTTGGAGTGCAGTGGGCTCCAAGATCTATATACTTCCAAGTGGGCTCAATATTGATTATTTATTTAGCAGGAAGTCTGCAAATCTGCTTATCAATTGGCATGCAGTATTTCTTGGCACTGCCAAGTCTTTCTGAGTGAGGATCAATTCATTCTACCAAGATAAAAATTATCTTCTGCCTTTAACCTACAAAACAAAAATCAGCTGTTATAAATCACGTACGCTTGAACTGAAAGGCACATGGTAGAACAGACTGCTTGTTATATAAGACTTCTAAAATGGAAATAATTCCGATTCATGCCATTGGCAATGACATTTTCTAGCATCATTTTTTTGTAAGAACATAACTTTGGTTATGCAAGGGTGTTCTAAAGTATGTGCAGGAGTTTTTGCTGCCTTCATTTAGGTTTATAAAATACAGATCTCATGGGGGAGGGATATCTGTTATTACATACAGCTTTTTTCTAACTTTGTATCATTTTCCTGGTACCCCAGCTATAAGAAAAGCGGTAGCTTAGTGATAGAGCTTATGCAGGTGGTTTTGAAATACTGAGGCACAACTGGGAAAGACTCCTATCTGAAAGAATACAAAATTTTCCAGCCTGAGTATCCTCCCCTAGGAACTTTAATCCCAGAAATCTCAACAACAGCCAGGTTGGCATGAGGATTCTGGGAGCTGAAATGCAGAGTCTTGGGCTAGATTGGAGAAAATATACTAAGCTAAATGGATCAATCTAACTTGGAATAAAGTTCTTATCTACTCATGTTGGGCAACCTGGGCAACTTTACTTCATGGGAACAAATGAATCCTAATGGGTTTAGAATTCTACACATAAACTTTATTTGCAGTTCTTCTTCAGACCATGACCAAAATTTCCTCTGTCAAAGTGCCTGGATAATTTGTGGTACCTGCTTCTCTAAATCTTGGCCTTTGTCTCATTTCTTTTGGAATGGACTTTTTGAATACTTTAGATGTCATCTCAGCACTGTACATATATCCTATGTACCTGAGTTTGATTTACCAAGTTACATGCTCTGTTTACACCCCATGGATAGGGTGTACACCTCTGGTTCATTGTACTGCCTACTTCAAAATGGTAGAAAACTATGATTGGGGAACAGCAACAACAGCCTAAAACTGCCTTTGTTTTTCATGTCTAGAAAAATAATGCATGTAATGTAAAGGATGAGAAATCTCTTCCCTCCTCCTCAACTTTCCTGCTCCAGCCTTGCTTTATTTCAATGGTTGCTACAGGTGTATGGAGTGGGGAGGGGAGGAAAGGACAGAGTAGAGTAGAGGTCTTGAGCCCAAAAGTATCACTTCACTTCCATCATTTTGGCAGATATTGTTGGAGTAAGATACATAGAAGGGACATTGGTTTTGAGCAGAATGTCTGGTACCTTTGACTGAAAAATACACAAATGTACTTGGAAAGAGAGACAGAGGGTCACACCCCAAATGCCCTGTGTGAGATTTTTATAGAATCCACTCCGTGGGAATTGAACCTCTTATGAAGAGCACCTGAACTTTAAGGAATGGAATCTACCCCAGAGCAGATATCAAGGAGATTTGGGGCTTGTTCTGATGTGAATCTTAATTGGAAGGAAAGTAGCAAATATCTGTTCTATATGGGGGTTTTAGGTATAATCTAATAGGATTTTTAAATGGAATCTCAGTATTGCCTTTCTAACCCTCTAATAATAGCATTGAAAATGATTGAACATCCTGGAAATGTTTGACTTAATATTGCAACTAACTTGTGTAATCAGAGCGTGCTCTGTGATCTAAAGTAACACTGTGCCATTTTAGACTTCTGGTTTCTATTCTGGCTGTTCCCAGTTGTGCCTGAATGGCTTAACTCTGATAGAGCCTTTAAAGTGAGGCAATTAGTAAAATCTGCAAACATGGTTTCACAGGACATTATAACTGAATAGGGCTATGAAGAGAAAATAATGACTGGGCAAATTTTTGTCTGTATATACAAATATGGTTGGAGATTAACAGAAGCAATCATATTTCATAGTTCCATTTTATCTTTCTATTTATCTATCCACAGAGCTGGAATAACAGATCAGGCAAGATACACAGGCATAGAATAGGTGGTATCTGACTCAACCGCTGTAACTGTAAGAGGGATGTCGGAGTCCTCGTGGATAACCTCTTAAATATGAGCCATCAGTTTGCTGCAGTTACCAAAAAAGCCAATGCAAGTCTAGGCTGCATCAGCAGAAGGATAGTATCAAGATCACATGAAGTATTAGTTCCAGTTTATACTGCTTTGGTAAGATTACACTTGGAATATTCATCCAGGTTTAATCAATACAAAAGATGTTGAGACTCTAGAAAGAATGCAGAGAATGTTAGCGGATTGGAGGCTAACACAGATGATGAATGGTTGCAGGAATTGGGTATGTCTAGTCTAACAAAGAGAAGGACTAGGGTTAACATGATAGCAGTCTTCTAATATTTGAGGCGTTGTCACTTCCCTGTGTGACCTGAGTGCAGGACAATAGAAACTTATCAAGGAGAATTCCAACCTATAATTAAGGAGAAATTTCCTGATAGTGAAAAAAAATTAATCAGTGGAACAGTTGTGAGTGCCCCATTACTACCCTGTTTCTCCAACAATACGGCCTCCCCCAATAGGAAGTCCCAGCATGTTTTATAGGCATGGAATGAAATTAAGCCCCTCCCCCCAAATTAAGGCCTATATTATAGGTCTGTTATATTAAAACATGCGAAATGGTGGGGAATGGTGGGGGGGGGCTTGCTGTTAGGAAGTACTTTGGTTGCACAACTGGATATGGTGCTACCTGCGTTGATCCCAATACAAAGTGCTCCACCAATGCTGAGGTCAACATCCAAGCTGTTGCCGCCTGTCTGTCCGAAGATGCAAGGGGGGGAATTAAGTCACCCCCAAAAAGACGGCCTAGCCATTTTTTCGGGGCTCAAAAAAAAATAAGACCTGGCCTTATTATATGAGAAACACAGTAGATGTTTTTAAGAAGACATTGGACAGCCATTTGCCTGCAGTGGTATAGATTTTCCTGCTTGAGCGAGGGATTGGACTAGAAAACTCAAGATCTAACTCTGTTATTCTGTAATTTGCATGTCATAACATAGACTCAAATCTATAAAAACATATTTTCTGTGATCATCTACAGGTGCCATGGAGCTTCTGGAGGTCAAACTATTAAGTCAGTTAGCAAATCCATTATTGGAACACATATTTATTTGTGTTTCCTAACAACAAATGTTTGGATTACAGAAATAGTTCAGGGCAGGGTTAAATGTTTCTCCTTGTTCCAGAATCATTTGTAGGATCACTAGGAAAAGAACGAAAGTAAAACTTCCTATAGAATAATACTGTACAGTATGCCATAGTTTTATACAGTTCTGTTTGATCAAAGCCCCAACTATTTTGCACTTGCATTGACATTGCAAGGATGTACAACATGATGGAACTTAAATCACATTATGATGATTACTGCCTTGACTTTTTTTTGACACCCCCTCCCAGTTAAGATATCCTTTATATTACATTTCATTAAATAATATAATTCCTCTATCAGATGTAGGAATAATGGCCAACTCAAATAATTTTCAAAAGTGGTTAGATAAAACCATGTAGGCTATACTTCAGCAACACAGGCATTTTGCTTTTCTACCAGCCACTGGATTACAAGTCAGAAAATGTTACTGCACTTTCGTTTCTGTAGAGTTCTTGCTGGGTTTCCTGGATAGGAAAATTGTCAAACAAATTCTACTGTGTGAATGAGTATAATTATTTTTTTTAAGATGGACAGTCCACCCAGTGCATAACAAACAGAAGGGGCACAACTGATTCATATAAATCAAAAACTGAGCAATATGAGATAGGTTAGATTTGATTTGATTAAATAGACACACAGACAGATAGAAAATAGCGCATATCTGTGTGCTTACACACAGATGTGTGCATACACAAATGCAGCAGGGTGAGTTAGTTTTTACAAGATGTAAATGTCATTTGCTAAATCTCACATCAGGAAGTTTCTTTACACTTCATCTCTGTGTCCATAACAGAAGTAGCAATGTGTAGCACTGGTGGATATTCCCCAGGCTTTCTGAAAATACAACACCACTTCTGAATGTGGGATTTGTTGGCTGCTGTAAATAGTTTAGTTTGGATTTACAGAATTTGACTAGCAGCTATTCCTAGATAGTTATTTTGTTCAACCAAGAGAGATATTGTTAGGCTAAAATCAATCAGGATACCAATGACAGCAGCTGAGAATGACATATGCTACTTTTCTTTAGAATCTGTTTCTTTGATCATAATCAGGATCACTGTCATTTCATGATTTTCCAGGCTCTGTTTTAAAATCAGTTTATGCATTCACATAAATTGCAAGACAAAATTTTCCTAGATGGTATCATTTCAGACTGCAAGCAGATACAGAGTGTTCACACCTATCTGACCAATATTTAAGTTATTTCTCCTTTACTTTTAAAGGGCCTGTCACATTGGTTGATGGATGCAAAACGTTTGTAAAAAGGACACAGCGGACGAGAAAATGTTCCATCCGTTGTTATCTGCTTTCAAAAGTGCCCCGAATTTGCATAACCAGAGTGGACAACAACGGAAAGGAACGGATGGGGGGAGGACGTAGCCAGGATGGAAAGCGGACGCTTCACGGAAGCCTAGCGGATGGAAGCGGATGGGAGCGGATGGCACATCCGCAGGGCTTCCGGGGGAGCACAGCAAAGCAGACACGCAGCAGAAGGAACAGATGCCGAGCGGATGCCGAGCGGAAGCCTAGTGGATGCCTAGCGCATGCCGAGCGGATGCAAAGCGTTCACTGCTCATGCGGGGAGGATGCATTGCATCAGCTCCGCTGATATAAAGGGAAGCAGCTCACAAGCAGGTCACCATTCAGAGGAAAGACCTGCTGCCAGACACAGCTCCAGCCAGCCAGCTAGCCAGCCAGCAAGCCAACAACCATGGGGAAGAAGAGAAAGCCTCTGCCATCTGCTACCAGCTCTGGCAAGAGGGACAGGGCCACCATCCCACCCCCTGGCCCTGACTCTGCTTCTGCTGGGGCTTCTGCTGCTGGGGCTGACTCTTCTGGTGCTGGAGCTTCTGCTGGCACTGCTCCTGGTGCTGGGGATTCTGCTGCTGGGGCTTACTCTGCTGGGGCTGGTGCTTACTCTGCTAGTGCTGCTCCTGGTGCTGGGGCTTCTGCTGGGGCTTACTCTGCTGGCGCTGCTCCTGGTGATGGTGCTTCTGCTGGTGCTTACTCTGCTGGTGCTGCTCCTGGTGCTGGTGCTTCAGCTGGTGCTTACTCTGCTGGCACTGGTCCTGTTGGTCCTGCTGGTGCTCCTGGTGCTCCAGGTCCTGCTGGTGCTGCTGGTGCTCCTGCTGGTGCTGCTGGTGCTGCTGGTGCTGCTGGTGCTTACTCTGGTGCTGCTGATCTTGGTCCTGCTGGTGCTGCTGGCGCTGCTGCTGCTGCTGCTGCTGATGATGGTGGTGGTGGTCCTGCTGGTCCTGCTTTTGCTGTTACTGTTGTTGTTGCTGCTGCTGCTGGTGATGGTGTGGAGGAGCAGCCCCTACAACCTCGAAGCCCCTCTGATGAGGGCCCAGATGGCCCTGCCAGAGGGAGGATGAGGCATACGCATGAACGGGAGAGGAGGCAATACTCCATTAAAGAGGAACATGAGGATGAGGTGCTGGAATGGCTGAGGGAGAACGAGTATCTTTGGCGGAAGGGACACAGGCTCTATCGAGACACCAAAAGGAAGCAAGCTGCTTGGAGAGAGAAGGCGGAGAGCCTGGGCTACACTTCAGAGGTGCTCCTCGGCTGATGGAAGCACATGCACACCTGGTACGGGAAGCTGCACCTCAAGAAATCTGGCCAGGCCATGGTCAAGCTGACGGGCCGAGAGACCTACATGATGGCCAAGTGCAACTTCTTGGAGGGTGAGATCCGCCACCGAGGAGCAGCCCCTCTCACAACCCTCTCTCTCAGGCAGCCCGCAGAGAGCCAGTCCTCTTCTGGCCAAGAATCAGCTCCTGTGTCCAGGCAGGTATCTGTGGAGCATGCCACGACGGAGACCCCCCCGACAGCTGCACTCCCTGTGGCAGAGCGTGTGGAGGACCCCCTGACGCAGTGGGAGCAAGGAGAGGGCACTTCCACCAGAGAACAACCCACATCCACCCCCAGCTCCACCTCCACAGAAAGCAGGCAGAGAGGCAGACCGGAGGGGCAGAGCCACACTGTCCTGCTGGAGATCAGGGACACCATCAGAAGCAGCGCAGATCTCCTCTCTCAGCTGGTACACACCGACATCCCATCCTCCAACCGCAAGCTCTTCCTCACCTACGTCAACCAGACCCTCATGAACATGTCGGAATCACAGTACCAGGTGATAAATGACAGGATCACTGGTCTTCTTCACAACCCTCCAGACCCAGCTGAACCTGCTCCCACCCAGTCCAGGTCTGCTCCTCCACCCCAGGTGATGTCACTGCCCTTCCAAGGCTTTCCACAGGCCCTCACCTACCATACCAAGGCTATGGCTACCAGGAGCTCCAGCAGCACAGGCAGCCCTTCCCAGTCCAGGCACAGGTACATCGGATGCCACTGGTGCCACCGATGCCACTGATGCCACCGATGCCAGCCATGCCACCGATGCCAGCCACGCCTCACCTCACTCAGCTGCAGACCAGACATCCCCACTACACCCCTCCTTTCTCCACCCCACAGCCAAGCCCGGCCTCAGAACATCTGTCATCGGTATTGGGGCTGACACCCCATGTCCTGGAGGAAGGGGCTCTCAACATCACAGGACTGAGCCAGCTCTCTGAGAGCTTCCTCCACACACCGTCCCCTGTTGTCCTCTCGGGGCCAGGCACCCTAATGGCGCCTCAGACCAGCACTCCAGCAGCAGCCACCTCCACAGCACATGGACCCTTCAGCCCTGAGACTGGGCACACCTCAGAGTGACCAAGAAGAGTGCCAGAGACTGGGTGGCTACCTGTTGACTTTATCTTTGCTTAAGACACTTGGGTCATTTTTCTTTCACAGCTTGTTATTAATAAAGATTATCTTTGCTTCACACACTTGCTTCATTTATTTTAGTAAATAAAGTATTGGTAGAAACTTTTAGAAATGGTTTAAGCCTTTTCATGCTTGTGGGATGGGTAAGGATAGCAGTGGGATGGGCAAGGATACCTTTGGGATGGGCAATAGCTGTGGGATGGGCAGGGATACCTTTGGGATGGGTAATAGCTGTAGGATGGGCAGGGATACCTGTGGAATGGGTAATAGCTGTGGGATGGGCAGGGATACCTTTGGGATGGGTAATAGCTGTGGGATAGATAAACCTCCAGTGCAAGCATAGTGGGACTGTATGGTCCACCCTCCCAGGTGCCACACCTATGGCCCTTCATGATCAATAACAATGTAATTGTTAAGCCTGGGTTCCCCAACCAGGGTTAGGTAGACAAGCTAAACAGAATGTGCAGCGTTAGTCAGATAGGCACACAGATAAATGAGTGAGCTAAGCTTGTATGTTTATTAACATACAGTAAAAATAACAGATATGCTTGTGCTATCAAGAATATATTTTATTCCAGTATAAGTTTATAGCATAGTCAAAAACAGTCCAATATTCATTTACCATGTAGTCAGTCCATTCAGGGATATTCAGTTAGCAAAGTCCATGTAGAATATCCTATGTCAGTTCACCTATAAATCAGTCCTTTGTTGTCTCTCCCGTTCGAGCAATGCAGTCTTGATTCCAAGCAGTAATCAGGGATCATCAAAGCCAGAGAGAGAGAGAGCAAGCTGTAGCCTTGCTACTTTTATAGTGTTTTTCATAACCACTCCCACAGTTGCTATTTCACAGTTAAAGCTGCATACACTAACTATGATTCATAGTTATTATTTCACCTAAACCAGTTAGGGTGAACAATGTTATCCCTAACAGTAATCATTGATCCACACATTTCAACATAAACACAACTCTTTATTAAATGCCCTGTTCATTGTAGGCCCACTCAACATACATGGCCCAATCTCATCCGTGTGATGAGACAGGCTGAAGGAAGCATCCATTAAGCATCTATCATCCTGTCTTGCCACTCCACTGCTCCAGCTGAGGAGTTGCACCAGTGTTTCAGGAGGTTGCGCTGCTTCTTCCCTTCATGTGAAGCTCTGTTGGGGCCTTGCACATCCACAGTGTCTATCAGGTTTTGCCCTTGCCTCCATTCACCAGGCTCCATGTCCCCATTCCCTTGTTGACGGTCCACAAGCCTGTTCTGCAAGACTGGGTAGCGGGTGCGCATGAGATTGTGCAGGATGCAGCAAGCTTCCACAATCCTGCTCACGGTCTGTGGGCGATGCTGCATGGTGGTGAGAAGTACCTGGAACCTGTTGTCCAGGATGCCAAAGGCGTTCTCCACTACCTGCCTTGCACTGGACAGCCTGTAGTTGAAGATCCTCTCTTCACGGGTGAGGCATCTGGAAGTGTAGAGCTTCATGAGGTAGGTTCTGAGGGAGAAGGCGTCATCCCCCACGATGAAGTAGGGCACATCTTGTGTGTCGTTGGGCAGGGGGTCTGGATCTGGGAAGCCCATGATGAGGTTGCGTTCCAGCCCCTCCTCGAGGTGACTGGTGTTGTATACCTGGGCATCTGAAGCTGACCCGTTGCCTGAAGCATCGATGTACATGAACTTGTAGTCAGCATTGACCATGGCAAAGAGGATGATGCTGCAGAAGCCCTTGTAGTTGAAATAAGTGGACCCTGACTTGGCTGGAGCTTTGCAGGCCACGTGCTTGCCATCTATGGCTCCAACGGTGTGGGGGAAGTTCTACTTCTGATACCACTGCTCTGCAACTTTCTTCCAGCCTTCTTCAGTGGAGGGGCACTGGAGGAGCTCCTCCAGGTATTCTTCGATGATGGCCTGCACCACTTCTCTGACCACAATGCTGATGGTGTTGTGTGCCACCCTCCAGCCCTACTGCAGGCTCCTGTACATGGTCCCTGAGGCCAGGTGGCGCAGAGTCAGTGCCACCTTGAGCCCAGGGTCCAGGCTGGGCTGGAAGTTTGTGCTCTGCTTGGTCAACCTGGGTCTCCGCCGCTCCACAACTTCGTCAAACATGGCTGGCGGCATCCTCATGAAGTTCTGGAATGCACGAGTGTCTTCGTTCCTCTACTCCACCATCAGCTTGTTATACAGTCCGTACTCTGCTCTTCTGGCGATCCATCTTTGTACCCAGACACTTCTTGGCTGCCTCCTTTTCTTCGCGCAGTAGAGTTCACAGAGCCTGTAGATGGCTTCGCACTGTTGCAGAAGGATGGTGGCTGCCAAAAGGACTGTGTTACGATCCACGGTGGACATGACTGGATGCTGTGGAAGAGCAAGAGGCAGATGAAGGCTGAGGAGGTCTGCACCGCAGGGCTGCTGGACTGAAAATGAGATCCAGGTGAGTTCCTCCCCCTTTTTATAGGAAATATAGGTTTTCCACTTGGTGTCCTTTTGCATCCTCTAGGCATCCTGCAGACATCCTAAATATCCGAGATATGTCCCCTCTGCGAACGTTTTTTCCATTTTAATGCTTTGTATGCGAGCTGCATCAGCTTTCATCCTTTCTCTGTCCGTGCTACTAACGCTGCGTGTCCGTTCCACGTACGTTTCGCTTCCTCCCTGTGTCTGTTTTCCGATGGAGCGGATGCAAGTTGCGCAGATGCACAGCGGATGCCTAGCGGATATAGCAGGTGTGTAACGGATGACGACGGATGTAGAACGGATGTTCCCCGTATGCGTTGCGGATGCAGAATGGACGCGTTGGATACATTTTCCGCTCAAAAAGTTTTAAGCAGCTCAAAACTTTTTGAGCGGATGGAATCTCAGTTGACGGATGCTGGACGGATAGAGAGGATGAAAAACGGACGCAGTGAATACAGAACGGAAGCATCGCGCTAACCAACAGATGGCAAGTGTTTATCTCTGTTTTACATCCTCTTTCCATCCATTGGTGCTGTGTGACAGGGGCTTAAGGATGTGAGTACTTGAACTGGTTCCCTGAGTTCAACCCAAACCATTACCTGCATTAACAGACTAAACAATATTAGAAAACAGGATTTATGGAAAGATGTTGATACAATCCACAGTAGCTTTAACCCGAAGAGCCGTGCCGACGCAGTGGATAGAATGCTGTATTACAGGCTAATTCTGCTGACTGCCAGGAGTTTGATCCTCACCAGCTCAAGGTTGACTCAACTTTCTAAAGTTGACTTCAACCTTCTGAGGTTGGTAAAATGAGAACCCAGATTGTTGGAGGCAATATGCTGACTCTGTAAACTGCTTAGAGAGGGCTTTTAATCATTGTGAAGCAGTGTATAAGTCTAAGTGCTATTGATGTTGCTAATGCTTTTAATTCTTCTACACAAAGTAGACTACTGATAAACCATGCAGGATAAGCAAGTAGCAGTTTTCACTTCTGTTCACAAGCTGCTCAAAAATTCCCGTTGGAGAAAGTGTAGAACAAACAAAACCCATCTATGCTTATAAGTGCTTCCAGCAGAATGCTTCTAACTGTAACTCTTATCACCTTCATCTTCCCTGTGTCTTCTACCATCAGGAAAGTGTAGAATGCAAGAAGCAATTTGGAAAAAGGTGAGCTTTCTGATGGGAATGGCTTTACTTGTGGTGGTGGTGATACTGCAGGCTGGATTGCCTCCCTTGGGTTAGATCTGTGAGCTCAAGGTTCTCCATCTTTGGCTTATATGGGATATATATGTGCCTTTAAACTCTGTGTATCTGAATACTATATAGATCATATAGCTGTAAATCTCTAACAAACGTAAGTGTACCTACTGTATTCATTGAACTCTAACTTTGCATTGAATTCTAACTGCAACAAAAGAGTAATTTTCCTCAACGATGACAAAATACTTCTTGCAGCGAGTCTCTCTCAGGGACGATTTGCCATTTGCCCCAATCATCCTGGCCAGTAACTCGGCAAGGAAAGAAGGTTGCAGCTCCATTTCATCCTGTGGATGTTCTATTATCAAGCAAGAAATTCTTCTGGAGTGGTAGGGATAGCTCAGACCGCCTGATCCAGACATGGTTATCGTAGACTTATCAATACTCTGAAAAATTCCCAAAGCATCTGAGAATGGGACACAAGGCTTCAAAACCAAGTTGGTCATCCTGATTTCAAGTTCAGATCATGTTTCCTCACATGTTGATCAACATATCAGTTTCAATATCTTCTTGGTGTTGAAGGTGACCTCCTGAACATCAGGCAAATCTTTTCCAAATCAACAAATCTAATTTTTCACGTAATTAAGCAAAAGCTAGGATGGATTGTTTTGTTCTAATTAGGACTGTATACTTACAGAATCGATCTTCTTGGATTAACATGTTTCATGCCGGGAGAACAGCAGAAAGCTGGCTGAGATACAAGACTGTTACATAAGGTTCAAAACCAAAGTGATCAGCAGTGGCTTCATACCTCTGCCAGCTTGCTCTGTTCAAATATGCTTCTTTTTTTAACTCTTACATAAGTTTTGTAGTCAGGAAGATTGAGGTATTTTTGCTAATGTCTACATATATACTGTATTTGTAATTCCACACACACACACACATATGCTTTAAAATATTCATTGTGGTTATTTGATATAAATACTGGTGTGTGTGTGTGTGTGTATATATATATTTATCTGCACAAGCTTTGTATTCAGGGAGAATGAGGAGCACATACATATACATAAAATATACAATATATACATGTTATATGTTTTAAAATTATTCATTATGGATATTTTTTGCAAACAGGTAAGAACTCTTTATGTAGCTGAATAAATATGTGAGCTCCCCAAGCAAATACATTGAGCAATTATCTCCCAGTCTGAGAAGTAGAAAGCAACTTTTGAGGGTCTCGTATGGAGATTGTGCACAACAGGTGCTGCAGGAGGTTTCCTGCCCATTAACACAGAAATTTATTTACATAACTTCTGTGATCAACCCTTCTAGCCACCCTTCTTCTTTCAGGTTCCTTTCTCCTATACAGTATTGCCTTTCCTGGGCACCTGGGTGCAATTCAGAAGAAAGCACAGGTTTGCAACTACCTCCCATTTTCTTCCCTTTATTAAAATGTATATTGCATGTTCAGGGCATTTTGTCTGGCTTGTAAATATTTTTTCCCTCAGGAAATCAATATATAGGTACAGGTGGTCCTCAATGTGTTCTGTATGTAAAGTGGATGACTCCAAATCTACCATTCTGATTGGCTAAGAAAAAGAACAGTGGATTGGTTCACTAGGAACCAATCCAAAGAGCTGCCAAAAAGGCGGCAAATCCAAATAACTGCCATTGGCTGCAAGCAGGCAAGCCAGCCTGTATAAAAGGGCTGGCCCCGGCTTCAGCTGGCGTTCCGTTACTGACTGGTTATAATAAAAGTATTTGTTGTTGGAACCCGGTCTACCTCATGTGTTTTCCGAACAAAACACTGGCGACGAGGATGGGATCGTCCTGAACGGAACAAACCTGCACGCGGTGATAAGAAGCCCAGACTGCAACCAAGATGTCTGGAAACAACGCACCGCCCGCACCCTTCAATCCCAACGAAGAGGATTGGGATTCCTATGCTGATCGCTTCCAAATGTACTTGGAGAACAATGAAATGGAAGGCATTTCCGAACAACGAAAGAGAGCCGTGTTCCTGACGCACTGCGGACCAACCGTTTTTAAAATGGCAAAAGCCCTCGCTAAGCCTCGGGACGTTAAACAATTAACATGGACAGAATTGCAGAGACTCCTCAAAGCACACTACGCTCCGATGGTGTCTAACTTAATAAAGCGACATGAATTTTACCGAAGAGACCAGAGAGAGGGAGAAACCGTCGCCGACTTCATCGCTGCACTCAGACAAATAGGGGGTGAGTGTGAATTCTCAAACATAGACGAGGCAATGAGAGATCGCGTGGTGTTGGGCCTGAGAGACTCAACCGCACAGAGTAAAATGCTCAACAAGCCCAACATCACCGTTACCGAAGCCATTGCGGAAGCCACAGCCGCTGAAGCTGCGAAAAAATCTGCAGTGGCCCTTAAGAAGATGAACACACACAGCGATGAAACACCAGTCAAAGATAGGAAGCATCCTGCCACCACGACCCACTATGAAGAGTCGGGCGAAACAAACGAATCGAGCGAAGAGGACGACGAGGTCCACCGTTTGCTCACAAACAAAAAAGAGCGCGAAAGGAGAAAGTGGCGGGAATGCGCTGGCTGCGGAGGAAACCATCCACGAGCCGAATGCAGATTCCTCGATGCCATCTGCCGACATTGCAAAAAAAGAGGGCACATCGAGAAGGTCTGCAGAAACAAAAAATCCCACAGCCCGTCGAGACGCAGAAACTCCCCAACACGAGCCGAGCCCAATCGAGCCGAAAGAAAATGGCAACAAGAAAAGCGAGCCAATACACACCAAACTGTCATTATCCAGAGCTCCCAGACAGAAAGTGGAAAAAAAATTAAAATCGTCGTAGAAATCGAGGGAAAACACTGCAAGATGGAAGTGGACTCAGGGTCCTTCCTCTCCATGGTATCGTGGGACACAATTAAACAGTTAGTCCCAGGTATCAAAACCAAAGACTTGATGAAGCAGCACCTAACCCTCAAAGACTATCAGGGAAACCAAATCCCTGTGATGGGCAAGGGACATTTCCAAGTTGCCTACAAGAATCACATCAAGGTGCTTCCACTGACCATAGTCAACCAAGACAGACCAAGCCTCCTGGGCATCGAGTGGTTCGCGCCATTGGGCATCGGGATGACCGGGGTCGATCGAGTGACTACAACCGGCTGGGAAGACGACCTCGTCCGAGAATTCCAGGACGTTTTTGATGGATCACTGGGCAAGTACCGGGGAAACCCCATTTCTTTCAATTTAAACCCCCAAATAGCCCCACGAAGAATAAAAGCCAGGCGAGTTCCTTTTGCACTAAAGGCAAAAATAGAGGAACAGCTGGACAAATTAGTAGCCCAAGGGGTTTTAGAACCTGTGGACCATGCCAAGTGGGAAACGCCTATCGTCACGCCCATTAAACCTGACGGGTCCATCAGAATCTGTGGTGACTATAAGGCTACCCTGAACCACGCATTACAACCAAGCGCATACCCGGTGCCAGTAGTCCAGCATTTGCTTCATTCCCTGGGAAAAGGCAAAGTTTTCGCCAAACTCGACTTGGCACAAGCCTATCAACAACTCCCAGTAGACCCAGAAACAGCAGAAGCGCAGACTATTGTCACCCATAAGGGCGCATTCAAATGCCACTGTTAAGCCTGGGTTCCCCAACCAGGGTTAGGTAAACAAGCTAAACAGAATGTGCAGCGTTAGTCAGATAGGCACACAGATAAATGAGTGAGCTAAGCTTGTATGTTTATTAACATACAGTAAAAATAACAGATACGCTTGTGCTATCAAGAATATATTTTATTCCAGTATAAGTTTATAGCATAGTCAAAAACAGTCCATTATTCATTTACCATGTAGTCAGTCCATTCAGGGATATTCAGTTAGCAAAGTCCATGTAGAATATCCTATTGTCAGTTCACATAAATCAGTCCGTTGTTGTCTCTCCCGTTCGAGCAATGCAGTCTTGCTTCCAAGCAGTAATAAGTGATCATCAAAGCCAGAGAGAGAGAGAGCAAGCTGTAGCCTTGCTACTTTTATATGGTTTTCATAACCACACCCACAATTGCTATTTTACATTTAAAGCTGCATACACTAACTATGATTTATAGTTAGTATTTCACCTAAAACAGTTAGGGTGAACAATGTTATCCCTAACAGCCACCGACTCCAATTTGGAGTAAGCGTAGCCCCTGGCGTCTTCCAGAGTCTAATGGAACGCCTTCTAAATGGCATACAAGGAGTCGTTCCCTATTTCGACGACGTCCTAATCTCGGCCAGAGATGAAACACAATTAAGGAACAGACTGAAAAAGGTTCTGACTAAGTTTAGAGAATCTGGCCTCAAGGTTAAAAGAGAGAAGTGCTGTCTAGTTAAAAACAACGTCGAATTTCTGGGCTACTCAATAGATGGAGAGGGTATCCACCCCACAGATAAAAAAGTTAAGGCGATAAATGACGCTCCTGAACCTAGAAATAAAACAGAACTACAAGCGTTCTTAGGATTAATTAATTTCTATAATGTGTTCCTGCCAAACAAAGCCACTATAGCAGAACCGCTACACCGCCTGCTAGACAAAAAGGCAACTTGGACTTGGGGTTACAAAGAAAAAAAAGCCTTCCAAAATATTAAAAGACTGCTAACATCAACAAACGTTCTCATCCAATTTAGCGACACTCTGCCATTAACAGTGACCTGCGATGCTTCACCATATGGAGTAGGTGCCGTCCTGAGCCACCAACTACCGGATGGCAGAGAAGCACCCGTCGCATATTATTCTAGGACTCTATCAAAAACCGAGCGGAATTATAGCCAATTGGACAGGGAAGCTCTAGCAATTGTCGCTGGAGTAAAACGTTTCCACGAATATTTATATGGGAGGACTTTTCGAATCATAACGGATCACAAACCGTTAATGGGGATTTTGGCGGGAAACAAGCCAACACCTAATATACTGTCACCAAGAATGACGAGATGGTCAGAGTTCCTGGCGGCTTATTCCTACACTCTGACACACCGACCAGGGAAACAAATTTCCCATGCGGACGCTTTGAGCAGAGCGCCCTTACCAACAACCGACGCAGACCCAGCACCAGCGATGACAACGCTACAAATCGAGACTTGCCCCGATCTACCCATATCAGCGTATGATGTCGCCAGAGCCACCGCAAAAGACTCATTGACTGCCCGCGTTCTTAGCTGGGTAGGTAAAGGCTGGCCGGAGAATCAAAAAACTGAAAATTCTAAACCTTTCCGGTCCAGACAGACTGAACTTTCCATCCAAAAGGGGTGTTTGTTGTGGGGTGATCGGGTAGTAATCCCTGCTAAACTGCAGCCCAGGGTTCTTAGGCTGTTACATGAAGGGCACCCGGGAATGGTTAAGATGAAAAGCCTTGCCAGAAGTTATGTGTGGTGGCCGGGTATTGATAAGGACATAGAGTATTGGGTAAGCTCATGCCACAAATGCCAGGCAATTAGACCATCCCCACCAAAAGCACCTGTTAAGGACTGGGAAACCCCTCGAGGACCGTGGTCAAGAATACACATTGACTTCGCGGGGCCTACCAAGGGGCATACCTTTCTGATTGTCGTTGATGCCTATTCCAATTGGCTTGAAGTAAAAATCATGCCATCAACGACAACAGAAGCCGTAATAAAGCAACTAGACAGCCTGTTTGCCACCCATGGCATACCAAACATTCTCGTCTCAGATAATGGGCCACAGCTAACCAGCATACCATTTGAGCAATACCTAGCCTCCCTAGGTATAAGATATGCACTAACCGCGCCGGCTCACCCGGCTGCGAACGGCAGGGCTGAGAGAATGGTCCGGTTTACCAAAGAAGGGTTGGAACGAATGGACGCTGGAGATATCCAACAAAAAGTAAACCGGTTGCTCACACTCCAGCACATAACACCCAGTACTATCACAAATAAATCACCAGCAGAACTACTCATGGGGCGAAAATTAAGATCTCACCTGGATAGGTTACACCCAAATTTTACCCCAGAAAACCCCCCTGACTCCTCAACACGGTTCAGACAATTCGAAACAGACGATTTAGTTTACGCAAAAAATTTCACCGGGGACCCGGTATGGCTACCCGGGCAAATTATCCAAATTACAGGCCCCAAATCCTACCGAGTAAAATTAGACGATGGCAGGGAATGGAAGCGGCATATAGACCAGCTTCGATCTCGAATTATAGAAAGAACCGCGGACTTACAAACATTCACAAAAAAACACGGCGAAATGCAAACCGAGGTGGGGGGGGAAAGGCGAGAAACGAATAAAGAACTATTTAAAAATAAAACTAACATTCAATACGACCAAAAAGAGCCAACAAAAGACTCACCGTTTGAAGAGACCCACGGAAAGAGACCATCGGAAGGGGCCAGCCGAGCCAGCTCGACCTGCCCCGAGGAAACGGGAGGGAGCGGCAGAGCCGCCGGCCTAAGAAACTCAGGCGGCGGTAAAATGGCCGACTCACCCTTCCAGACGGTTCCAGAGAGAAGGACGGACGACACAGCAGCCCCATCCGAACCGGTCGAAGTCTTCACTGAAAATGAACCGCGCAGGTCAAGTCGAGTCCGAAAAAGCCCCACCTACCTGCGAGACTACGTCACCACGTAGGACTGAACTAAGGGGGGAGGGGTGTTCTGTATGTAAAGTGGATGACTCCAAATCTACCATTCTGATTGGCTAAGAAAAAGAACAGTGGATTGGTTCACTAGGAACCAATCCAAAGAGCTGCCAAAAAGGCGGCAAATCCAAATAACTGCCATTGGCTGCAAGCAGGCAAGCCAGCCTGTATAAAAGGGCTGGCCCCGGCTTCAGCCGGCGTTCCGTTACTGACTGGTTATAATAAAAGTATTTGTTGTTGGAACCCGGTCTACCTCATGTGTTTTCCGAACAAAACACAATGTATGACCACAGTTGAGCTCCAAAGTGAAATAGCTGTTAAGTGAGTTTTGCTCCATTTTACGATCTTTCTTTCTTGCTGGTTGAGTCAGCTCAGCCGCTCCTGCCAGGATTGGCTTCTTGATGGTTCTCCGAAGCCTGCTCCAGTCTCCCCAAGTTGTCTTCTTCTATGGCTTCAGATACGTGTTTGCGATTTCCGATTGGGGCTAATGTTAGTATTGGTTGTTATATCATTGTTAGGGTTAGTTTTGTTACTTCTTTTACTTGTGGAGGGTCTCCCCTCCCCCCTCTCTGGTTTGGCTATTTTTGTTTAATGTTTGAGGAGATTCCTTTGTTTGTGTAAGTTCTTCCCATTCCTCATCCTGATAGTTAGTGTTTCTCAGTGTGGTCCTCAATCTGATTTGGTCTATGTGTCTCCTCCAGCTCTTTCCATCCTCTGTGTCTGTATCCCCTGTATGACCGGGGTCCTGTTATTTGGGTTATTGTTGCCGGTATCCACAATGGTTCCCCCGTGAGGCTTTTTGCATAGACTAGGTCCCCTGTTTTGAATGTGCGGCTCTTACTGGAGGAGTCTGTTGGCTTTTCTGGACTATATGTGGGATGTAGTCTGTTTAGGTTTGATTTTAGTTTTCTTCCCATTAATAGTTCTGCTGGGCTTTTATTTGTTGTGGTGTTTGGTGTAATGTGTTGTATACTTAGTAGCTTGTATATCTCTTCCGGTATATCTCCAGGTCCCAATTTGTGTAGTGTTTCCTTAGAGTAACAGACCATGCGTTCCGCCTGTCCGTTCGTAGCCAGACGACCCAGCGCTGTTAATGCGTGCCTTATTCCTTGTTCTGCTAGGAACCTCTCAAATGTTATTGCCGTGAATTGCGGTCCGTTGTCAGATACAACTAAATCTGGCAGTCCATGTGTCATAAAAAGCTTCCTTAGTTGTCTAATAACAGCGTCTGTTATAGTTAGTGCATAATGCTTACCTCTAGCCAATTTGAGTAAGCGTCTACCTCTATTAAGAATGTGTGTCCTTTAGTTGGTCCTGAAAAATCAATGTGTATTCTAGACCATGGATCCCTAGGTGTTTCCCAATCGAGTGCAGGTGCAGAAGGAGGTGCAAGTCTAAATTCTTGGCATTGTTTGCACGTTGCTACCCATTCCCCAATATCCTTATCCATCCCTGACCACCATACATAACTCCTAGCCAGGGACTTCATTCTGACAATACCCGGGTGACCCTCATGCAATAATTCAAGTATTTGTTCCCTCAATATGTTCGATATGATCACCCTATCCCCCCATAGTGTACATCCTTTTAAGACCAATAGTTCTGTTTGTCTATTCTGAAACGGTTTAACAATAAAGGAGCTTCCTTTATTGCTCTGATTTTGTTTTCAGTGGGGTGGATCCCTTCTTTGTTTATGATGTATCCCAGGAATTCAACTTTTTCTTCTTGTCACCCACAGGTCCAGGTAGCTTTCTTGTCAAGCAACCTGTGCAGTGGTTCCGGCATTCGGAACGTGGATGGTCTCCTCCACACCCAGCACAACGGAATTCTGACTTCCTTTTCTTTCGCTCCCATCTACATTTTTCCGACCTGAGTTGATTTACTTCTGCTTCTTCCTCTTCATCTTCTGATAAGGATTCGATGTCCTCATGGTGTGTTGTGGTGGTGAGTTTTTGAGTTTTCTCTGGTGTCTTATTGTGTGTTTGACTAGTGTCTTTTGGGGTTTCCTTTATTAATTTATTCATTTGTCGCATGGTAGCTGTCAATTTTTGTGTTGCTTCCACTGCGGTGGCTTCTTCTATTGCCTCCATTATTTTAGGTCTTGTTAGTGGTTGACCCTGTAGTGTAAGGTCCTTTAATCTGAGGACTACGCGGTCCCTCATGGCCTCATCCATGTTTAGGAATTCGCATGCTCCGCCAATGTCTCCTTGGGCTGCAACAAAATCTCCTATGCTCTCATCTTCCTTTTGGTCGCGCCAATAAAATTCATGTCTTTTGATGAGGCATGAAACAGTTGGCGATAATGGGCTTGCAGTACTTTCTCTAAGTCCGTCCACACCATTTTCTTCACATTATGGGGTGATGCCAATGCCTTTGCCATTCTGAATACTGTTGGACCACAGTGGGTGAGGAAGATGGCTCTCTTCCTATGTTCAGATATTCCTTGGAGATCGCTCCCTTCTAGAAACATGAGGAATCGATCGATGTAGGATTCCCAGTCTTCAGTTGTTGGGTTGAATGGTGTGGGTGGCGAGTTGTTCCCGGCCATTTCGTCTCGCTCAGTCCTCGTTGCCACATGCACAACTGGGGTCCTTTGTCTCAGTATCCCACCTCGTCACCAGTGTTGCATTGTGGGAAAAAGACTCGAGACCCAGTTGACCTATTCTTTTTATTTTCTCTCCAGAACTGCTTGCCAGTGAAACTGAGGCAGTCTTTTTATAGTGGGCTGCTCGCGGCTCGTGGCCAATGGCGGCTCTTCAAATCTCCCACCATCCAGACCAACCTATCCTAGGTGAGTATGCAAACATATAACAGTTTCCCCATTGACTTTGCTTGTCAGAAGATTGCAAAAGGTGATCACATGACCCCAGGACACTGCAACCCATCATAAATATGAGCCAGTTGCCAAGTGTCCGAATTTTGATCACGTGACCATCAGGAGGCTGAGTCATAAGTGCAAAAAAGGGTCATTAGTCATTTTTTTCAGTGCTGTTGTAACTGTAAAGGTCACTAAATTAAAGGTGGTAAGTCAAGGACTACCTGTACCATGTTCAATCAGGAACTGTTTCAATTTCACAGGGACATCTAAACAGAATATCTGCTGTATCAGAACAAAAGCTGGACTGGTAGCTTCAAAGGCAGCCTAGTATCAAAATCTGCCTCATAAGATAGTTTGGCTGGCATCACTCCTCTAGCCTGCTAATTTTAGGCCAGGACCTGGAGGAAGAACTAGAGACGATGTGGAAAGTCAAGGCCAAAGTGATTCCAGTGGTGGTAGGGACACTTGGGGCTATGACTCCTAAGCAGGGAGAGTAGCTCCAACAGATCTCGAGAGCAACATCAGAACTCTCTGCCCAGAAGAGTGCAGTTCCAGGGAAAGATCCTGTACTGAACCTTCTAACTCTCAGTCCTTTGGTAGAGGACCTGAGATTAAGGAAGATAAATACCACTCACAGGGGCGAGAAGGAAATTTATATATCTCTGCCCACATGAGAGGAATTGGAATTGGAATTGGAAAGCCAAGCTGGAGAGATAGGAGTTTGCTTTACAGCTAATGAGTCTAAAAAAACTGAATGGGACTTTTCAGACTTAGCCAATGGGTAAACCATCTTTCTGCTCTAATGAATAGTTACAGCCTGGAGCGGAGTTCCACTGAACTGGCTAAATATAAACTATGCTGTAATGTTCTATCCTAGCATGAAGGAGATTATATATAACAATCTGTTATGTAATTGCTTATGTATGGAAGAAGGCTGGGTGATTTACTCTTTCTCTCTTTCTCAGCAGGAGACTGGAAAATCAAAAAAACATCTATCTAACAAACCACATTGATCACCATAGTAAGTTTTGATATATAATCTTAATTGGAGAGGCCTTTTTCATTGATCTGACTGAAATTGGATAGATGACACACATTCTCTCTCCCCCTCTCTCCCTTCTTCCCTCTCTTTCTCTCCCTTCCTCCCCCTCTCTCTCTTTCTCTCTGAGAGATTGAACATATTCACCAAAGAATGAGGGCTGCCAATGCAAGGCAAGAGTGAATGGCTCAGAAGAGGATAAAAATATCTAACTCTGGATTAGCCAATACCAGTATGAAATTCAGTCAATAATAAACTCTGCTGACACACAAAGCTGTTAATGAGTAGGTCTTTATAGAACTGAAGTTATCATCTTCCATAAAATTTTTGTCTAGCAAGAAAGCATTATAGTTGTGCAAAAGAAAGAGAGAGAGAGAGAATAGATTGAGAATCGAGAATCAACAAAATTGAACAGAGCTGAGAAAGGCAAATCCAGACAAAGTTATACCATTGTTTATAAATGCAAGAGGGATTCTGACAAGTAGCATAAATAGAAGGGATTGCTCTAACTGTGCCCAGACTTTAAGGAATGTCTCAAATTTTCAAGTCAATATTGATTTTAGAGTAATACCCCATGGGCCTCATTGTGCTACACCCTAAGCAAACACCTCACAAGAAGGTGTGCTACACCCTAAGCAAACACCTCACAAGTAGCTCCTGTGAGATACCCTCATAAACTGGAGTTGTAATATGATGCCCACTGCAACCAGCTAATGTACTTCCTTCCAGTCCCCACTTCTTGAATCTGGGGGATAGTCTTTCTCAGTCCAGGTTAAAATGCACTTAAGATTGTTTTAGATGCCTTTGACTATTTGCAGATCTGTGTGGGTATAAGCACAGTCATATCTGTTTTAAGCTGTGTTAGTGTCCAAAGTTGGCAAGAACAGTAGCCATATAATTCAAACCACTATCAACACTCAGTGTGCATTTTCTGATCAATAATTGAATACAAAGACCTGTCAGTCATTTAGTATTTGCTCTCTATCATTCAAGATGGCAAATAGATGAGTAGCCTCCTCCTGCCCCATCAGATTCCTTTGAGTCCAAATCTAAACCTGCATTCTGTACCATTTTCATAGAAAAAAAAATAGCATGTTCTGGTTCCTACATTTGGTCTCGTTACATAGAATTTCATGAGAGCCAGTTTTGTGTGGGGGTTAAAGTATCAGACTGGAAATTGTGAGACTGTGAGTTGTAGTCCCGCCTTAGATGCAAAGCCAGCTGAGTGACCTTGGGCTAGGCCGCCTGTTCCGTCCGGAAAAAAAGCACATGAGACAGAGTTCCAAACAACAAGTCTTTATTTCAAAACGCTAGGCAAAAGATATGGAACATAGCCCAAGCCACGGCAGCCCTTCATATAGCAGCTTGCCTGCCGGCTTGTGGCCAATGACACTTGTTTAATTCTTCCCGCCGCTTGGCAGCTTCCCAGATTGGTTCCTAGCAAACCAATCCGTAAGTGGCCTTTTCGGCCAATCAGAATGAGGGACTTGGAACCTACCAAGTTCCATACAGAACACCGCCCTCTTTCTCAACTCCAGGAAGAAGGCAATAGCAAACCACTTTGCACGACCTTGCTAAGAAAAACCAAAGGAACTTGACTGAGCAGTTGCAAGGAATCATCAATGACTCAAAATAACCACTACCACCACCCAAAAAAACTTCTCGTATTTAGAT
Source organism: Laticauda colubrina (assembly GCA_015471245.1). NCBI lineage: Eukaryota > Metazoa > Chordata > Lepidosauria > Squamata > Elapidae > Laticauda > Laticauda colubrina. The sequence goes on along the minus strand of BLBF01000004.1, from coordinate 11,350,669 downwards.
TAGTGCAAAACGCTTGATATGAGATTGCCACTGGAAGTGTCTTGGAAGGTGCAATCACAACTGCAATACCTTGGCGATGATGAGAGAGGAATAAGTTTACTAGTGTCACCTCTATTTTTCTCTTGTACCATCCGATGCCAAATAGAAAGCCAAGAAATAACATTTGAAAAACTTTATTGCCATGTCATAAACTTACTGGTAATAATTTGGAATTAGGTACTAATTAGTCAGAGAGCGCTTGAGATTTGGCAAAGTGAAAGGCTTGAAAGGCCTTGTATATCATGAATTGTAGCAAGTGGCTAACAAGATAAACTAAGAGCCATAACAGTTATTTGTAAGGATCTAAGATTTGATCCAAGTGTCAAGACTTGAGTCTGAATGCAAGGCCAGAAACAAGAGTGACAGGAGCAACCGTCTAAAATTGGAAAGTTGGGGCTGGAGATTGCAATATATAGGCCACGGTTGTGACATGGATTGATTAGGGCTGTAGCTGTTCTCTCTTCTGATGAAGACATGCTGATTGCCTTTGCTGAGCCCTTGATAGCTGTGACCTCTGCTTGGATTAAGTACCCTGCCAGAATTTAGTCCCTCATTATCAGAATGGAGTTTTGTCTCCTATCCATTGCCTCTTGAAATTGCTATAACTGTCTTATTGCCTGCTGGCTCTTAGTTTGACTGTCTGCCTGGTCTGCCTCTTCAGCCTCTGACTGAAGCATTCAAATGACACGCACTAATGTTCTTTGGTTGCCATATTTTCTGGGTTGATTCAAGATGTGATTTTTCAGCAATGAAGCTTTACCTGTTTTTGTACCTGATACTTATCATCTCTCCCACTGAGCTCCAGCTTGGCTGATATGTGCATCCTGAGAAGTACTGTTGATAATTCCTAGCTTCATGGCCTGAAAAAAAAAAAAAGGGGGGGGGGAAATTCCCCATGTTATACTTGCTGAGGCCAGGTCTTCTTATATTCTGTCATAAATCAGAATCTGATTCTGAGGGAGAAAATGTCAGAATCTGATTCTGAGGGGGAGGCCAAACAGCTGACAGGGAGTGGGAGTGTAGCTCCGTTGACTGTGGAAGAAATTGGGGAAGGGCACAGTCTGGCTGGGCAGAGCAGGGGAGAGGTACAGTGAGGCAGAGGGAATTCAGAGGAAGATCCAGGCCCACTCTCTCTTCATCTTAGGGCATGCAAGGAAGAATGGAGAAGGGAACAACATGAGTTGTGTGGCTTATGGGGGAAGAAAGGGCCCTGATTCCCTTCATTAGCTGCAGTTGGAAACACAGTGTTTAAAAAGAGAGTTTGCACACAGCAACTTGTTTGAAATAAATCATATATTATCTGGTTTTGTCGATGCTTATCTGGGTTTCTGGTGTCTTCCCAACTGTGTGTGTTTTGTTGGCCTTTGAAGTCTGCAATTCCTTATCCTACCCTGTCCAGTTAATTGCTGCAGCATGGTTTGTGTGAATATTTATTTTATTTATTTTTATTTTATTTACAGTTTATATGTACTTTGTTTTTGGACTGAATTTCCTCCACTTAAAGACTATCCTTGGGAGAGTTTTTTCTCCAGCCAAAAGTACCTAGACATTGGAGGCAAAGTTGGAGGTATTAAAGGGATGTTTCTTACTTATGTGACTGAGTTGCCTTTGTGCCATGCCCCAGGTCATCACAATTTCTCATTTTTAAAAATAATACATTTTTATTAGTTTATCAAAATATAAAATACAGAGAGAAATTTTAAAATGTAATAGAAAACTGGCCAGTAGGGAGAGAGGAAAAAAAGAAAGAAAATGTGGTGTAAAGAGGGACAAGGAAAAAAAAGGCATTGACTTCCAACTCTTTAGCACAGTAGACCTCAACTTCTTTCTTTTACACAACAGTATACTATAGCAACAACCCTATCTAATCAGCAAAAACAAAATCAAAGTTTCATTTTTTCCCCCTTGCAAGTACAAAATCCCAAAGCAATTTCTAAACAGAAACAAAATTAAATATATTATCTTCTTTGGATAAAAGCCAACTTAACCATCTCTGCTTCTCCATGCTGTGGGAAATACTATACATTTCCATTTATTTATTAGTCATCATAAACTGTCATAATTTATATGTATGTTTTCTGGCCTTCTCTGTCATGCTGAATAATCTCCAAACTTTGTAAAATATTATTAATCAAATTTCAAAATAAGAGAAAAAAAAAAAGATTTTACTCTGAGAATAAACTTGAGGAAGAGATTTAAATCCAATGAGCTAATTGGAATTAATTGGATTTTTATTGGTGTGATATATATAATTGAATAAAAACTTTAATATAGTTTTGTGTTTTAGCTTCTGCATTTAAAATGAAAGGGTTTTTCTCCCTTTATATATAATATTGGAATAATTTTTAAAGATTGTAAAATATAAAAAACTAGAAAAAGTGCTTTCTTCCTTTAGGGATAATTTTTTTGAAATAATATAAGGAATTCTCTTAATATAAAATATTTCAATTTTTTTAATAAGGGTTTAAAAACAACATTGTTCAGCTTTTGGTAGATGATTCACTAATAGCTTTGTCCGATATGTTTTGCATGTTTGTGTATTATCCTGAGTCCTTCAAAGTGAGCAGCATAGATAAGTTACAATAATTGTACATTATCCTGAATTCTTCAAATTGAGCAGTATATTGATACACAGACACAAATAAATGTATATGTGGACATGAAACTAGTGTTTTTCTGTAGTGCAGAAAGCAAACCTAGCAAAGAAAATGGAAATTTCACCCTTTTGCTTCCTCTCCTTTGACATGACTAGAGTCAGACCCAGTTTATCTCTATCTAATGCTATCAAATCCAGATTGACTCTCCCTGCCCTCCGACAAAGCCTCCTGAAATCCCATCGAAAGCAAAGAGTAGAAGTCTCCTTGCCAGTTCACAATATAGCTCAGCAACAGTTCTCACAAGAAATTGGGAATGCATCATCATGTTGAAAATCCTAAATCAGGGGAGTAAAGAACACCTGCCTTTTGTGATTCTGGGAAATAAATTAGAACAGAGGAAAATCACTGCTTTAATAAAAGATTTTAGTACTTTTAAGTTTAGTCTTTTTTTTACATTTTAATGGGTAGCATGAGAAAGGATTGAAAAAGAACTCATTGCTTATAAGTACCCTATTTTCCTGAAAACAAGACGTATTCCCAAAATAAGACCTGGCATGTTATTATGTGTGCGCTTAATATAAGCTTTACCCCAAAAATAAGCCCTACTTGCTGCCCATTCTGTTTGGTCACTCATGGTGCCATGGCTATCAGGTGGGGTGAGGGAGCTGCTCTATGTACCCCACAACAGCTTTCCTCAGGGCCTCTGCAACCAGGCCGTCCACGCCCTGACATCTGCTTCGTGGCAGCAGCACAAACAGCCATGTGCAGCAGGAGCCTACATGGCTGCCGGCCCACTTCTGCTTGTTCGCAGCCGCAATGAAGCAGGAGGCTGAGTGGTGTGTTGGTGCTTTGGCTGCAAGGTGAGACAGGAATCAATCTTAGGCATGGATGGCCTGGCTGCAGAGACCCTGAGGTAAGCCAGTTCAGGGTGCATGGGGCAGGTCCATCCCCTGCCTCACCTTGTGGCCATGGCACCAGTATGTCACTCAGCCTTCTGCTCTGTTGCAGCCATAAACAAAAAGAAGAAATGGGTCAGGGGCCATGCAAAGTCCTCCTGGATGGGGTTGCCAGAGCTGCTGTTGTGAGGCAAGGCAGGTATTGGGGTGTGGGTGACCTGGCTGTGGGGGATCTGAGGTAAGCCGATGCAGGGCACATGAGGCAGCTCCACCCTCCCCTGCCTCATGGAGGCGGCACTGGCACACTGCACAGCCCTGCCATGAGCAAGCAGAACTACATAGGGGAGGTAAGACACCCCCCAAAATAAGCCCTAGTGCTTATTTTGGCACCCAAAATAAAATAAGAGCTAATCTTAAGTAGTCAGTGGAGATAAATTTAAACAAATTTCAAAAAATGCAATATAATACGGAAGAAGTACAATGCAAATATTCCTATAGACTAAGTGTTGTTTCAGGTATTAATATCTGCAGGTTTTACATACTGTTACTGTTGTGTATAAGAATTGGAATACTCCAAATACCTTAATCTGATTGGCCGAGCAGGCCGCGATAGGATTGGTTAGTAAAGTACCGTTGCAATTGGCCCGCTTAACGGGAAAACTTAAAGAGCTGTCATTGGCCGCAAGCCGCGAGCAGCCACTATAAAAAGGGCTGCTGCGACTCCGGCAATGTTCTGTTACAAAGTCACTGAATTAGTTAAGAATAAAGAGCTGTTTGATGAACACCGGTCTCGAGTACTTCTATTCTCAGGACAGAACATTGGCGATGAGGGTGGGATCTTTTTAGAAGAGCGAGACCGAAGCACACGGCAACAAGAACCAAGCAACCAAAATGGCCGATAACAATGCGTCGCCCGCACCATTCAACCCAGCCGAAGAAGATTGGGAGTCATACACTGACCGCTTCCTGATGTTTCTAGAAAGCAACGAGCTACAAGGAATAACCGACCAGAGGAAGAGAGCCATATTCCTCACGTACTGTGGCCCTACCATCTTCAAGATGGCCAAGGCGTTAGCCAAACCGCGGGACATAAAACAAATGGCATGGCCAGATTTAAACCGAATGCTATGAGCCCATTCCGTGCCTGTGGTCTCCAATCTTATTAGAAGACACGAATTCTACAAGCGAGATCAACAAGAAGACGAGAGCATCAGAGATTTTGTAGCAGCTCTAAGAGATATTGGAGGAGCCTGCGAGTTTCTCAACATGGATGAAGCCATGAGAGACCGCGTGGTCCCTGGATTGGAGAACGCTACACTCCAAAGCAAGCTACTAAACAGACCAAATATCACAGAGGCTGAGGCCATCGCAGAAGCCACCGCCTCTGAAGCGGTCAAGAAATCCGCAGCCACCATGCGCCAAATAAACTCAACAAATCCAGAACTACAGAATCAAGCTCGAGAGAAGAAGGCGGAGGGAACACAAAAACAAACCACCACGACTGCCCACCATGAAGACCTCGACTCCCCGAATGACACTGATGATGACAATGAAGACATACATATGCTTCAGTCGGAAAGGAATCAGTGGGAAAAATGAGGAAGGAGGCGAGAATTCCAGTGTGATGGATGTGGAGGGGACCACCCGCATTCCGAATGCAGATTCCTGGATGCCATTTGCAGATTTTGTGAGAAACGGGGGCACATTGCAAGGGTCTGCCGGAACAAAAAGAACTATAGTCCAAAAAGACGCGGCAGCACCCCCCCCAGAAACAGAGATAGACAAGCCGGAAGCCGATGGAACCAAGAGAACAGAACCCGGCGAATGAACGACAAAGAAGAAACACACCAAACAATAATCATAGGAAATGCCAGGGCAGCAAACACAAAAAAGGTCCGAATAAACGTAAAAATTGAAGGAAAGCCCTGTGAAATGGAAGTAGACTCCGGATCATACCTGTCAATGGTATCACGGATCACCATTCTGACACCATCAGAAATCTGATACCAGACATTAAGCGAAGAGAACTGGAACAGCAAAGCCTAATACTCAAAGATTACCAGGGAAACTGAATCCCGGTAGTGGGTCTTGGACATTTCCTAATAGAATTCAAAAACCATGCTGAAGTACTTCCTCTGACAATCGTCGACCGTGATTGCCCGAGCCTGCTGGGAATCGAATGGTTCATGCACCTGGGAATCGGAGTGACAGGAATCAACAGCGTCACCGAGACTGATTGGGAGGAGAGCCTGGCAAGTACAAGGGGGCATTCAGCCTAGACCCTAAGATAGCTCCCATCAGGCTCAAAGCCAGACGTTTTCCCTTTGCCTTAAAACCGAAAATAGATGAGCAGCTTAACAAACTCATCGCACAAGGGGTGTTAGAGCCAATCGACCATGCCAGGTGGGAAACTTCCATCGTGACTCCTGTCAAACCAGATGGGTCAGTACACATCTGTGGTGACTATAAGGCCACCTTCAATCATGCATTCCAGCAAAGCGCGTACCCTGTTCCAGTAGTTCAACATCTGTTGCATTCATTAGGGGGAGGAAAGTTTTTCTCAAAACTTGATCTCGTGCAAGCATACCAACAGCTGCCGGTTGACCCCGAAACTACAGAAGCACAGACTATAGTCACGCACAGAGGGGCATTCAAATGCAACAGACTTCAATTTGGTGTTAGCATTGCCCCAGGCATTTTCCAAAGCCTAATGGAGTGCCTTCTAAATGGACTAAAAGTGGTTGTTCCCTATTTTAACGATGTTTTAATATCCGCGAAAAACAAACATCAATTAGAAGACAGATTGAGAGAAGTCTTGCAAAGATTCAGGGAAGCAGGGCTTAAAGTCAAAAAAGAAAAATGTCAACTAGCTACCAATCAAGTCGTATTCTTAGGCTACCTTATAGATGAAAAAGGGATACACCCCACTGAAAAAAAAGTAAAAGCAATTAAAAACACACCCAGACCTAAGAACAAAACAGACTTTTTTGAGAACTAAGGCGTTCTTTGGTCTCATTAACTTCTACAATGTCTTCCTGTCCCAAAAGGCAACCGTAGCAGAGTCATTACATTGGCTATTAGATAAAAAAACTGTCTGGAATTGGGGCCACCGAGAACAAGCAGCATTCCAAAACATTAAGGACTTATTAACATCCAACACCGTTTTAATACAATACAACAACACCCTGCCACCGACGGTCACCTGTGATGCATCGCCTTTTTAATCAGCACCATACTGAGCCACAAGCTACCAGACGGCAGAGAAGCACCAATTGCCTTCTATTCTAAAATACTGTCAAAATCTGAAAGGAACTACAGCCAATTTGACCGAGAAGCCCTCGCCATCATAGCAGGTGCCAAGAGATTCCACAAATACGTCTATGGTAGGGCATTTTCTGTAATCACAGACCACAAACCCCTGCTAGGAATTCTGGCAGGGAACAAACCAACTCCAAACATCCTATCGCCAAGGTTGACGAGATGGTCAGAATTCCTCGCTGCATACAATTACACACTCATACATTGCCCAGAAAAAACCATCACCCATGCAGATGCCTTAAGCCATTTCCCTCTGCCCGACAAGGAAGATGACCCAGCTCCCACCATCTCTACCCTTCAGATCGAGACATGGCCGAATCTGCCACTAACCGCGACAGATGTCGCTAAAGCTACCGCGAAAGACCCTCTGACAGCTCAGATTCTGCATTGGGCTGGCCGGATGAGGATGGAGGCGAGACTTTTAAACCTTTTTGCACACGGCAGACTGAACTGTCCCTTCAAAAGGGTTGTATACTGTGGGAGGACAGGGTGGTAGTTCCCAACAAATTGCAGGAGGAAGTATTGTGCATGTTGCATGAGGGACACCCGGGCATAGTAAAAATGAAAGGCCTGGCCAGGAGTTACGTCTGGTGGCCAGGGCTGGACAAAGACATTGAACAATGGGTGGCAACATACCATGACTGCCAAAAATCAAGGCCTACCCCCCCTCTTGCACCAGTCTGAGAATGGGAAACTCCGAGGCCCCTGGTCGAGACTCCATATTGATTTTGCAGGGTCAATGAAAGGGAATACATATTTGATAATTGTTGATGCTTATTCAAACTGGCCAGAGGTTATTCTTATGGTGTCCACAACTACTGAAGCAGTTATAAAACAATTGAACAAACTCTTTGCAAAACATGGCTTGCCAGATGTAGTAGTATCTGACCATGGCCCCCAATTTACTTCCTTAGTTTTTGAGCAATACCTAGCTGCACAAGGCATCCGACATGCCCTAACAGCGCCAGCTCATCCGGCTTCAAATGGATGAGCTGAACGCATGGTTCGTTATACAAAAGAAGCCCTAGACAAACTGGACACTGGGGACATCCAAGATAGACTAAACAAACTGTTAACAATTCAGCATATCACCCCTAGCACAACCACTAACAAAAGCCCAGCAGAATTGCGTTCCTACCTAGATAGATTACACCCCACCTACACCTCTGAAAAAACCCCTGACTCCTTAAGTAAATACCGCTCCTTTACCACTGGAGACCTAGTCTATGCCAAAAATCTCACTGGGGGCCCATTATGGCTTCCAGCCACAATTACACAAATTACAGGGCCCCGGTCATGCTGACTTGAACTAGACGACGGCAGAACATGGAAACGACACATCGACCAGCTTCGCTCTAGGACATTGGAGCGCAACACTAACCTACCTAGTTCTGAAGCACCGCCACAAATACAACTCCCAACAAACAATCCAAAAACAACCAAGGAGGGGGGGAAAACACAAAATAATAAAAAAGGGAGAGAAGAACCACCAATAACACGACAAAAGGCACAACACAAACCCGAATTAGAACCTCCGGTAAGACAAAAAGAGCACTTACCCATAGACGACCTCCAGAGAAGAGAACTAGTAGCAGGGAAGTGAGGCAAGGCCTTCCAGGAAGGAGGCAGCCAGGCCAGCTCAACCACCCCGGACAAAACAGGAGGGAGCAGCAGAGCCAACTCAATCAGCCCGAGACCCCCGGGCGGGAGCGGCAAGGCTGACTCACCCATCCAGGAGGTTCCATGGAGTTGAAACAGAGAAAAGGCGATCCTGACCGAACCGAACTGAGCTGCGCAGGTCAAATAGGACCGGCAAAAGCCCCACCTACCTGCGTGACTACGTTACGCACGTTGGACAAAACCAAGAGGGGAGGGGTGTTGTGTATAAGAATTGGAATACTTCAAATACCTTAATCTGATTGGCCGAGCAGGCCACGATAGGATTGGTTAGTAAAGTACCATTGCAATTGGCCCGCCTGATGGCGGGAAAACTTAAAGAGCTGTCATTGGCCGCAAGCCACGAGCAGCCGCTATAAAAAGGGCTGCCGCGGCTCCAGCAATGTTCTGTTACAAAGTCACTGAATTAGTTAAGAATAAAGAGCTGTTTGATGAACAGCTCGAGTACTTTTATTCTCAGGACAGAACAGTTACCATAACTGGTTCACTTTCCTGATAAGGAACTATACCAATGAATTGAGATAACTTTTCAAAATACAAATGTAGGCAAATGACCTGTTTCAGAATATGACCAAGAGAAACCCACTAAACAGAGCAGGGAGTACTAAAAAATCTATTAATATAAATGCTGCAGGTTCTTTTGCTGCTATGTATGAGTGAAGATCTTTTTTTTAATTTCAGTTTGCATCAATTAATGTACAGTTATAATTTATTATTCTTTTGTTCCTCTTCATGTTTGATGTTTCTTAAGGCTAGGTCCCACTGGCCGACGGATGCAAAACGTATGCAAAAAGGACACCGCGGACGAGCAAAATTTTGGGGGTGACTCCATCCTTTGTTATCCGCTCCAAAAAGTGCCCCAAATTTGCATAAACAGAACGGAAAAGAACGGAAAGGAACGGATGGGGGTAGTACGTAGCGGGGATGTTAAACAGATGTTCGTAGGAAGCCTAGTGGATGGAAGCGGATGACACATCTGAAGGGCTTCCGGGGGAGAATTGCGAAGCGGACGCATAGCGGAAGGAGTGGATGCATAGCGAATAACGCGGATGCATCACGGATGCCTATAGGATGTATAGCGGATGCATAATGGATGCAAAGTGTTCACTGCGCATGCGGGGAGGATGAATTGCGTCAGCTCTGCGGATATAAAAGGATGCAGCTCGCAAGCAGTCAGCATTCAGAGGAAAGACGTGCTGCCACAGACATCTTCGAATAACACCATGGTTCATCAGTCAGAGAAGAAGAGAAAGCCTGTGCCTACTCCTGCCAGCCCTGGCAAGAAGGCCAGAACCACCATCCCACCCCCTGGCACTGACTCTGAAGCTGCTAGTGCTTCTGCTGCTGGTGCTGCTGGTGCTGCTGGTGCTGGTGCTTCTCCTGCTGGTGCTTCTCCTGCTGGTGCTGCTGGTGCTGCTGCTGTGGTGGACCAGCCCCAAGGCCCTCAAAGCCCTGCTGCTCAAGCCCCTGAAGGCCCTGCTGCTCAAGCCCTTGCCAGAGGGAGGAAGAGGCAAGGGAAGGAGAAGGGAGAGAGGAAACAGTACACCCTTTCCGAGGACCATGAGGAGGAGGTGCTGGAATGGCTGAGGGAGAACGAGTACCTGTGGAGAAAGGGCCACAGACTCTATCGCAACACCAAGAGGAAGCAGGCAGCTTGGAGAGACAAGGCAGAGAGCCTGGGTTACACTTCAGACCTACTGCTTGGATGGTGGAAGCACATGCATACCTGGTTTGGCAAGCTACACCTGAAGAAATCTGGGCAGGCTGCTGTCAAGCTCACTGACCGGGAGATGTACGTCATGGCCAAGTGCAGCTTCCTGGAGGGCGAGGTCCACCACCGAGGAACAGCCCCTCTGACAACCCTCTCCCTCAGACAGCCCACAGACAGCCAGTCCTCTTCCAGCCAGGAGACAGCTATCATGTCCAGGCAGGTGTCTTTGGAGGGCCCCATAGCAGAGCCCCCCCCCGACAGCTGCACTCCCCATGCCAGAGGATGTGGAGAATCCCCTGTCACAAATGGAGGAAGAAGGGGCAGCCACCAGAGACCAACCCACCCCCAGCTCCACCTCCACAGAAAGCAGGCAGAGAGGCAGAGGCAGACTGGAGGGCCAGAGCCACACTGTCTTGTTGGAGATCAGGGACGCAATCAAAACCAGCACAAATCTTCTCTCTCAGCTGGTCCACAGTGACATACCATCCTCGAACCGGAAGCCCTTCATCACCTACGTGAGCCAGACCCTCATGGACCTGCCCAAGGCCCAGTACCAGGTGATGAAGCAGAAGATAAGAAGATAACAGCACTTCTGCACAACCCTCCAGGCCCAGCTGAACCTGCTCCGACCCAGTCCAGGTCTGCTTCTCCACCCCAGGCGATGTCACAGCCCTTCCATGGCTTTCAACAGCCCCTCACCTACCAAGGCTACGAGTACCAGGATTTCCCACAGCAGAGGCCGACCTTCCCAGTCCAGACCCAGGTTCCTCAGACACCACAGACGCCTCACCTCGCCCAGCTACAGACCAGACAGCCCCACTACACTCCTCCTTCCTCCACCCCACAGCCAAGCCCATCGTCAGAACATCTGTCATCAGTCTTGGGCCTCACATCCCAGGTACTTGATGAAGGGCCTCTCAACCTCACAGGACTGAGTCAGCTCTCTGAGAGCTTCCTGCACACACCATCTCCTGTTGTACTCTCGGGGCCAGGCACCCCAATGGCGCCTCAGACCAGCACTCCAGCCACAGCCACCTCCACAGTCCCTGGCCCCTTTACATCTGAGACCATGGGCATGCCTCAGAGTGACTGAAAAGAGTGCCAGAGACCAAGTTGTTACCTGTAAAGTCATACAGTTTGTTATTAATAAAGGTTATCTTTGCTTAACACACTTAACACACTTGGTTCATTTTTTTTACTTAATAAAGTGTTGGTGAAAACTTTGAAAAAATGGTTAAGCCTTTGCATGCTTGTGGGATAGATAAGGATAGCTGTGGGATGGGTAAGGATAGCTGTGGGATGGGTAAGGATAGCTGTGGGATGGGTAAGGATAGTTGTGGGACCGGTAAGGATAGCTGTGGGACAGATAAACCTCCAGCGCAAGCATAGTAGGACTGTATGATCCACCCTCCCAGCTGCCACACATATGGCCCTTTTTTATCAATAACAATTTAATCATTGATCAACACATTTCAACATAAACAAAGCTCTTTATTAATGCCCTGTTCATTGTAGGGCCACTCAACATACATGGCACAATCTCATCAGTGTTATGAGACAGGCTCAAGGAAGCGGATGTGAGTTGCGAGGATGTCCAGAGGATGCCGAGAGGATACAGTGGATGTTTAACGGATGACAACGAATGTTAGAACGTTTGTTGCCCATATGTGTCGCGGATGTACATTGTACACAGCGGAAAGTTCATCCGCTCAAAAAGTTTTGTGCAGCTCAAAACTTCTTGTGCAGATGAAATCTCAGTGGACGGATGCTCAACGGATAGAGCGTATGAAACACGTATGCAGTGAGTACACAACGGATGCATCGCGTTTTCCAATGGATGGCAAACTTTTTTGTCCGTTTTACATCCTCTTTGCATCCGTTGGTGCAGTGGGACATGGCCTTTAGAAATCAGTGAGAAATCAGCCTCTTCCTGTCCAGCCACCCTTATGGAATATAATAATCATTCTTCATCATTTGCTTGCTGTTCCACCCATTTTCTTGTGAATTTTACAATCTGATTTTGCCAGAAAACTTTCACTAGTCAGTTTTTTAAAAAATTCTTACTCAATTTCACAATAACAATCTTCCTGGTTTGATATCCTCAGCTTATCCAAGGAAAGTACTGAATATTCTCCTATTATAGCTTTGCAACAGCAGAGGTTGAAAACTGTCGTTTTACAGCAGATTTATTACAAATGGAGTTGGGAGAAATTAATTATTGAGGGGCAGCAATATCAGAAGAATGTATCGCTGTGAAAAGGCAGAATGTAAATCTAACAAATAATATGAACAGTGTGTTCCAGAAATAAAGCAGCCATTTGTTTTGTCAAATTCACACACTGCCCTGTTCCCAGTTAATCCTGAACCTTCCTATAATTACTACCTTGAACAAATATTTTTCTTGTTCTTTCTTGTTCATTTGAAATTATGAGAGAGCAAACTAGAATACTTTTTCTCCCTTCAATAATACTTTGAAGTGTTTCTTCTATTGCTTTTTCCCTTGCCACACCATAGTTCTTGTTACTTGAGGCAACCACATCTTGTTACTTGAGGCAACAAGTAAGCTCTTGCTTAAGATCTATTTTAATTTAAGCTAGAGAAGGTATTTAAGCACCCTTATTAGTGAACCTGATTTTTAATCAAGGGGTACCTATTTTCATTGTCTTTATAAATAAGTGGGGTTGTGGTGGGAAGGGGAATGATGCAAAGAAATAAAACATATTTCATGATGCAAACTTTGGCCTTGTGTTGTAACAACTTACAGTATGTGAGTACTTTAGGAGCAGAGCTTGCATCATAATATCATGACATGTTTGTAATTTTGGCAAGTTCATGACTAGCTGTGAATGCCTCTGCTTATAAAAAAACCTGCCTAGTTTGATTTTTTTTCCTATATTAAGTAGAGCGCTTCAACAATTTTGCTCTCCGCGGGGCTTTTTGTCATTGTCATTTGATTTTGCCGTTGCAAAATTATGCAATATATACAACATAAATGTACTGAAAACATGGATGGAGCATATTAATAGCTTATTAGTGCATGTATGTCCATGAGCAGCAGAATTTGCAAGCTCATCAATTGGCAACCTGAAAAGAAAAATGACTGACTGCTTGGTTTTGGCATCTGAAGGTCAATGGGACTGAAAACACCAGAGAGTTGGCTACATATTGGTTGTATGGGATTGGCATACACCTGACAATTAATTGCACCTTGCAATTAAAGTATTTGGCACAGACTCATTTAGGTGTTACACATTCTGTTAGGAAGTAGACAAAGAGTTTCTTTGAAAACCCTGTTCCAAAGACTTGCCAAGAAACAAAAGATAAAAACCCAACATGGATGGGTCTATATAATTCTTAGGAGCCAAGATCAAATGAAAGGTAATTTTATTTTGTTCTGTCTTAAGTTTTCCAAAAATTTCTACTGATGTTAGGTCTGGGGAGCTTTTCATATTTTACTGCCAAGGGTTTAACTGATGAGAACTAACTCTGAGAGACCCATTTTAAAATGCATGTCTTCTGTTAATTATTATTTATTTATTTTATAGCTGCCCAATTATGCCAGACATCACCTAAAACTGGTATTCCTGCAATTCAGAACTCATATCTGGGTGCCCCATGGGCTACAAATCCCCTAACCCAGCATATGTAACACATTTCGACATACAACACATTTCGACATACAGTACTTTTTATGGTTTTCAATGATGAGACACAAGCAAAATATATATTTAAGTTCCTTTTTCCTAATTCATTGAAATAATTTTGCAAGGTTTTCATGGCAAGTGTCTATTTTGTAAGACCAAGCAGAAAAAAAAGTTACAAGCATGTACATCAACATGGAGATGTACAAATCAGATGGCCAGTTCTGCTATCTATTCAATGAGCCTTCAGCTGGTTTCTGAAGGAAAGATTGAAGTAGCAAGAGAGTAAAAGGCAAGGAGACTAGGAAGTCTGTCTGAGAGATCAAGACAAATGTCACACTTTAGAGATTACAGAGGATTCCTCTTTTATATTGTAATGAAGTTATCTATTGTTCATTTGCATGGGGAAAACTCAATAGTCAAAATAGCAATATTTAATTTTAAACATGTTTAAACTGCTTTTTTTGTCCTAAAAGTATCACCCAAATTATTGTGTTTTTTTTTAAATAGCAATCAAACCAATAAAACTACCAAAGAAATAGTCATTAGCAAAACAGTAGGACAAAATAAATGTAAAGACACAGAAATGGAGATTCAAATACTTTTGCAAAATTATGATTTATCTTACCCTTTCAGATTATTGCCTTTTCACATAACATTGGGATTGTCATGAAACACTGAACATGGAAACGTAGAGCTGGAAGGGACCTCGGTGGTCTTACAGTCCAACCCCTGCTCATGGCAGGAGACCTTATATGATCCTGGGAAAATGATGGTTCACGTCCAGTGATGGGATTCAAATTTTTTTACTATCGGTTCTGTGGCATGGCTTGTTTGGTGGGAATGGCTTGGCAGTCATGTGACTGGTGGGCATCGCTTGGTGGTCATGTGATTGGGTGGGAGTGGCTTGGCGGTCATGTAACTGGGTGGGCATGGCCAAGTCGACATCACTGACTTCTTTGCCCTAATGAATGACCTACAAAAAGAAGATATACAAAAAGTTAATTTATTATTTTGTGCACTTACTACTTAAATAAGGATAAAATAAGTATACAAAACAATAAAAGAGGTACACAAGTACTTACATAAGAACAATAAAAGTGCTGTGTGTTTTCAATGTCACTGACTTTTGCCCTAATGAATGACCTGCAAAAAGAAGACATATAAAAAGATATACAAAAAGAAAAAAAATTTATTTCATGCACTTACTACTTAAATAAGAATAAAATACATACACAACACAATAAATTACAATACAATAAAGCACCAACCAGCTGAATCTGGCTTCCCCTTTGACTTTGCTTGTCTGGAGGTCGCAAAAGGGGGAATCACATGATCTTGGGACACTACAACAGTCAGATGTACAAGTCAGTTGCCAAGAAACCAAGTTCTTTATATCTTTTCTTAAGCCATCCTTGCCTTCTAATCCTCTTTTCTCTCTCCAATATGTTATCAGAGGCACCACCCATTTCCAATTCAATCATTCAGATTCCATGACAGCAACCGTCATAAATATGGACCATTTGCCAAGTGCCTGAATTGGGATCATGTGACTTGGATACTGCAATGGTTGTAAGTGTAAGAAAAATCATAAGTCACTTTTTTCAGTGCCATTGTAACTTTGAACACTCACTAAACAAACCATTATATCTCAACGACTACCTGTATAAATACATCTTTAGAGCCAAGGAAGGCAGGATTAGGTAGAAATTGAGGGGAACCTGTTTATATTCTACTTTCAGGGTTTTTTAAGGTGAATTTACAATATTGACAACTTTGTTCCCATTCAAAGCTTCTTGGGACAGTCATAGTAAATATCAGCTAGTTATGGACTCAAGTCTTAGCTTTATTTTCCTGTACAGGGAGTCCTCAACTTATGACCAAAATTGAGCTCAAACTTTCTGTTGTTAAGGGAGACATTGTAAAGTGAGTTTTGCCCTGTTTTAAGACTTTTCTTGCCTCAGTTTTTTAGTGAATCACTGAAGTTGATAAGTTAGTAACATGGTTGTTAAGTAAATCTGGCTTCTGCATTGATTTTGCTTTACAACAAATTGTAAAAGGTGATCACATGACCTTGAGATACAGCAATGGTCATAAATATGAACCAGTTACTAAACATCTTAATTTTGATCACATGACCATGGGACTGCTACAAAGGTCATAAGTTTGAGAAATGGCCATAAATTGCTTTTTTTCAGTGCCATTGTAACTCTCAATGGTCACTAAACGAACTGTTGTAAGTGTACCTAATCTTTTTTCCAATATTTTGCCTCTGCTTTTCTGTGAAATTTCTCTAATCACTTCACAACTCTGAAGCCTATTCTTGAGGAATGGAGTCATAATGATAACTATGTTTGTTTCTGTTTTTTGGCATCGTATCAAAGTTAGAAATTTTATAAATTCAGAGAGAATACAGGGACACATTTAAAATGTGGAAATAACCGAGAATTCTCCTATTGGAGGAAGGAAAAAAGTTATACGTATATGAAACAATACACGTGTTAGAAATAAACCTGTAAACTGGGATTTGGAACAAAGTAAGAACTTGTTGTGTTTCTTGTTCTGTTTCTAATTCACTGTATCTGAAGTACAAGTTGTGAAGCTGCTTGTTTTGAACTGGGTTTTTATTTTTTTGTTTTTGTTCCTACTTTATGATATTTGGAAATTTAAAATAGAATATATTTGCTACCAGCAAGTCCATTTCGGAAGAAAGAAGAAATGTCATAAATCAAGGACTACCTATAGAGGAGAAGGCGGAGCTACGTCTCGGTGCAACAGCTGCGATCTCGGGGCTCTGAGATCTCAGCTGATATTTTTGCCTCTGGTCGGTTCTAACGGACCTAAACCGTCCCGTAGAGACGGGGATTGTGAAGGGCACAGTCCCAGGATCCCAGAGATATCGCAAAATCTCTGGTTTGATCCGGGAGAAGCCCTTTTGCTGGAAGCAGAAAGGCAGCCTCTAAAGCTGCTGAAGTCGGGACAACTCCGGAAAGAAAGGGATTTAAATGAGCGTGTATCGGTTGGGTGAGAAATTCTTTTGCATTATAAATTGATTAAGACTTGAAAGGACATCCTGAACAAAGAAGAAATCTGTGGCTTTATTTTTCTTTTGACTGAACCTGGGTTGAGCGGCGTTTAAGTGATGTCAAATTGAGATTTGGATTTTTTTTTTCTTATTTTCTTTGAGGACTTTAAGGTGACTTTGTAGGTAACCGGACTGAATTTTCTCTTATATATATTTTTATTTTTCACTTGATTTTTATTTTTTATCTTTTTAACTTTCTTTTTAGGATAGAGGCTCCCTTTGACTATCTTTTTTTTTGTTTGAGTTCTTTATAAATATTTTTTCTTTTGGCTGGGGGGGGAAAGAGTATTTAGAGATGCTGTAACACTGCCAACTAGAGGCTTGAAAATATTTTATTTGAATTGGGGAGAAAAGCACTTCTTTTCAATGACATTTTAATGTGATAAGATAGAGGGAGAATACAGTAAAATATTATTACAGGTGCTCTCTTGGACTCTTATCAATATCTCAACATTTGAGGTTTGGCTTTGAAGCTGCTGGAGAAGACAGTCATAATAAGAGCCTTGGATAAAGAAATAAAGTGCAGTGTACAGTGCATATATATATATATATATATACCTTTGAAACTCCTACTCGCCAGCCTTTTTGGTTAATTTTAACTCTAGTATTCTTGCTTTTTATTTTAAAGGGAAAGAACCTGAAGACCTTTCTTTTTCCTTTTTCCTTTTTTCTTTTTTGGTTTTGGGCTTTTTACTATTGGATTTTTTTTTTCTCTTTTTGATTTTTTTGGACTATATTTGGTTACTATACCAGCTGGATTTAAAGTCAAAGAGAGCTTGAAGACTTGGAAATATTAAAATGAGCAGGAAGCCAAAACCATTTGGCGTTTTTGCTTCTACCTCTGCTTCCCCACCACTTGAAGGACAACTTTCAATTCAGACAATGTTGAAGCAAGATAAGGAACAAGAAAAAGTAAATTTACAGATGATTATGCAAGGAATTCAAGATATAAGATAAAAATAGATACCATGGACAAAAAAATAGAGAAATCTGATGAAAATTTTAAACAAATGATGGGAAAGTATGAGGAGAGATTCCAAAAAATTGAGGAAGAAGGAAAACAAAGAGAGGAGAAGATTGGAAATATTGACATTTTTTTCTTGTTCTATCACTGTTAACAGTGATAGAACAAGAAAAAAATGGGATGTTGAGGTGGGAGATGGAAAGATCAGAATTTTATCTTAGATTTCAAAATATAGAAGAGGAAAAAGGAGAAAACTTGGCTGTGATAATGATAGAAATATTGGCAGATCTTCTGGAAATTACTGAGGAAAAAATGATGGACGGAGTAGATGAGATATACCGAGTTTATACAAGATATGCGATGAGAAATAAACTACCAAAGGAAGTACATATTAGATTTACTAAAAAATCCATCAGAACACAAATATTACAAGTGGCAAGAGAAAAAGCATTGAAATATAAAAGCAAAGAGATTGTAGTTTTAAAACAAATACCTAGAAGAGTGAGAGAGATGAGAAGAGAATATCGATTTTTGACCAAAATGCTACTGGAAAATGAAGTGAACTACAGATGGCTGATACCAGAAGGACTAATTTTTACGTGGCAAGAGCAGAGACATAGAATTGACTCGATTGAAAAAGCAGAACTTTTTTATGCAGAATTTTTTGGAAGAAAAAAAAGAGGAGGCAGAGAAAGAGGTCTCATTTTGGATATGGAATTGATTTAGAGCAATGGCAAAAATTGTGGTCTCAAAATTATAAAATGACAATGTCAATAGCATATAAAGAAAACTTGTATAAGATGTTTTACAGGTGGCACCTTCCCCCGACAAGAATAGCAAGAATGTTCAAGAATAAATCTGAAAAATGTTGGAAATGTCATCAGATACCTGGCTCATACTATCATATGTGGTGGACTTGTGAGAATGCTAGAAAATATTGGACTAAAATTCACATGTGGTTGGAAAAAATGACAAAGAAACACATAGACTTGAAGCCAGAGATCTTTTTATTGGGAATTTTACCTGATATATATAATAAAGACTTGAAATATTTGATTGTAAATGTATTAACAGCGGCTAGGATTGTATTTGCTAAAAACTGGAAGAATGAGAAAATGCCATTGCAGGAAGAAATTATTGAGAAAATATTGGAATGTGCTGAGATGAGTAGATTGACATTTGAAATTAGAGAACAAGAAGATAAACAATTTTATGCAATTTGGGGTTTTTTTTATCAATGGTTAGATGATAAAATACAATAATAGAGCATTAATATTATATATATGAAGAGTTTTTAGGATTGATTTGTTATGATTATATGATAAATTATAGAATAAACTGTTTGAAGTATTGTTATCTCGCAAAGCATGAATGATTAAAGGTATAGTCAGAAAAAGATTTATTTTTATTTTTTTTTAGTAATATTAGAATATGGATTGAC
The DNA here is from genome assembly GCA_015471245.1 of Laticauda colubrina. Taxonomy (NCBI): domain Eukaryota; kingdom Metazoa; phylum Chordata; class Lepidosauria; order Squamata; family Elapidae; genus Laticauda; species Laticauda colubrina. The sequence goes on along the minus strand of BLBF01000004.1, from coordinate 11,331,300 downwards.
AATATGAGTGGTTATGCAATATAATTGTAATTGACACTATAAAATGAATGCACAAAACTGATGAACCAACCGATACACCGGAAGTATATATGAGAATAGATGTTTTTAATGTTTTGTATGTTTGTCTGTTTGTAGAAAATTAATAAAAAACTTTAAAAAAAAAAAAAAAAGGACTACCTATAATGAATGGCTTCTTTAAATACAATAAAATGTACCTGTAGATGATCTAAAAACAAAAAGTTAGTCATTACTACTTGCATAGGAGGAGCTTTTCAAGTCACAAAAGCAACATTAAATAATTGTATTTTTTTAAGGGAAAACCCTCATAGCTGTTAACATGGCTCTGCATTACATCCTACAACTCCTTGAATCTCCAAATACCTACGCAAGGATCCTCTTTGCAGACTTCAGTTCAGCATTCAATACCATCATTCTAGACACTCTTCCAAGTAAATTAAACCAACTAGCGGTATGCGAACACACTTGTAAGTGGATCATAAGCTTCCTAACAGACAGGAAGCAGCAGATGAAGGTAGATGGAATCACATCCAATGCCTATACAATCAGCACACACACACCCAAGTCTGTGTGCTATCTTCACTTCTCTTCTCCCAATATACCAATGAATGCATCTCAAATGATCCATCTGTTAAAATACTGAAGTTTGCTGATGACACAACAGTGATTGGTCTCATTCAAGACAATGATGAATCTGTATACAGACAGGAAGTTATACAACTTGCCTGGTGGTGTAACCGGAACAATCTGGAACTGACACACTCAAAATCATAGAAATGGTGGTAGACTTTAGAAGAAACCCTCCCATACTACCACCTCTTACAATACTAGACAACACAACACAAATTTCTAGGTACTAATCTTTTTTTCAATATATCACATGATCTAAAATGGACACCTAACATTAAAAACATCATCAAAAAAGCACAACAAAGAATGTTCTTTCTGCGCCAACTCAGAAAGCTCAAACTGCCCAAGGAGCTGCTGATAAAGTTCTGCAGAGGAATTATTGAGTCTATCATCTGCACCTCTGTAACTGTCTGGTTTGGTTCTGCAACCCAGCAGGACAGACACAGACTTAAGAGGATAATTAGGATTGCAGAAAAAACAATTACTACCCACCTGCCTTCAATTGAGGACCTGTATACTGCAGGAGTCAAAAACAGGGCTGTGAAAATATTTACAGACCTCTCACATCCCAGACATAAACTGTTTCAACTCCTTCCCTCAAAATGACACAATAGAGCACTGCACACCAGAACAACTAGACACAAGAACAATTTTTTTCTGAATGCCAGCACTCTGCTAAACAAATAATTCCCTCAACACTGTTCAACTATTTACAAAGTGTGCACTACTATTACTGTTAATCTTTTCATCACTCCTTATCACCAGTCCCCTCCCACTTGTGATTGTAGGAATGTAACTTTGTTGCTTGTATCCTTACAATTTATATTGACTGTTTCCTCGTATGATTTGATTGTTGATTGTACCCTATGGCTATCATTAAGTGTTGTACGTTATGATTCTTGATTTTTAACAAATGTAACTTTTCTTTATGTATACTGAGAGTATTTAGACAAGACAAATTCCTTGTGTGTCCAATCACACTTGACCAATAAAGTATTCTATCTATCTTCTATCTATCTATCTCGGTCAGGGGAGAAGAGGGCCTACCCTGTCCCTTCCCGAGTCAGGCCATGGCAGGAGGCGAGCATGTCTGGCATGGCTCTTAAGCAGCAGTGGAGGCAGTGGCACCAGACCAGCCAGCAGTTTCACTGGCCAAGCATAGCCATGTCCCAGTCAAGGGGGGGCTATAGCCCTGCCAACATTCATTGGCACACGGCCCACTCAGGAGAAGTAGACCCTTAGCAGTCCAGTGGGGATTGCGCACATTGGTTCCTCCCCTCCCTGGAGACCCAGAATGTGACCCCAGCACACAGGCAGTTGGGCGGGCACACAACTGATTTTCTTGGAAATGTGGACACCGCAATGGTTGGACAAGCAAGGCTCAAGTGGTGCCTGCTCTGCTTCCCCGTGATGCCCCAGGCCATGGCAATGCATGAATATATACATTTCATTGGAAGATGTTATCCACCCTTGTCTGTACTTCCCAGAAAGAGTTGGATGCTAATAATAGCCAACCAAAGTTTGTGGATTTAATGTTGTGTCAGTAGAACTGGAGAAAATGTGTTTTTTTTCTCCTCAGGTTAGTTATTTTATTGGAAATATCAGATTTTATACTTTAAGGAGTTCAGGGCCCCTTAAACACAAATCTGAAAATGTATATTAGCAAAAAGAAAAGGAATTTTCCTCTAAGCAGACAGGATTGGGGCCTACTAATCGGTGAGGAAGAGATGCCAGCCTGTGCTGACCCAAAGGGGAAAGGAGGATGAAATTACCCAGAAGGTCCAGCTGAGAAGCAGTTTGGGTTCCAGGGCCCCTGGAAGAAAAGAAGGAGGGAGACATAAGAGCGGTCTTCCAATACTTGCAGGGAGGCCACAGGGAAGAGGGTGTTGATCCTCCATAGCAGCAGAGGGAAGAACATGAAGCAGAGGATGGAAGCTCATCAGAGTGAGATCCAACCATGGAAATAAGAAGGAATTTCCTGACAGTGAGAACCATTAAACAGCTGAACAGTTTGCTTCCTAGCATTGTGTGTGCTCCATTGTGGAGATTTTTTTATTTATTTTTATTTGATTTTGTTAAGCCTGGGTTCCCCAACCAGGGTTAGGTAGACAAGCTAAACAGAATGTGCAGCGTTAGTCAGATAGGCACACAGATAAATGAGTGAGCTAAGCTTGTATGTTTATTAACATACAGTAAAAATAACAGATACGCTTGTGCTATCAAGAATATATTTTATTCCAGTATAAGTTTATAGCATAGTCAAAAACAGTCCTATATTCATTTACCATGTAGTCAGTCCATTCAGGGATATTCAGTTAGCAAAGTCCATGTAGAATATCCTATTGTCAGTTCTCATAAATCAGTCCGTTGTTGTCTCTCCCGTTCGAGCAATGCAGTCTTGCTTCCAAGCAGTAATCAGGGATCATCAAAGCCAGAGAGCGAGCGAGCAAGGTGTAGCCTTGCTACTTTTATATGGTTTTCATAACCACACCCACAATTGCTATTTTACATTTAAAGCTGCATACACTAACTATGATTCATAGTTAGTATTTCACCTAAAACAGTTAGGGTGAACAATGTTATCCCTAACAGATTTGATTTGTCAATCGCCTACAAGACAATAGGCATAAATGTAAACATGAGTAAGAACACAGGGATTTTCGCCTCTACGCATGTCCACCACATATGGTAAAATGAGCCAGGTATCTGATGATATTTCTAACATTTTTTGAATTTATTCTTAAACATTCTTGCTATTCTCATTGGGGGAAGGTACCACCTGAAAAACATCTTATACAAATTTTCTTTATATGCAGTTTGTTAGGGATAACATTGTTTACCCTAACTGGTTTTGGTGAAATAATAACTATGAATCATAGTTGTGTATGTTAAAGTGTCTGCAGCTTTAACTGTGGGATAGTAATTAAGGGAGTGGTTATGAAAACACTATAAAAGTAGCAAGTCTACAGCTTGCTCTCTCTGGCTTTGATGATCCCTGATTACTGCTTGGAATCAAGACTGCATTGCTCGAATGGGAGAGACAACAAAGGACTGATTTGTAAGTGAACTGACATAGGATATTCTACATGGACTTTGCTAACTAAATATCCCTGAATGGACTGACTACATGATACATGACTATTGGACTGTTATTTGACTATGCTATTAACTTATAATGGAATAAACTATATTCTTGATAGCACAAGCGTATCTGTTATTTTTACTGTATGTTAATAAACATACAAGCTTAGCTCACTCATTTATCTGTGTGCCTATCTGACTAACGCTGCACATTCTGTTTAGCTTGTCTCCCTAACCCTGGTTGGGGAACCCAGGCTTAACACAGTTGACATTGTCATTTTATAATTTTGAGACCATAGTTTTTGCCATCTCTAGATCAATCCCGTATCCAAAATTTTTCCCCCATGCAATCATTGTTTCTTTAACTTGTTCTTCTAATTTAAGGCCCTGTCACACTGCCCAACGGATGCAAAATGGACACAACGGACGAGCAAAATGTTCCATCTGTTGTTATCCGCTCTCAAAAGGGGCAAAAATTTGCATAACTGGAGCGGATAACACAGATGGGGGGAGGACGCAGAGCAGATGGAAAGCGGATGCGGAACGGAAGCCCAGCGGATGGAAGCAGATGGGAGCGGATGGCACATCCGCTAGGCTTCCGGGGGACCTCAACAAAGTGGACGCGGAACGGATACAGCGGATGCACAGCGGAAGCCTAGCGGATGAAGCGGATGAACAGCGGAAGCCTAGCGGATGCACAGCGGAAGCCTAGAGGATACCTAGCGTTCACTGCGCATGCGGGGAGGATGCATTGCGTAAGCCCCGCAGATATAAAGGGAAGCAGTTCGGAAGCAGGTCACCATTCAGAGGAAAGACCTGCTGCCGGACGGATTGACAGCCTTCCCTGCCCTGCCTGCATGCCTGCCTGCAAGCCTTCCTGCCAGCCTGCCTCCAAGCCTCCTGGCCAGCCTCCCTGCCAGCCTTGCTCTCTGCCTGCCTGCCAGCCTTGGTGCATGCCTGCCTGCCTTCCTGCCAGGCTTCCTGCCAGGCTTCCTGCCAGGCTTCCTGCAAGCCTTGGTGCCTGCCTGCCTGCCAGCCTTGTTGCCTGCCTGCCAGGCTTCCTGCCAGCCTTGGTGCCTGCCTCCCTGCCAGCCTTCCTGCCAGCCTTGGTTCCTGCCAGCCAGCAACCCCACAACCATGCGGAAGCACAGCAAGCCTCATCCATCTGCTACCAGCCCTTGCAAGAGGGACAGGGCTACCATCCCGCCCCCTGGCCCTCACTCTGGTTCTGCTGGGGCTTCTGCAGCACGGGCTCGCTCTTCTGGGGCTGGCGCTTCTGCTGCTTCTGCTTCTGGAGGAGCTGAAGACAAGCATTCCAGCACCAGCCACCTCCACAGCACCTGCACCCTTCACCCCTGAGACTGAGCGACGAAGAGGAGTGCCAAAGAGTCATTTTTGTCTTATAGCTTGTTGTTAATAAAGTTTATTTTTGATTCACACACTTGCTTCATTTCTTTTTTTTAATAAAGTCTTGCTGGAAACTTTTAGAAATGGTTTAAGCCTTTGCATGCTTGTAGGATGGGTTAAGATAGCAGTGGGATGGGTTGAGATAGCTGTGGGATGGGCAGGGATACCTGTGGGATGGGCAGGTCTACCTTTGGGATGGGTAATAGCTGTGGGATAGATAAACCTCCAGTGCAAGCATAGTGGGACTGTATGGTCCACCCTCCCAGGTGCCACACCTATGGCCCTTTATTATCAATAACAATATAATCAATCATCCACACATGTCAACATAAACACAACTCTTTATTAAATGCCCTGTTCATTGTAGGCCCACCCAACATACATGGTCCAATCTCATCAGTGTGATGAGACAGGCTGAAGGAAGCATCCATTTATCATCTATCATCCTGTCTTGCCACTCCACCGCTCCAGCTGGGGAGTTGCACCAGTTTTTCAGGAGGTTGCACTGCTTCTTCCCTTCACGTGAGGCTCTGTTGGGGCCTGGTACATCCTGAGTGTCTATCAGGTTTCACCCTTGCCTCCATTCCCCAGGCTCCATGTCCCCATTGCCTTGCTGGAGGTCCACGAGCCTGTTCTGCAAGACTGGGTAGCGGGTGCGCATGAGATTGTGCAGGATGCAGCAAGCTTCCATGATCCTCCTCACGGTCTGTGGGTGATGCTGCATGGTGGTGAGAAGTACCTGGAACCTATTGGCCAGGATGCCAAAGGCGTTCTCCACCACCAGCCTTGCCCTGGACAGCCTGTAGTTGAAGATCCTCTCTTCACGGGTGAGGTATTTGGAGGTGTAGGGCTTCATGAGGTAGGTTGTGAGGGAGAAGGCGTCATCCCCCACGATGAAGTAGGGCACATCTTGTGTGTCATTGGGCAGGGGTTCTGGATCTGGGAAGCCCACGATGAGGTTGCGTTCCAGCTCCTCCTTGAGGTGACTGGCGTTGTATACCTGGGCATCTAAAGATGAGCCGCTGCCTGAAGCATCAATGTACATGAACTTGTAGTCAGCATCGACCATGGCAAAGAGGATGATGCTGAAGAAGCCCTTGTAGTTGAAATAAGTGGAGCCCGACTTGGCTGGAGCTTTGCAGGCCACGTGCTTGACATCGATGGCTCCAACGGTGTGTGGGAAGTTCCACCTCTGATACCACTGCTCTGCAACTTTCTTCCATCCTTCTTCAGTGGAGGGGCACTGGAGGAGCTCCTCCTTGTATTCTTCGATGATGGCCTGCACCACTTCTCTGACTACAATGCTGATGGTGTTGTGTGGCACCCTCCAGCCGTACTGCATGCTCCTGTAGGTGGTCCCTGAGGCCAGATGGCGCAGAGTGAGTGCCACCTTGAGCCCACCTTGAGCCCGGGCTGGGCCGGAAGTTGGTGCTCTGCTTGGTCAACCTGGGTGTCAGCCGCTGCACAACTTCGTCAAACATGGCTGGAGGCATCCTCGTGAAGTTGCGCGGATGCGCAGCGGATGCCTAGCGGATATAGCGGATGCATAACGGATGCATAACGGATGCGTAGCGGATGCAGAATGAACGAATTGGATACATTTTTCGCGCAAAAGTTTTGGGCAGCTCAAAACTTTCTGAGCGGATGAAATGTCAATAGACGGATGCTGGATAGATAGAGAGGAAGCAAAACGGAGGCAGTGAGTAAATCGCGTTAACCAACGGATGGCAAGCTTTTTTGTCCATTTTACATCCTCTTTGCATCCGTTGGTGCAGTGTGACAGGGGCTTTAACCTCTAATAAATATCCGTATAATTTCTTAATCACCTTTTCATCAGTACCTGTTAAAATTTTATCTAAGGCAGTCAATTTATCATAAAAACCTTCTGTTTTGAGATCTTTATCATATCTAGAATGTATTTGTGCATATGGAAACCAATTCATCCTTATACCACATTGCTCCAGTTCTTGCATAGATTGAAGTTCACCCTTTTCATTCATAATTTCGCCATATCTGTTTGTTCCATTTTATATATCACTGGATATGAAAATGCTTCTATAGTTGAAAGCCAGACTGGAATTTTCAAATAGTGTTGCCTTTTAATCTTCTCCCAATTTAATAATAAAGCCTCTCGTATATAGCGTCTTCTAAAATATCCATGTGTTTTACTTCCCTTGTACATGCCAACCCAACAACAAATCATGTCCCTCAAGTGTCAATAATCTAGTATTTCTCAATGTTATCCATTCTCTGACCCACATCAGAGTTGTCACCTGATAACATAACTCCCAATTTGGCAGACCAAACCCACCTCTTATTCTAGCATTTTGTAATAACTTTAATTTTATTCTTGCTTTTTTCCCCTGCCAGATATATTTCAGCACTATTTTATTCAACTCATCAAACTACTCTTTCCCTAATCTAATTGGAATTGTCTGAAACAAATATAAAATTCTTGGTAAAATATTCATCTTAATTGTTGATATTTTCCCTATTAATGATAATTGTAAGTTTTCCCATTTTGCCAAGTCTCTCACAATCTGTTGCTTGAGTTTACTATAAATATTCTCTTTAAGTGTGCCACATCTTGCTGTCAGATGTATTCCCAGGTATTTAACCTTATTTGTGACCTGGATTTCCAGGACTTCTGCCAATTCTTGGTGTGTCCTAGTGTGCCATCTGTTCTTTTGTAGATTAGTACATCTAGGAATGGTAGTTGTTTGTTTATTTCCGTTTCCATGGTGAACTTGATTTTGGGGGGTGTGCTGTTTAGGTGTGTTAGGAAATTGTTTAGGTTTTCTTTTCCATGGGGCCAAATCACAAATGTGTCATCGATGTATCTTAGCCATAGTTTGGGTTTGTGGGTGGCATTAGCCAGGGCTCTGGATTCAAATTCTTCCATGAACAGGTTTGCAATGACGGGTGACAGTGGTGATCCCATAAGGGCTCCTTCAATTTGCTTGTATCTTTGTCCTTTGTATATGAAATATGTGTTGGTTAAGCAGTGTTCTGTTAGTTCCATGAGGTGTTTAGCTGGTTGGTATTTATTTTTGATGATTTCGACAGTTTCTTTTATCGGGACTTGAGTGAACAGTGAAACCACGTCAAAACTTACAAGCAGATCTTCTTGTTCCACGTGTAGATCTTTGATCATTTCTAAGAAGTGGTATGTACATATGAAGCTGCGGTTTCAGCATGGGGCTGTAGTTGTTTTGCTAAGTGTTTAACTAAGTTTTGTAGTGGTGCTCCTTTGGAGCTGACTATGGGTCTGAGAGGTATGCCTTCTTTGTATATTTTTGGGAGGCCGTATAGTTTGGGGCATCTGGAAGATTTTTCTCTTGGGATGATCGTCTGTTGGATTTCTTTTCTTATGTGGCTGGTTATAATTTTCTTCTTGGTTAATTTTTCCTGATATGTGGTTGGGTCTGTGTTTATAGGTTTGCATGTGGAGTCTTGGAGTAGGTCTGTCGATTTTGTTTCGTAGTCTTTTCTATCCATTTCTACTGTGGCATTCCCTTTATCTGCTGGAAGTATGATTATGCTGTTATCATTTTTCAGGGTTTGTAGCGCTTTGAATTCATCTTTGTGCAAGTTGCTTTTGGGTGGTTTGCTTGTGCATAGGATGTTAGGAACCTGGTGTCTTATTCTGTCAGCTTCATCTGTATTTAATTTGGTTAGGCTGGATTCTACTGCACATATGATGGATTCTGTGGGGATTTTTTTGGGTGCTATGGCATAATTGAATCCTTTGGTTAGGATCTGTTTCTGTTTTGTTGAGTTCTCTGTTGGAAACGTTAAATACTAATTGTTTCAGGTGTTGTTGTGAGTTGTTGGGGGGTTTGTTGTCATGTTCTAATTTCATTAGTTTCTTCAAGAGTTTTTCATTTTTGTAAGTGGTTTCAGTTTCAGCTCTCCAAGTTGTAAGTTGTTTTATCTAATCCCAAAGTAGAGGGTGGATTTTGCTGCTCAATTCCAGGTGTAGTGCTAGAAAATCTTTGTTTAATTGATCCAGTTGGAATCTCTTACTGTGGACCTTGTTCCTGAGTAGAGCCATTTCAGTTCTTTTCAGGATACATTTAGTAGCTGCTGTGCTGTGATGAAATGTTAATTTGAAGCAGCTTGGTGTTGCATTGTTGTCTCTGCAGCTGCGTAGGAATTTCAGGTCACATAATATTCCTGCTCTTTTAACTTCCAGCTTCTCATAGCTTTTGATCTGGCTATTTATTTCCTCTCCGTAGAGGTCTGATATTTTTTTTTTAAGTTTTCGTGGGTACTTACATGTATGCTGTTCTTCCTTCGGGTATTATCCCACATCATTGTAGTGCTTTTAAAGTTGTAGCAACGTTTCAGCAGAATCTAATCTGCCATCATCAGGCTTCTGTATTGAGTTCGTATGTGGGTCAGGCTATCACAGCCCTTGGTTTTAAATTTGAGGCAAGCCTACTTCTGTGCCAGGATAGTTTTTTCTACATCCTGATTGGTTGGGAGTCTTGGTCTGTGTTTATTGGACTTGGAGTTTGTTTGATTGGTGTTTCTGGTTTCTTCTGTCTGTTTTGTGGCTTTGATTGGCTGGCAACACTTTGATTGGCTTGGCTTCGAGTAAAAGGATGGCTATTATCTATTAGGAAGCTGGGTTTCATCTGGGTGCCTGGTGTGTGTGTTTGAGCTGGAGGTATCAGGGGGAGTCTGTTTGTGCCCAGGTATTTGCCTGGCTTGTGGTGTGAAGATCTTTCTGTTTGAGAGTGCAGGCTTCCAAATGATTGACAGTCTGGTGGAATCATCTCGTCTATTCATGCTTTTAGGTCTTTTTTCAATCTCTATGGCTTCTCTGATAATTCTGTGGCTGGGGTTTTCTATAGTGGCTAGGGTTTTGGTGCCATTAAAGTTGATGTTATGACCTGTGTCTTTCATGTGTTGGACTAGTGAGGAGATGTGTTCCAGCTTTTTTACTGCATTTTTGTGTTCATCCAGGCGGGTACTTATTCTTCTATTGATCTGTCCAATGTATGTGGCCGGGCATGATGCACAGGGAACTTCGTATATGCCTTGGTTTTCCAGGTCAATTTTATCTTATCTTCAGTTTTTATTGAAACTGAATACGTCTGTGAAAGCCACAGGTGAACACAATACAGAAGCTTGATGATGGCAGATGAGATTCTGCTAAAACGTTGCTACAACTTTAAAAATACAACAACAGTGATGTGGGAAAATATCCGAACAAAGCTGAACAAATATACATATATATATTTTTTCTTAGGTTTTCGCGGGTACTTACATGTGTGCTGTTTAGCTTCCTTCGGGTATTATCCCACGTCATTGTAGTTCTGTTAAAGTTGTAGCAACATTTCAGCAGAATCTCATCTGCCATCATCAGGCTTCTGTATGGATATGGGTCTTACAGCTCCTGGTTTTAAATTTGAGCCTGGTCCATTCTGATTGGTTGGGAGCCTGGACCTGTGTTCATTGGAAATGGAGTTTGATTGATTGGTGTTTCTGGTTTCTTCTGTGTGTTTTGTGGCTTTGATTGGCTGGCAACACTCTGTTCTTGTGTTGGAGGCTTTCAGTGCAGCTTGGCTCCGTGTGAAGGGACGGCTGCTCTTCATTAGCAAGCTGCTATTCATTAGCAAGCTGGGTTTCACCTGGGTGCCTGGTGGGGGGGTGTTTG
>BLBF01000004.1:11261079-11315499 GCA_015471245.1 Laticauda colubrina | reverse complement strand
ACCCCCCCACCAGGCACCCAGGTGAAACCCAGCTTGCTAATGAATAGCAGCTTGCTAATGAAGAGCAGCCGTCCCTTCACACGGAGCCAAGCTGCACTGAAAGCCTCCAACACAAGAACAGAGTCTTGCCAGCCAATCAAAGCCACAAAACAGACAGAAGAAACCAGAAACACCAATCAATCAAACTCCAAGTCCAATGAATACAGATCCAGGCTCCCAGCCAATCAGAATGGACCAGCCTCAAATTTGAAACCAGGAACTAACTCTATACAGAAGCCTGAGGATGGCAGATGAGATTCTGCTGAAACGTTGCTACAACTTTAACAGAACTACAATGACGTGGGATAATACCCTATGTGACTTGTGAAGGAGAACTATGGACACGTAGCACAAAAGAATTGCAACCAGTCTACACACTGCATGTAATTGAAAGATGGTTTGATGTTTTTATGTATTGTTTTGTCTGTGTTTGTTTAGAAAAATAAAAAAACTTTAAAAGAAAAAGAATGCAGGAATTTTCAAGAAAAATACAGGAATTTTCAACAAAAGATTGGACAATCATTTGTCTGATTTGATATGAGGAGCCCTTTCTTGGGCAGGAAATTGGACTAAAAGTCCCTTCCACCCTATGATTCCCTCTGGGCTTTGTGCCACAATGATTGTGGTTCTCTATTGCTCATGGATAGACAGTTTCCCACCTGAAAGTCAGTGGACAAAGGCCACCAAGAGAGTCAGCCTCAGGTCATTCCTAGTCTCAGGTGAGATGCCCTCCTTTTGCAGGTTTAGAATGTGGCCATTGTTTCCCTGGTTGCGGAGGGAACAAGGGGGTCAGTTTGTCTGAATAGTCACAGTGATAATGGTTGTCAGGAGATTTTTTTGGAATAAGTGGGGCCATCTCAGATGCCAAGAAACTGGCAGAAGGAGAAGAAAGTTATGCTTCCCAGCCCTTCTGACTGGCTCATGTCTATTTGTCTTCACAGAACATCTGGAAAAGATGTTTCAGGCTTTTATGCTATACAAAGAATGTCGGAGGAGACATTCCTGTGCCTCCCAACAGGTACCATGGCCGCCTTCTTAAATCTTGGGCATGGTGGGGCACCATTGTTGGACTGTAAAAGAATCTGTAGGAGCCTCCCTCCAAGATGGTTTCCTGTCCATAAGGGGCTTGCTTGCAGGGGAAAAAGATGGTCAGGCCAACTGGCCAGTCTTAGAAAGGGGAGGCTGAGCTAGGTTCGTGTTATTTGACATGTCACCTTCTTCTTTTGGTCAGGGCTGACAAGGCATAGGAGTAGGGTGAAACATCTCCATCCACAAGGGTAAGGATGAATTTGCAACATGGCCAAAGGGGGTTCTTGCCTCAAAACCAGGTGGGGGAAGGGAGGAATTCTCACTTGGGGAACCTGGCCACCCTAGCAAACTCAAAGAGAGCCCCTTCGATTCGTGGAGAGATCTGGCAGAAAACTTTGATTTTTACATTCAAATGAGCAATTATTACTTTCAGGTTTTGATGGGTGTTACCATCAGGAACCCAAGATTGGAGGATGTGACATGCATCCAAAATTTGTGGATGTACATATTCTCAGCTGAGGGATTCTAAAGCCCCCAAGAAGGTGGCTGCACTAAAGCCCTAAAGAGAAAGGCTAGAAAAAAGGTTTGCAGAGGGGAGGTATCTCTACCCTCTATTTTTGCTTTTGTTAAAGGAAAAACGATGCAGGGCAATCCCATTGGCAGGCCAGCTGGCAGGTCACTCAGAGCCTCCATGTGTTCACTCTTAAAAGGGGCTCCTGGCTAGTTTTAATTGGCCCCTAATTCTCTCCCCAGAGATGTCAAGGTGGAGAAGTGGATGCCAAGCCTCTCCACCATTATGGAGAGCTCTGCTGAATTGGTGAGGCCTGACTCTCCTCCCCTCATGCTAATCATAGAAGCCCTGTCTCTGTGAATTTGTTGATATGCCAACAGACATATCAACAGATATGCCATCTTTGTACTGTTATTTTAGGATCCATTGGAAGAATCCATCCTTTTGGACAGCTGGACAGATGCAGAGAGCCCGTCTCCATCAAGGTAGGTAGCACCTTAGAGGGAGAAGACCCCTGCTGGTTCACAAAAGGGGCTTGCAGAGGAAATAAAGATAGACAGGGAAAGGGGAAGCTGAGCCAGTTTGATTCCTAAATATTTCACCTTCTTCCTCTGGACAGGGCTTGCACATCGGAAGCTGTGGAACAGGAGTCCTTCCCCTCTCTCAACAGGGAGAAAGCGTCCTCCAAGGTAAGAATGTTTTGGCAATGGGGCTGATGGAGGCTATGCCACGAGTCCTGGTGGGGGAAGGTGAAATTGTGTGATACGTCCTCCTAGGCATAAGGCTTCTCTTGGTATGTAGGGTCTGAATGCAGCCTATTAGCCATCCTGTTGAGATGTAGAGAGCTTTGGCTTTAGCCTTGATGCTCTCATTTGCTGGATTCGATGAACATCTTGATCGGATCGAATAGCAGGAGCAGCCTAGAGGACTTGGACTCCCCGGACATGCTTCTAGACGAGGTGTCAGAGGGAAGCTGGGAGGAGGCTGCAGTGACTTCTGATGCTAGCGAGCCTTCCAGTCCACGGGTAAGAAAGTTTTTTCTCTTGGGGAGGGATGGTGGTCTTCAGTTCTCCTAACTGGAGTGAACTGTACTGGAGTGCCGTGGGTGCTGGAGCAAGGTGACAACACTTGGCCTTTGGGACAACGTACTTAGGCAAACTAAGCTGTGGTGCAATTGGTTCATTCACTGCAAAGCAGCAGGGAAGAGCCCACTGGTGTGCTAAATGGATGTGGCCCACCTGGCTTATGCCTTTCCTTTCTCCGCGTCCATCCTTTCCAGCACCTTTCCAGCTGCCGCTTCCGGGCAGGGATTTAACAGGCAAAGCGTAGAGAGCCTATTTTTTCACCCCCATACAATAGTCCCTCTTTTGGGGACTTCTAGGTCTCTTTTGCCTCATGGCTAAAAAGGAATCACTGTCATTCATAGGATTCTCCGGATGAATCGGAAGCCACACTTGCAGATCTTAGCAGCCTCCACAAAGACTCCCTGGACCTGGAATGCTTTCTTTAATTTAAAAGGGTATCTATTTCAGATTCTTCATGGAGCACTGCCTTGTCCTGTCAAAGAGTCTTTTGCAGCTCAATGAAGCGATGAGCTATGCCGGGCAAGGCCATCCAAGGAGACAGGTCAGCATGGAAGGTGCTGATACAAGGTGGCTCACTGGAAAAGGAAGTGGCAAACCTCTCCAGTATCCTTATTAAGAAAACTCTATGAAAGGTTTCACAAGGCTAAAAGCTATGATGCCAGTAAATGACCCTCTCAGATCAGAAGTTGTCCAATATGCTACCTGGGAAGGGCAGAGAGTAATTACAAGTAACTCCAGAAAGAGCAAAGTGTTTGAGCTTTTATAGAAAGCATGTGGTATGAATAATAGCCTTTTCCAGATGCTTCCTCTGACACCTCTCCAGATGCCAGCTTGAGGGAGGGTGAAGAAGTCCCAGGCACCTCAGGAGGTGAGTTGGTCAATGTCTCCAGGCAGCTGGCTGAGAGTCATTTGGCTGAAGAACAGCTGCAGCAGGGTAGCCCTGAGGCTTCAGGTGGGCAAAGAACTCAGCGGCAGAAGAGGAACTGCCTTCTGCACCTCATCTGAGAACAGAATGGGCAGGGAAAAAGCAGGAGCAATGAAGGTCATCTGGATTACTTGCAAGGAGGCAGCCTCACCCTTGTTGATGGGCTGCACCAGAAGCTGGCTATTTAACACAGCAGGCAGGCAGGAGGGTGGGAGGGCAGGCAGGCAGGCAGGCAGGCAGGGCTGGGAACTTGTTCATGAGCAGGGGGTAGGAATAGGAGATATCCAAGGTCCCTCTTAACTCGGTTATTCTGCAACTGAGACGGAGGGCAGAATCATCATCATCGCAAGGAGCCTCTTCCCACCCATCCCTGGAACTTTCCAAAACCCAATATATTAACAGTAGTGATTTTAAGATCTTTCATAATAATTACTTTGCAAATATTATAATTAAAATAAGGTTTACTTTCATATTTCACCAACAAAATAATTTATTGTCCAACAAATTATTTTAATATACTCTTAGTATATTTTTGAATAGATTTATATATAATAAGAAATTGTTCATCTGATTCTTTGTTGTTAAAAAAAAGGCAGATGCCTGATTATGACAATTAAACATAAAATTTTATCTGATAGATGCAAATGTTTTGATCTTCTTTAGTGTACTTGCAAGTTTCCTTCCAAATCATAAGGCAGAATCAGTAGGGGGTAGGCTGGGCCTGTGCTCCTCTGAAAAAAAACTTTCCTATTGAAGTTGTGAGTTCACCAATAAAGCTATCAGTCCCTCTGGTGTCCCTTACCTCAATTTATGCCTGAAGATTGAGTTATGTCATGTCTATTTTTGAAAACCTCTAGTGATAATGCACTCACTACTCCAAGAGGCAAGCTATTTCAATTATTAATAGTTCTCATTGTCAAAAAATTTTCTTTACTTCTTGGTTGAACCACTCATTGACACATTTGCACCCATTACTGTAGATGGGACTTGCTGGTTGTTCTGTATAGAATAGTATACTCCAAACTATGCAATCTGATTGGCTAAAAAGACTAGTATTGGATTGGTTCATTAGGAACCAATCCAAAAGAGCCGCTGAAAGGTGGCAAAATCAAATAGCTGCCATTGGCTACAAGCAGGCAGGCAAGCCTGTATAAAAAGGCTGCCACGGCTTCAGCCAAACTGTTCCATTATTGTTACTTACTTTAATAAAGACTTTATTTGTTGCAACCTGGTCTACCTCACGTTTTTCCGGACGGAACACTGGCGACGAAGGTGGGATCATCCTAAACGTGAGACTGAGCACGCGGCAGAAAGAATTCCAGACTGAAAGTAATGGCTGGGAATAACGCGCCGCCCACACCCTTCAATCCCAACAAAGAGGATTGGGAATCTTACGTAGACCGTTTCCTGATGTTTTTAGAGAGCAACGAAATGGAAGAGATCTCAGATCAGAGGAAGCGGGCTGTATTCCTAACGCATTGTGGACCAACCGTATTCAAAATGGCCAAAGCATTGGCGAAGCCCAGAGACGTGAAACAAATGATCTGGTCTGAGCTTCACCGAATGTTAAAGGCCCACTACACACCGGTAGTGTCAAATCTCATCAAACGGCATGAATTCTACAAAAGGGATCAGAAGGAAGGCGAAACCATCGCTGACTTCATGGCAGCTCTCCGACAACTGGGGGGAGCTTGCGAGTTCCTGAACTTGGATGAAGCCATGCGAGATCGAGTTGTCCTAGGTCTGAGAGACTCTAACTTACAAAGTAAACTACTAAATAAACCCAATATCACAGTGACTGAAGCGATCGCAGAAGCCACAGCAGCAGAAGCCACGAAAAAGTCAGCGGCCACTATGAAGCAAATAAACTCAAATAATGATGCGATGACCCTATCCAGAGGAAAGAAGCAAGCTCCCACCACAACTCATCACGAAGAATTCGACAGTCCATCAGAAACGGAAGATGAGGACGATGAGGTCCATCGCCTGTACACCAACAAAAAAAGGCATGAAAAAAGAAATTGGCGGGAATGCGCTGGCTGCGGGAGAAACCACCCTCAAGCCGATTGCAGATTCCTTGATGCCATCTGCCGAGCTTGCAAGAAGAGGGGACGCATCGAAAAAGTCTGCAGGAATCGAAAAAATAACAGCCCAAACAGACGCAGTAACTCCCCACTACCAGCTGAAGCAAAGCAAGCCGAAAAGAAATGGGAGCACAACAAACGAACCGGCAACCAAGAAAAGACCCATCAAACTGTCACTATTGGAAGTGCCCAGACGGAAAGCGGGAGAAAGGTCAAAATTGTTGTAAAAATTAAAGGAAGCCCCTGCGAGATGGAAGTCGACTCAGGATCCTTCCTGTCAATGGTGTCTTGGGACACAGTCAGACTGCTGGTTCCAAACATCAAATTAAAAGAACTCCAGAAACAAAAATTAACTTTAAAAGACTACCAAGGAAACCGAATCCCTGTGGTAGGTCTAGGACATTTCCAAGTCACATACAAGTAGCACACTGAAGTTCTGCCTCTAGCAATAGTCAACCAGGACCACCCCAGCCTCCTGGGCATCGAATGGTTCACACCATTGGGCATCGGAACGACCGGGGTGAGCCGAGTAGCCGCAACCGACTGGGAAGAGAACCTGATCCACGAGTTCCAGGACGTCTTCGACGGCACCTTAGGCAGGTACCGGGGAACCCCAATTTCCTTTAGTTTAGACCCTCAGGTAGCACCTAGAAGATTAAAAGCCGGACGAGTCCCCTTTGCTTTAAAGACCAAAATGGATGAACAGTTAAATATATTAATTGAGCAAGGGGTCATAGAACCAATTGACCATGCTAGATGGGAGACACCAATAGTAACACCTGTTAAACCTGATGGGTCAGTACGCATCTGCGGAGACTACAAGGCTACCCTGAACCATGCAATGCAGGAAAGCACATACCCTGTGCCAATCGTGCAACATTTACTGCACTCGCTAGGGGGAGGAAAATTTTTTGCCAAGCTTGATTTAGCCCAGGCATATCAACAGCTTCTAGTAGATCCAATAACGGCCGAGGCGCAGACAATGGTAACTTACAGAGGGGCATTCAAATGTAACAGACTTCAATTTGGAGTGAGCGTTGTCCCAGGCGTTTTTCAAAGCCTTATGAAACGCCTATTAAATGGAATTAAAGGGGTCGTTCCATATTTTGATGATGTCCTAATTTCGGCTAAAAACATGACCCAATTAGAGACAAGACTGAAAGAGGTGCTAACAAAATTTAGAGAATCCAGCCTGAAGTCAAAAAAGAAAAATGCTGCTTAATGACTGATTGCGTCAAATTTTTGGGTTATTTAATTGATGGAGAGGGTATACATCCTACAGAAAAAAAAGTCAAGGCTATTAGAGACGCACCACAGCCAAAAAACAAAATGGAGTTGCAAGCATTTTTGGGTCTAATAAACTTCTATAACGTATTCCTCCCTCACAAAGCAACGATAGCAGAACCGTTACATCATTTATTAGATAAGAAAACTAGTTGGCCTTGGGGGCATAGAGAACAAAAAGCATTCCAAGGCATAAAAAATCTGTTAACCTCAGACACCATTCTTATTCAGTTTAGTAACACACTTCCATTGATGGTCACCTGTGACGCCTCACCGTTTGGAGTCGGTGCCATCCTGAGCCACCAACTGCCTGATGGGAGAGAGGCACCCGTCGCCTTTTACTCGAAAACATTTTCTAAAGCAGAACGCAGCTATAGTCAATTAGAGAAGCCCTGGCAATTGTTGCCAGAGTTAAACGTTTTCACAAGTATCTCTATGGGAGAACATTTTCAATCGTGACTGATCATAAATCACTACTAGGAATTTTGGCAGGAAACAAACCCACACCAAACATTTTATCTCCCCGAATGACTAGATGGTCAGAATTCCTAGCAGCGTACTCCTACACTTTGATACATCGACCCGGGAAACAGATCTCCCGTGCAGACGCATTAATTCGAACACCGCTGCCAATGACAGAGGAAGACCCGGCACCAACAATTACCACCCTGCAAATAGAAACCCGTCCCAAGCTACCAATATCTGAAAATGACGTCACCAGAGCAACCGCTAAAGACCCAGTGACTGCCCGTATTTTAAATTGGGTAGGTAAAGGTTGGCCGGAAAACCAAAAAACTGAAAACTTTAAACATTTCTGGACAAGACAGACCGAACTGTCAATACAAAAAGGGTGTTTATTGTGGGGTGATCGGGTGGTAATTCCTTCCAAATTACAAACTAGAGTGTTGGGTATGCTTCATGAAGGCCACCCAGGCATCGTGAAAATGAAAAGCTTGGCTAGGAACCATGTATGGTGGCCTGGTTTAGACAGAGATATTGAATACTGGGTTGCTACATGCAATAAATGCCAGAAAACCAGGCCATCACCACCACAAGTTCCTATAAGGGACTGGGAGACCCCACGAGGCCCCTGGTCTCAGATCCATATTGACTTTGCAGGTCCTACCAGGGGGCATACATTCTTGATTGTTGTAGATGCATACTCAAATTGGTTAGAAGTCGCAGTAAAGTCATCTACAACAACCGACACTGTTATCAAAAAGCTCAACAAGCTATTCGCAACCCATGGGTTGCCGGACGTCCTAGTGTCCAACAATGGGCCACAACTAACCACTATACAATTTGAACAGTACCTAGCCTCTTTTGGTATACGCCATGCACTAACCGCGCCGGCCCACCCGGCGGCAAATGGTAGGGCTGAGAGAATGGTCAGGTTTACCAAGGAGGGTTTGGAAAAATGGACCCAGGGATGTCCAGGATAAAGTGAACCGTTTACTCACCCTCCAACATATCACCCCCAGTACTGTAACTAACAAGAGCCCGGCAGAATTGTTAATGGGGAGGAAACTTAGATCACATTTGGATAGGTTACATCCAAACTACACCTTTGAGAAACCCCCTGACTCCTCCAGCTGTTTCCGCACGTTTGAAATCGGCGACCTAGTCTACACCAAAAATTTTACTGGGGACCCTCTATGGCTTCCAGCCACAATCACACAAATAACAGGCCCCCGGTCCTCCCGTCTGACTGTAGACAATGGCAGGGTATGGAAGCGGCACATAGACCAGCTTCGTTCCTGAAATGTCGAGCGCAATACGACCGCGCAATCTCCAACAATAAAAATCAATGAAAACAAAACCAAAGGGGGGGGGGAATACAAGAAAATAATACTGAAGGAAAAAAAGAACTGTTAAAAATAAACCCAGAACATCTAACCAATCAAAAAGAGTAAAAAGAACACTTACGGTTGGATGAAACTGGCATAAATAATCTACAGGAAGAGGAACCCGTCCTGGAAGGGACCAGCAAAACCAGCTCGACCTGCCCGGGAAAACCAGGAGGGAGTGGCAAAACCACCAGCCTGAGCAACTCAAGCGGTAGCAACCTTGCTGACTCACCCTTCCAGGCGGTTCCATGGAGAAGAGCCGGAGAGACAGCGATCCCATCCGAACCGCTCAAAGTCTCCAGCAAGAATGAACCGCGCAAGTCAAATAGAGTCAGAAGAAGCCCCACCTACCTGCGCGACTACGTCACCCACGTAGGACTAAACTAAGGGGGGAGGGGTGTTCTGTATAGAATGGTATACTCCAAACTATGCAATCTTATTGGCTAAAAAGACTAGTATTGGATTGGTTCATGAGGAACCAATCCAAAAGAGCCGCTGAAAGGTGGCAAAATCAAATAGCTGCCATTGGCTACAAGCAGGCAGGCAAGCCTGTATAAAAAGGCTACCGCGGTTTCAGCCAAACCGTTCCGTTCCTGTTACTTGCTTTAATAAAGACTTTGTTTGTTGGAACCCGGTCTACCTCACGTTTTTCCGGATGGAACACTGGTGAGGAGTCATCTTCCTGTCACTCAAACTTTCAAAACTCAGAAGTCTTTTTGTCTTCTGGAATGCAACTCCTCTGCCCTGGGAATCCAGACTACATTTACCACAGTATGGTATATTTCTATTGTTTCTTTCGATGTCTACTTCTATTTCTTACAGGCTCATGCAGCTAATAGGGCTGTGTGCATTTCCAGAAAGATTTGGAAGAAATGTTTCAGCTCAGTTTGATCACTTTTTATTACAGCAGATCCTCTTTTTTTGGAGCTTTTGTGTAAGACTGAGAAAAAGGCCAAGACTTCCCAAAAAAGCGCATTCATTAAACTTAAGAGCAACTCATAGAGCAGCTAAAATTCTTTTTCAGGCTCAAACCAAAACGGGAAAAGTAGGAATTATGATACTTTAACTAATAGTAGAGAGATGAATGAATTACCACCAATAAGTACCCTTAGTGAGGAGGTTTTTCAACATATACTAAGCATTTTCAAGGAAGCAGGGTTTTCCTCCCATGAAAGTGGTGAGATGTAGTAGACTTTTATTAGAACTGAAAACAGTCCTTTGCTAAAAACTCATTTAAATGGACAAAGAAACTACACATGTTGTCCCTGGCTGTAGATTTAATCATCTTAATAAAAACTGATAACATTAGACAAAAGATCTACAATTAATGTAGCTCTAATTACTAGAAGACTGGTCAACAGATTGACACATTGCTGCTTGAGTCCACAATATCTACACCTTGAATTTCTAAATTATTATTTTTTTCAGAGGCAACAATCCCTTCTCAAAAATACAGACTTAAAAAGAAATAAATTGCAAGCTTCCTTATCTCGATAGATCAGTCACAGTTAGGACTGTTCTTTGATTAAAAACCCAAAGTTCAGGAACAAATGCTTCTTATCAACCAAAGTAGTAAAAAAGAAATTGTGTTTTTTTGTCCTACATTTCAGCTGTTAAAATGGCTTAAAGACCAGCTCTTTTTCCAAAAATGGAAATGAAAAATTATAGCATATGGAAATAATTGCCCCTCCCGTGGACAACCATGCTGATGGACTCTAAGTTACATGTTTATACAGGGAAATTAGATAAATTTATAGAGGATTTATTGTTGGCGTCTATGGCTATTTATTAAATTGATGTGAATCATATTTAATCCAATTTGAATTAATTCAATTTAGAAAATTGTGTTGATTTAATTCAAATGTTAGTTTCAAAGAACCAGATTAGTTCAGTTTACCTGATTGCTTCATTTGAAAAATGGGATGGGTGGGTTGCAGACATGCAAATTGTCAAATAGATTGAGAAAGTTAATTTGGAAAATTAATTTAATGAAACAGTTTAGCAACTCAGTTACTAGTACTAGTATAACCTTGGCCATAGGATGGTCTGAGAAATTGAAAATTATCTCAGGAGGCAATGATAAATTACTTGGGTACTATTGCCAAAAAAACTTCATGGATGTATGCATGCAATAACTACGAATCAAGCTCAACTTAAACTTTATCTGAATAACAAGAAGCACACTAGAAAAACAATTGTAAGGCAGCCACAAAAGAAAAAGAGGTATCATCCTCTTGCCCTTATGTGTGAATTTCCTGAATTTATTTGGTTAGTCAGAGAAGAACAAAGTATGTTGGATTAAATGGGCTTTTGTTCTAATTCTGCGGGTTTTAAAAATATGTTTCTAAATCTTACAAGTAATATTTAATAGTAGAAAAGATTCAGAATATAACCTTATTTCAAAAATGCATTAAGATTGCCACCTGGTGGTTATTTCGGTAACTTACCAGCCTAACAAGGTCTCTTCCATTTACTTGGGAGTAACTACAACGAAACATTATAAGCCACGCAGTCTGAAAGACATTTTAAGGTGTTTTTCCAGACAAAAAAAAATTCAAACGGTTTTCTTCCCTAGCCTCTTTTGAGTCAATGTCAAGACTTTCTGCCCGGATACTGACTCTATTGTGAATGCCTCAGTTTTATGAGATGTCGGGTTTCATTGTAGCACTTATTGTAAGCAGACTTCAAAGTTTTATTTGCAGAACCAAAAGGCAAACAAAACGCCTTTTCTGCAGCCCCGCGAATGGATTCTTTAAACATATTTTAAATGAATTTATTTTCCTCAATGAACCAATAAACCAGTGATTTGAACTCCTTTGTTCAACTGTGTTTTTTTTTTTTTTAAACCTAGTTTTAGGACTTGGGAGGAGAATTGTTCTCGTTTTCAGTTCATGTTTATGCAGAAATATTAAAAATTCAAAAAGGTTTAACAAAAGAAACGCCACTGTATGCTGGGTAACATCTGGTTAATCACACTAGATGAGAATTAGGACCTGGGGTTGGGGGGAATCCAGAAAAAAGCAGGGGCAAACTATTGTCTTGTGCAGGGGTCTCCAACCTAAGTAACCTTAGCTGAGGAATTCTGGGAGTTGAAGTCCACAAGTTTTCAAGTTGCTAAGGTTGGAACCCCTGAGGACTCCATGAAAGCACAGCAATGTAAACAATACGCTCCTAAGCCAGCAAACACCCGACGCTCTGGGGAAAGAGTTCTGCTTACGTCTTCCGTCATCTCACTGCCTTGACGTCACTTCCCCCGCCGTCCCACGATTGGCTCCACGGAGCCGGATGCGAGGGCGGGCAATTCTTCCCCGTTGCCGCAGTGACAGGACCAGAGCGCTCTCGGAGCGGGGAAATGGCGGCGGTATCATCGTCGTCGCGTCGCTCGCAGCAGCATCATCACCATCACCCCGCTCATCCTCCAAGTCATCACTCGGTCCAGACGCCCGTATCTCCGCCCCGCAGCCCCAATCTTTCTCCCACCGGAGCTTCCCCTCAGCAGCGGCCCATTCTGGCCGGACTCGAGGGCGAGGCCCCCGTCAACAGCGGCCGGGAAGGGACGGCGGGAACGGAGAGGCCTTTTTCTCCAGAGAGCGCCTGCGAAAGCTCTGGGCCGCCGCCGCCGCCGGGCTCCGGGGCCAGCAGCGCCGCCGCGAGCAGCAGCAGCAGCAACAGCAGCAGCTCCGGGTCTTCGTCTTCCTCTTCTGCTGCCTCTAGCCCGGCTGCTCCCGACAGCCCCGACCCACCCCCTCCGCCGTTGCAACCTCTTCCTCCGCCCGTGGGAAGCGGCGCTTTTCGGGAGCTGCTCGAAGCCTGCCGCAATGGGGACGTAACCCGGGTCCGGCGCCTGGTGGATGCTACCAACGTCAACGCCAAAGATATGGCCGGGCGGAAATCCACCCCTTTGCACTTCGCGGCAGGTGAGAGTCCTGGGGGGAGGGGGGGGGCTCAAAAGTGTCGCGCCGGCCCAGCCCTTTGGTTGCGATGCTTTTCCACCGCTGAGGCGAAGAAACAACCGCTCGCCGTGCAAGGCCTCTAAGGCGACTGGCCCCAACTCCCTCCCTGAAGGGAGGTGGTAATAAGCCATAATTGGCTCCAGGCTTTCCATCACCTGCCTGGAGCAAGGAAGAGCCTTGCACAGGGGGCAGCAAAGTGACAGGTTCCCTCTGTGGGAACCATCCTCTCTGCTCTTGTCTGAGCTGCTGAGGGGTAAAGGAGGATTTGCCCTGCTCAGACTGGCTCTTGTGAAGAAGGCCAGTGAAGAATGTAAGAGGTTGTGCCTGCCTTTTTCGGCTCTCCTTTTCATGCTTTCTGGGGGCTCAGGAAAGAGAGAAACAGATAAACTGGGGAAGAGGTGAAAGAATGTATCTTGAGGGAGCAACTGCTGGGTCTGCCCCTTGGCTTTCTTAGCAACGCGGTGGGAAAGATGGTGTTGTTACGGCAAAGTAGGCTTGCGTGTTGTATTAAACCATAAAATGGTTAATTGGTCGGATTTCAGCTTAGTCTGTGATGTGAATCCAGCCATTGTATTAATATGGTGAATGAACCCAGAAAAGTAGGAGGGTTTGGCTCAGAAGGGCTGCCTGGAGAATGCCCTTTCTGTGTGGATCCCTTGATGAGGAAATGTATAGTTCCTAAGGATGAGAATAAGAAGTTCTTGGAAAAGGGTTCTCGATATCAGTGTTCACCAACCCGTGGGCCGGGGAATCACTGGTGGTCCGTGAGAAAATTTTGGTGGTCCTCAGAGAAATGTGCCCCCCAGAGCACTCACCCCAAAGCAATTAATCCAGGCTGCGTGGGAACCACAAGGCTGTGCCGCCCACATGGCCCGCCCACCCTCTGCCCCCCATCCTTTTGCCTAGCGCAATCCTTACCTTGAGTACAGCCACACAAGCTGGAACTGGAAGGTAAGACCAACGGCGGGGGAGCAGCTCCTCCAGTCCATGGCAGGCTGGTGCACCCGGGTGGAGGAGCAGCTTGCTCTGGGATGACCAAAGGGCCAGTCCTATGACTACTACAGCTCTGGAATATGGGACTGACTTTCCTACCAAAGTCAACAAGCCACCATCAGTCAAAATTCATATTGGTGGTCTGCGGGATTTAAAATTAGGAGTTTGGTGGTCACTGAGGTCCAAAAGGTTGGCGACCCCTGCTCTATATAACTTTGAATCATTCCTGGAGAGGTGAAGGGTCCTGTATCCCTTCCCACAGAACTCATTTAAAGAACAAAGGATGTAGAGCGTGTTAGGATCTTAATCCCAGTTTAGTAATAGTTGTTTCTAACGCATTGTGGTTTTCAGCTTATGGCTTTCATAAAATGTCCAGTAATGTGAACTTATAATTATGCAGAAGATACATTGTCAGAAATTTTTATACTGTGTCTCAAGACCATGTGGTGTAGAGTTTCATGGACTAGACTTGCTAAATCAATTGCATATTAAATTATTCCATTGAGTGGTCTATGTTGTATGAAGTAACAGAAGTTTGGGATTTCACATTCCAAGAAAAAAATGGCAACAATAGTGGGAAAGCATAAAAAAAAACTTGAAAGTGTGATTCTTAGAATAATTTTACTTAAACAATTATTTATGGAATTGAATGGTTGATTTGAGGAGCTAGCTCAAAGACTGGTTGATTATATAACTGGCATTTTTAGTTTTGTTATATAAAATGTGAGAAACAATATGCACAGAAATAATATTTTTTTTCTTTTGAGAAGCACTGTTTATAATTGCAGCAAATGTTTCAAGTTTCCAAAAGAGGGACTTAAAGGATAAATCACAAGCTTAAATCAAATAGACTCCCCCCCTCCCCCAAACTGCTATTTCCAGTATTCTTTTGGGAAGACATGTTGGTCAGTATGAAACAAATTTAGTGTTATTTCCACAACCACATTTGGAATTGGTACATAACTGAAAAAAATTATCCCATTTATTTCTCTGTTTGGGCCAACAATATGGAAAACACATGTTTATGCTTGAATGCAGACTATCCAAAACCAACTGTTCTCCCTTTATAAGTACAACTCCACAACTTTTTTAAAAATTGTGCAACTTTTCTGAGATGCATAAGATAAAATGAGGTAAAGCTATTTCAAATTACTCCCATCATCTCTTTTCCTGTTATCTAAATATTTCTGATTTTAAAGAAAAACCTTATGGAGCTTCTAATATTTGTTCCAGTAATGTAGTGTAGTTTGCCCTGATAGCTTATTCTGAATATATAGGGATGCATAGATGCATTAAGAGGGAAGGTTTGATGTAGTGATTGTCAGGATAAAAACTGGGAGACTGAATTAGTGCTGCCTTAGGCACAAAGCCAGCTGGGTAATCTTGGAAAAACCACTTTTCTCCAGTTCTAGGAAGAAGTCAATGACAGACCACTTCCAAAACACCTTTCTGAGAAAATGGTAGGAATGTACTTATCCAGACAGTCATTAGGAGTCAAAAACTAGCTTGAAGGCATAAACACATAGTAAACACATTGGAGATGATGCTCACAGTTTATATGTAATATTGATTAGGCCATACCTGCAGTAATCTGTGTGAAATTCCACCCAATCTGTGTCAAATAGGTTCGGTAATAGGGCATTGGTGTGCGAATTGTTCTCTTAACACTAGTCAGGGGTGCCATTGTATTAAAAGTTACTTTAAGGGAATAAATAATATTAGATTCCGAAGTGACATATTTTAGGTTAGACTCATAATACCAAGCAGTTAAAATGGTGTTTTTGACTTTGATGAGTAAAATGGTATGGAACACAGTTTGTTTTAGGATTACACTGTAATTCTAATCCATAATATCAGAATTTTTAATCTATAGAGATGTAGGAATAAGTAGCTGAGGGAATAAAATAAAGCAGAAATTGGTCAGGGAAACAATCATTTTATATTATTTTAATTTACATAAGTGATTAGAAAACCCAAACATTCATGAAGCACAGAAAATGTAACTTTCAACATTCAAAACAAATCAATTTTTTTTACTCTAATTCTAAATTGGAGTAAAAGTGGAATTTGGAAAATTACTTGTTATGTCAATAGAGGGTTTTGAGTCAACTTGTGGTTATAACATTTCTGTTCATTTTTGTATGTATACTTTACACCATGGTACACTGTTACTTGTTTCTGAATTAGAATAAGATATATATGCACATTTTATCAGTTTTTCCAAATAATGCATTTTGCTACTTGCCACAGTCTTAAGTTGCATAAGATCCAACCATTTCTAATTGATCAAATGTCAAGAATATCTTCTGTGACAACTTTTTTCAAAGTTGCTTTAATATTTCAGTGAAACGATCTCTGATGGGACACTTAAATATACACAAACATTTTATTTCAGTTTATACTTGTCTTCCTGCTAGTAAGGTATTCATAGCAATTAACAGCCATAGTCAAACAGCTGAAACTTAACTAAAATTTAAAAAAAATCTGCTCAAAGAATTTGACAGTAAAAGTTTTGCACTCCTTTCCTGAATGAAGTGTATTATTCCCTTTTTTACATCCCCATGGAAGATTTTTTCTGGTCAGTCAGGGAGCTTTAAGGAAACTGTCCAAAATCCAAGAGAATGAATTGATTTTTAAAAAAATATAAAGTAAGGATGACAGAGTTAATTGAATTGGATGTGCAACTCTTCTAAGCCTATAAATAGAATAAGGGATACACTTCAAAAACTAGTGGGGGAAGCCAGGACAAAGCTAATTTAAAGTAATTAGATTTAATTAAGATAAATGTAGATAATATAATTATTCTAATAAAGTATTTAGGCATTTCCCCCTTCTATCATATAAAAACTGTAGTTTGGTAATAGTTTTTAAGGTTTCTGGAGTTGGATATGCAAGACTTCAGGGGCTCTTTGGGGTTGTGCAACTCTGCCCTATAATCTTGCTTGAGTGTTATGTAAATATTAATATTGTTGCTATTGAAATTTTGATTGAAGGAATTGAATTCTGTTGTACACAATGATATACAGCAAGTAGATTTAAATCTGTTTATTAGTTGTTTGGATGTTATGACTGTAGATGTACACTTTGATATGTAGCTATTTTTAAATAACAACTCTAGAAAGTTTCTGATCTGAATTAAAGTAACAGGCCAGTAAAGTAAATTAGATTATCTTCTATATTTTAACACTGTTTGCTGTGTGAAAGGATTTTAGCAAGAAAGAGGTAAAAATATTTTTTGATTGGCATTTCTAAACTTTTTAAACACCAACAAAGCAAAATAGAGCTATACTATTTGCAGTATATTAGCAACAGAGTAAATTATAAATGCAGTAAAATTTATTTTAGAGAGTTATACTCCTGAGTGCCATATACAGTGGTAATATTTATGTATTCTATATTGCATTAATTCAACTTCTTTTCATTAGGTTTTGGAAGAAAGGATGTTGTGGAACACTTGTTACAAACAGGAGCTAATGTCCATGCCCGTGATGATGGTGGACTGATACCTCTTCACAATGCCTGCTCCTTTGGTCATGCTGAGGTGGTTAGCCTTTTGCTGTGTCAAGGAGCAGAACCAAATGCCAGAGACAACTGGAACTATACCCCTCTACATGAAGCTGCAATCAAAGGCAAGATAGATGTGTGTATCGGTAAGTACATCTTTCTTCAAAACACCTTAACTATTTATGTTAAAAAAATGGTAAGTATCAAAGCCAAAGCTCATTTGGAAGATCCATTGAGTAGTCTGTACAAATCAGTTAACTGCATTTTATATCTCATAATCCATGATTCTTACTGTGCAATACACAAATAAAAATAGAATGAAACTTAATCCAAAAACAATGAATACAAAACAATGAATACATTCAGCACTGCCAAATTCAGTTTAAATATAAAATGCTACCATCTGTGGACTGAAAAATCTTGATATTTGATTCATAGAATATTTGGGAATAACTTATAACTTTTCTGTAAGAGGTAAGGTAAGGTAAGAGATAGCTATCTACCCTTATCATATTTTAACTTTAAGAATATTTTCTATAATGTTTTCAGCAGGTTTTGTAGCTGTGATGCTGAATTATCATCATGACAGTAATGTGCATAGATATTTGATTGCAATTTAACCTCTATATCAGTTAAGTTTTTATATTAAACATAATTGTCCTTTTTTATTGATTATTGAATTCTTCTTAACAGTTTTTTCCCAAAGTAACCAGAATCCTTCTAAAACTAAACAAGTAGAAAGTACAGTAAATAAGTTTAACTGTAATCACAGGTCATAAAATATAAAACATACCATAACATACAATATAATAAAATAACATTGGAATACTGTTTGTATGCAAAGTAATAAAACGGTATTGGAATATTGGTAAAAAAGTAAAGGCAAGATAAATCTGAGGCTACAAATAAAAATATTTCTAAGTTTAGAAGCACAGCAAAAGTATCAATTTGGAAACACAACTGCAGGAAGATAGTTGAATTGTTTGAGGACTGAACTCTTGAGATCATCTACTATCAATTAAGTTAGATAGAACAATATGATATCTCTGTAGTTTATAATGTTTTTATTAATTATGGGATTCCTTCCTCCCTCCCTTGCATAATGTTCCTTTCTTCCATTTTCCCCCACAACATTCTTCTGTTGAAGAAAAACTTTGACAAGATTAGCTTTAGAAAAAAGTGTGTGTGTGTGTGTGTGTGAGAGAGAGAGAGAGAGAGAGAGAGACAGAGAGAGAGAGGGAAAGGGAAAGGGAAAGGGAGAGAAAGATTATAAAAGTGGTATCCAGACTCAAGTTTCATTGAATAATAGTATCTCTTTTATATAATAGTACGGGCAGTCTCCTGTTTATGACAGTAATTGGATTTTGGAATTCCATCACTAAACAACTCAATTGTAAAAAACACATGATGATGGCTGTCCTGGCAGTTCCAATCCTTAGGCAAAGTTCCACATGGATATTCGGCACAAATTTTACATAATCACCATTTGTAATTTCTTGCCAGCTTACCCATTGACTTTGCTTATTGGAAGCTGGCAGGGAAGGTTGCAAATGATGATCATGGGACACTAACAATTCTAATTGAAAGCTGGTTGCCAAGCATCTGAATTGCAATCACATCTCTGTGTGACTGTTGCAATGGCTGTAATTTGAGGACAAACTATAGATCTTGTTCAGCCCTGTGATAACTTTAAATAGTCACTGAAAAGTTGCTGAACAAATCGTCATTCACTAAAGACTACATATAGAAGCAGGTTCAGTGTTGTTAGAATCCTCTTTGTGAACAAATTGCTCTATCTTCAAATCTGCCCTTGTATGTCTGCAATTGATTTAAGTAGAGTTTTTTAAGACTAATATTTTCAATATTAAATGCATATATTTCTCTGAATCATTCTCTGAGGCAATATTTTTTTTAAATAAAAATTTAATTATTTTGCATATTGATTAAAACTGACAGCAAATGTACCAAATGTACCAACAGTATACCAGATTGATTTGGCATTGCTGTGCATCATTCAAATAATTATGTAACATTGCTTCTAGGTTATTTAAAATATGTAATTTATTCTAAAATATGTATTTAATTTCTATCAATCAATCTTGCATCAATACTGCATGTATAACAGAAATTATCAGAGAGCCAGTTTGTTACAGTGTTTAAGGCACCAGGCTAGAAATCTGGAAACTGGGAATTCTAATCACACTTTACCTTCAAAGTCTATTAGGTGATCTTGGCCCATCTTTGAGCCCTAGGAAGCAGGCAATGGCAAACTGTTTCTAAAGTATCGCTAAGAAAACTACAGGGACTTGTCCAGACAGTCACCAAGAGAGAAGGCATTAAGTAAATAAATGAAATTATAGCATTAGTCCCCAAAAATGGAATATATGTACAGTGTTTTTACTAAAAACCAAACAAGAAATTTATGGCTGTGATACCCCTTATTTCTAGATTTTCAGGACTCAGAGCTCCTCTGCTATTGGCCAGGATTGTCATCTCTAAGTGATGCAGTCATGTGACATCACATTTTATGACTTCATTGCTAATTAAGGGTAATTCCCATCCCAATTGCCATTATAACCTAAGGACTACCCATATCAGTGGTCCCCGACCTTTCCAGTTTTGCAGACCGGTAGAGTGGAAGAGAAAATAGTTCTGTGTGAAGGGCGGGCTAATACATGCATGCACAACTCCATTTGTGCAAGGGGCAGGTGCTTGTGTGCACACACGGATGAAGCTCCATTTGTGTGATGGGGGCTTTATACCTGTGCACGTACCCACGAGCCACAACCTGGTTCCAAATGGGCCTCAGCCCAGTACCAGGCCAGGGCCCAAGGGTTGGAAACCCTGACCTATGTAAAGTATTTAGATTGCTTTCCATCAAAAATTAGTGTCTGCTTCTTCTTCCTGAAATGTTTTTTTACTACAAAGGCCTATGAATGAAATACTTTATTCTTGGAATGTTTAAAAATTAGATTCATTATTATCCAAATTCACCCATCTCAGTCTTAGTGGGATATACATTGGATATGGAATTTTTTCAAAAGACAATTATTTGATAAACATAATCAGTTTAAAATTTATACTGTAACAGTAATTTAACTGATGCTTTGAAATCTGCAGTTATATCCTGAAGAGTGTAATGGTTTTAAATAAATATTAGTGTCAAGTTATCACATTGAAGAAAATTTGCTTCCCTGTGGTTTACTTCGCTTTCTGTTAATTGGAACATTGAGTCGAGTAATTAGTAAATTTAGTAAAGAATGAAGCAAGATTATGCAGCCTGTTCAGAATGTTACATGAGGAATAGGGGTTATTAAAATGGAAATAATGAACTATTTATGTAGTATATGTTCAATTTTTTAAATTAATTTTGCTGTAAACAACTACCTGTCTCCAAGTAGGAAAGATGCCAATTACTTAATTTTACTATATTATTTTATTTTATTATATTTTATTATATATATTCAGAGAATATATTCATGCATTTTACTTTGAAGATCCAGAATAGATAAAAATTATACTTCTCAGTTATCTGTTTTATTAAAAAAAATAGTTTGGGTTTCTTGTTTTTGAAAGTATATAAGTATTTGATAAAGTAAAATAGATAACTGCAGCTTGTTTGCAGAAATTATATAGCTTTAATTGAAATTAAGCTAAAATCAGCATTATTAGTGTTTCAACACTACAAAGTATGATTATCTATTAGTATCAAATACCTTTTTTAATAAAATATAGCATTTTCAATATTATTTAAGGATAATCGATAATTTTGTGTTAGCAAAGTGGCAGAGATGACTGCACGTTCATGATGCTTGGTATATTTTAGAAGAATCAATGTAACAGACAATCTGCTTATTCAAAAAACTTTGTAGCAAATTATATGTAAATATTTTCCAGACAATGGATGTGTTCATGGAAAAATACTTTTTGAAACTTTTACACCAAATGTCAGTTAAAAGAGATAGAGAATGTGCTCTGTACGTTCATGTCATTTCTGTATTGTTCATAATTGGTTTAAAGAAAATTTGCAGCCTAATAGTAGATTTATGGGTCTAAATTGTTACATGATATAAGATGGGACGTTCACCCTTGAGGAAAAACCAATCAGTAGTTGAATACTCTATTAAATAAAAGCAGCTTTCTGGATTATGTTCTTCATTGAAAAAATTGGCAGCATGATCAGTATATGTGTTTATTGGCAGTTGCATTTATTCTATATGTCAAATGTTTGAGAATTATTATTATTTCTTTATTTAGTACTGCTGCAACATGGAGCTGATCCAAATATTCGGAATACAGATGGAAAATCAGCTTTAGATCTTGCAGATCCTTCTGCGAAAGCTGTACTTACTGGTGAGTATATATGGTTGTTAAGACACATATAATTAGCCTTCTAAAGTTCTATCTAGATTTTCTGGGATAAAAACAGAATACTGTGTGTGTTGATTTAATACTTAATCCCTGCTATTAAGGGATCAAAATCTACTTTGCTTATTGTGCTTATTTTTAGGCAAATGATAGCACTTGGAACTTATAATTTAATGATTTTGATTGTTTACATAATTGTAAGCAGGGGTGGGATGCTACCAGTTTGGCCTGGTTCTTTAGAACTGGTAGCTCTGAAGAGCAGCAGACACTGAACCGTTTTGGTGTCTGCCGATCTGTTTGGCCAAGCCACCCCGCACAGGCTCTTGACTGTCCTTTATTTCCTGCTTTTTCAACCTCAGCTGCTTTGTGCTGCTGTGAGGTTGAAAAAGCAGGAAAGAAGAGGATTTTCAAATGCTGTGCACCTGTGCACAGTGCTTATTAGCTGTTCAGGTGGCACAGCTGAGGTTTTTAGGAAATGGTCTACATGCGCACAAAACACACTCTCACCAGGGTGGGATTCTACCTGCTGGAGAACCAGCAAATTGCACCACTGACTGGCCCCGCCCCGCCACTCCTTACCTGGCACGTGCACCATCAAACTTGCCTGCTAAGTTGCTATTTTTCCTTTCCCCCCCCCGGACCATCAGCTGCTCTGTGCCGAGAGATTTAGATTAGCTAGAAAACAGGAAATTGTTGGATTTCTTGCTTTCTAGCTAATCTAAAAGCAGAGGTGAGCCTGAAGCTTCTATTATTCAGTGCAGACTCAGGTAGCAGATGGCAGAAACACAGATCTCTAAGTGAATCTGTGATTCTGTGAGCAGATCAATTTGCCTGCCTGCTCTGCCTGATTTTAGGTAAAAGTTGCTCTTTTTCAATAAAAAAATGTCAATATGTACATACATAGTGTGTTGTAAATTAATTTTGTGAGTTTGCTTGCAATCAAATTTTATGTGACAGACTCAGGTAGCCAATTGCAGAAAGATAGATCTCTGAATGAAGCTGTGATTCTGTGAGCAACTCAATCTGCCTGCCTGCTTTGCCTGCTTTTGGGTAAAAGTTGCTCTTTTTTTATAAAAAAAATCAATATTTACATAAATATAATATTTACATACAAGACATGCCCAGCCAATCACATGACCAAGCCACACCCACAAATTAGGCCACACCCACAAAACTGGTTGTTCAGAAATTTGAATCCCACCCCTGACTGTAAGTACTCTTAACAAATCTGCAAAGGTTTAGGATGGAAATGGCACAGAATTGTACAGAAGTGACTAATTGCATGAGTGGATACTCTATGGTGTGAGTATAATCCTCTTTGTATTACATTATCTCTTAGTGGCTTTCCATATTATTTTATCCTTCCGGGCTTTCACCAATGGTTGGGAGTAGGAAGCTGTGAGTTGCAGTAGTTTTGCTTCTTAGACTGTTGGTTCCAATTGGTGATAAGAAGGGACAAGTCCATTTCATTACTCCTTAATTATGGGGTACCATAGTGGCCAGTGCTCTTTTCTACAAGAAGCTCTCAATTTTTTTCATGAAGCCCTGGGTGAGGCCATCTTACAACACAGATTCTGATATTATCAATATATTGATGATACTTATTTTTCCATCTTGACTTTGGCCCAAGCATTGTATTGGTATCTAATGGCTGACAGAATCTGAATACAGAGAAACAGGGTTATGCTTGGTTTGGAAGCTATCCAATTATCATCTTTACTACTGGGTAAAGAATTATCATCTGTACTACTGGGTGAAATCACACTCTTATGGAACTGACTTGTAAAGAGGGGTTTTCTGGTCTTTTAGCTTCTGCTGATTGAGTAGGTTACAGTTTCGCTCAACAAAGCTTTGTACAGTTACACTTGTTGAACTCCACTGATTGGCTCTAATCATAATCATGTCTTATTTACTGTTTTACTGATTATACTATTATTACATTGGGCTGGCTTGTAAAATAATGAGAAGCTATGGTTGGTCTATAATACAGTGCCATCAGGACTTCCGCAGGAAGAAGTGCAAATTAAAGATGGCTCTGCAGAAAGTGGGGCTGATAACCATAGTGAAGAACAAAGAGTGGACTAATTTTCCTCAGACAAGAAGAGGATGGATTACCCACATGAAAGACAGCAGTCCCTGGCAGATTTTGAGCGCTGGGAGATGATGGGAATAGCCACAGTCAGTGTTTTTGAAAGAGCACTATGTTGGAAGGCTCTCTTAGAATTTAGAAATTATATTTGGAAATTGCTCATTAACTACTTTTACGCTATTGGAGACCTTCATATTAACAAATGTGAAAATCCAGATGAGTTTTCCTTCAATTCTTAATGAAAAAATTTTAATCATAAGTTTAAGTATTTTAAAAAATTGAAATTAACAACAAAAGCTAAATAAAACATTGATTCTTGAAAGTTATAAACTGATTAATTTTAAGTAACTTTAAAAATTGGGACATTAGAGAGAATTAAATATTTTAATTGGGGGAGAAAAATATACAGGTTTGATTGACAGGATGTATTAAATGATTCAAAACGTAACAGTGAAGGTACTGAAGGACACTTTTGAAAAATGGAATCAGAAATTAGTATCAACAGTATTAATAATAGCAGTGTTTGTTTCTATAGACTATGTCCAAAAGATGTTACGGAAAAAAATAGTAGATGAGAAACAAGTTCTATTTGACATGATAGAGATGGCATTGAAAATGATCTATAAATGACAGGCTATGAACATGACATGGAAAAGGATGTCTCACTGGACATAACAGAAGAATCTGGTTGATGTTTCAAAAATCAAAAGGAAAATACAAATAATGAACAAAAAAAGTGACCTGAATAATTTTTGTATTGGTTTTACAAAAAAGAATTGTTAAAGCTTTGAGTAAAAGAGGCAGAGAACGAATGAAAAAAAAAACATATTCTATATGATTGGATTAAAGATTAAGACTGCTTAAAGTAAAAAGAAAACACAGTTGGTTTATTTGATCAAAGTTAAAATACGTTGCTATTTCTGAAAAACCTTAATTTTCTGCTGTTGCCAATACTGAAAAGATCATTCTTTGTGGATTTATCTATAGATAATAGATGGAATATGGGTCATCCATTGTAAACCAAGAGGGAATGAGGAATTACTAAAATTATTTATAATTGTACTGAAGGTTGAAGGTCACTTTTTTTTCTTCTTGTTATTCTTTCCATTTTCTGATTTTTCCTTTTGTACCTGTCTCACTCTTTTTTATTATTTTAGTTTTAGATTTTACTATTGTAATTAAAATTATTAACAATATTATCTAAAAAAATACACTGTCTTCCATAGTTAAGGTCACTTTCATATGAAGAACGTTTGCAGGAATTGGGTATGTCTAGTTCAATGAAAAGAAGGAGTAGGATGACAGCAATGTTCCAATATCCTAAAGGGTTGCCACAAAGAGGAGGGGTTCAACTTATTCTCCAAAGCACCAAATGGTAGGACAAAAAGCAATTGATAGAAACTAACCAAGGAGGGAAGCAATCTTGAACAAAGGAGAAATTTCCTGACAGAACAATTAATCAGTGGAACGACTTGCTTACAGAAGTTGTGTGATCCAACTTTTAAGAAGAAACTGCACAACCATTTGTCTGAAATAGTATAGGGTCTCCTGCCTGAGCATGTAGTTGGACTAGAAGACCTCCAACATATATCTACAAATTATTACTAACTAGTACCTCATAAAAATATAAAAATGTAGATCAGATGTGCCATTATTTGTGACCCAGATAAACAATCTTAAATTGTTCCCTTCAGTACGTATTCTATTTTTTGTTTCAAGTTTTTTTGTTTTGTTTTTACAATAAATCATATCAATGCGTGACTAGTGTGACACCTGGGTATCATACATTTTAGTACAAATAAAATAGTGCTTTTTATCATATTTGTTACATTCCTCAAGCTTATGTGGCTCTAGTGTTGATACACATATTTGTATTAAATTTTAGACTTTCATTATTTAATTATTCAATATGCCAGTACATTACTCCAATGCCAATCACAATATTGTTTAAACATACATAATAATACCATCATTCAATTTCTAATCTTCCTTATTATTACTTTTTTCTCATTGTATAAAAATGTGTATACTAATATTCCCCCCCCCTTATTTCTATCCCTTTCCTAACTTTTAATCATGCCACCATTATATTTAAAAACAAATCCTTTCTATCTAGAATAGGCTTCAGTACCTATTCTAAAGCATACATTCTTGCCCCTTATTTTTCGGGGTTTTGTGTCTCATATGGCAACAAAAAGAGAACTTTGAAGAATAGGACTGTTGTCTCTAAATCCAATTCTGCCCTCCTATCCAGACTGCTTAAAAAGAAAGCTCTTTTCAGACTGCTTAAAGCAAGGTTCTTCAAACTTGGCAAGTTTAAGACTTGTGGACTTCAACTCCCAGAATTCCTCCTCCAGTCATGTTAGCTCAGGAATTCTGGGAGTTGAAGTCCACAAGTCTTAAACTTGCCAAGTTTGAAGACTTCTCTGGCTTAAAGAGAAAGCTGTTCAGAGAAGCTCTTGATGATGTCCTAATCGAAAACACGAAGAAAGCCACGTCCTTAATTACCATCATCACCACGACCAAAAACAAAGCAGAGATAGCAGAATGCCCAGTTACACCTCCCATTCTTTCATATTTACAGTATTCAAACAGATCTGCAGAAGAGCCATAAAACATTGGGGGTGGATGGGTGATGGTAGAAATCCCAAAATAGATTATACCAGAATGTCGGGCAATAGCTCTTATTCACCCACAACAGGGTGTTTGTGTGTATCAATTTAGTGAGTCTCTTAACTTCCCTGTGTATAGAAAACTAATAATAGTTGCTGACATCAAGATTCACATGAAATATCAAATGCACAGATCACAAAGATACATTTCAAATTCTCCATGTCCCCTTGAAAAGCCCCAAGTTTTCATAAGACAGCCAAACAGCAGCTGATCCTGAAGATCATAAGCCATATCCAAGATTGTTATGTCTGGTCAGCAGCCAGCAGAGCTGGCAGCAGGTTCGGACAGTGAGGAGGTTGGGAGGAACATGGGCCAGCCCTGGAGTCGGGAAAGGCTCTGATGAGTGCTCTGTGTCGGAGGCAAGATAGGGCCAGGGCAATCTGACAGTTATCAGTTGTCTTCGGAGTCAGACATCAGTGAGGCAGAACAGCTGGAGCCTCTTCCCAGTATGCGCATGTACAGAGTTCCAGACGAAGGGAACAGCTGAGGAACAAGGGTCGATTTGGGAGTAAAGCCACAGGTGGGTGGTGAATGGCCCGTCCCATAGGGAATAAAAGAGGAGCGAAAGGGGAGTGGGGTTTTGCAGGAGACAATTAGTTCATTCTTGCATTCTTGCCAAGTATTGTGTCTGAAAGATATCAGCCTGGCCACTCTAAGCCTGATAAAGGTTTGTAATTGTGAACTGTCTTGAAAGAGTGTTGGCCATTCTGTGAGCAACTCAATCTGTCTGCCTGTTTTGCCTGATTTTGGGTAAAAGTTGCTCTTTTTTTATAAAAAAAATCAATATTTATATAAATATATTTACACACAAGCCATGCCCAGCCAGTCAGTCACATGACCACCAAGCCACACCCATAAATTAGGCCATGTCCACAGAACCGGTTAGTGGTCCCTGGGATCTAAAATTATGAGTTTGGTGGTCCCTGAGGTCCAAAAGGTTGGCGACCCCTGCTCTAGCCCACGCTTGAAAAACTCAATTGCGTCATATGATGTATCGTGATGTATTGCAGCATTTTTTGTCTTTACGGAGCTGGGATGGGATGAGTGTGGTCTGCACATGATGCATCTAGCCCACGGGCCACCAGTTTGACAGGCCGACTATAGTATTTTAACTCAGAAAAATATTGAAGGACTTTATATGTTCTTTTTATGTTAGTTTTATATTCTGCCTTTTAGGAGTTGAAAATGGTATTCGTTGTTTTCTTACAAGATCATTTGGGGTTAAATGAGGCTGAGACTCAAAGGCTAGCTGGAAGTTAAACAGCTGAAAATCTGTAAGCTTCCTGACATTATAAAGTTATAATTTATTTGGATACAGGCCCTCAAAAATAACCTGGAAAGTCAATATCTTTGCTGACTTCTTTTTAGATTACATTTAACTTACTAAAGTTAAATATTATTTATATAATTTAGCTGTTTCCATATAATTATTTAGGATATTGCCATCATAGGCTTTCCAGTGATTTCACTTGGAATCTGGATAGTAATTATAACAACAGTGGTAGCAACATTATGATTTGATAGTAATCTGACAAGAGTAAAGATTAGACACACGCTTATGATTAGTGGTATTAGCATCAAGCTACCTTTCTGGATCTAGAAATCTGCAAATATTAACAGGTGTTTTTAAAGGGGAATTCTGCTCTAAAGTATATTTTGGGAAGTGAAGAGAGCAAAATCTGCCATGCTAACGTAGATTTCCTCATAATGAATGTTGCCTTATAGCTGATTTCTTTGATTTGTTTAAATATTTAAATGGGTCTTAAAATATTTTGATGTTTCCTAATTTCCACATTCAACAGTATTGGATTTAAAAAAAATCACATATTTTGAACCCATCTTAGGCAGTGGTCAATGATAGTAATGAATATTATTATACAATGATATTGTTGGATGATGATCAGTGGGAAGAAATCTTATATAGAAACCTGAATGAAATCTGCAGCATTCCTTTCACTGATAGAACTATTTCTATCAGAAGACTCAAGAGGTGCACAACTACACTGGCACCTGCAGTTTCCTATTGCGTTTGAAATCAGTGCAGCTTATGTCGCAAAAGGACAACAGCTGCCTTGGTTGGGCATGCCTGGACAGCAGTGAAAGGAAGATGGCATAGGTCAGTGGGTGCTGGTGATAGCCATCAGGGATAGGTTGCAGAGGCACAGTGCAGGGTGGACACAAATTGGGGGAAGACAGGCAGGTGGGAGGAATTGGAGGAGACCACAGCAGGGCAGGAGAGGTATGAGATGCTCACCTAATGATGATACAGTCATTGTCTAATTATCGCAATCAAGGTTTCTGAAACTGTTGTCATTAAGTGATTTTGTCATATTTCGCCCAACAACAGCCTCCCTGGAAATTCCAGTCCCCATTAGGGTTTTTAAGGAAGGATTACCTGTAAGGTATAATGTATTTTGTAAGACGATGTGCATACTTCTGTAATTTTGAAGATGTATTTATTTGAAATACATCTATTTCAAAGTAGTAATTGAAAGTAGTAATTCTATTCATTAGTAAACTAATAGAATTAGTAAACTATTCTATTCAGTAGTAAACTATTTGAAAGTAGTAATTCTATTCATTACCTGTGCAGATGCAGAAATAGTAGCAGATCAATGCTAATCACACATAAAATGGCTCTAACATTAAACAAGATCTGAAATATTAACCCCTTATTCTCCCAAATCATATTTGCAATAGCAGCAGTCCATAGTTAGTGGATCCAACAGTAGTTTTTGTAATTTTCAGATTTTGTTAACTGTAAAAGAGACTCAAGACTAAATTATATAGTCTATTATAAAGTTATATAACTAGATCTAATGTTTTAAAACTGCTAAGAACTGCTAAGTCCTGCTTTGTATGCAGGGGCCTTTAAGACGGAAGTCCGTTGGGATGAGGTAGAGAACTAGAGAGAATGCTGTCAAAGTCATGCACACAATGGCCATTGGTTAATGTTATATAAAGGCACATATCTCCTTAATGGTAGTTTTACACTCTGACAGTGTTAGCAGAGGCTAACGAAAGCTTCGTGTACAATATAAATTTTTAGTTCCAGAGATCGAGATGGCTGTCTCTTTTTTCACAAACTAAAATAAAAATAAACATTCTTATTTTTAAAATTTGTTTTATTTTGCTTTGGGTGAATAAAACAATGAAAATGTTTGACTTGGCTGCAAAAACTGATTGTGTCAAAAGAAACTTCAGTTTAAAATACTTGAATGTCCAGCAAGACAACCAAACTTTTCAAATCATTAGTAAATTGATGAAATGGTTTTTGTAAAATGAGAGCAATTATTACCTAACATATGAGAATGTAGTGAGGTTGCTAATTACTGTGTTCAGTTGAAAAGATTTCAGTCTCCTGCCACCTTTCAAAATACATCCCCTCTAAAATGGGGTTGCTGTTTTGGATTCACTGAAAATTGGTGAAAATTGCAGGTAAGAGGCCATGTAAAACAGGCTCTTTATAGACCTATTTCATTGGAGGGGAAGAGAACACAGTGGCAAAATGTAAATTGCCCCAAGAGGGAGGTTAAAGAAGATGCTTTGTTGATTATGTTTTCTTCCAAATTGCTTGATTTTTGTTTGTTTTTTGCAAAATACTTTGCTGCAACATCCAGTAATGGTTGAAAGTATCCCAACATCAGAGTGACATATTTCAATCTTACATAAAGTAATTGAACCATGAAATGGACCATTTGATTTCTGTATTGTAATCTGTAAATCTTTCAAGTTCAAACTAGGCTGTCTGAGCAGGACATTTTGGCCACATAATGTTTTACAAACTTATTCGGTAACAATGTTACTGTATGAGAATAGCTCAGATTGTCATGTATATTTCACATTAATTGACATATTACAATTTAACTTCATAATTTCATCTCTGTGTTTGGAATATCTAATTAGCAATTTAAATTAGCGGTCTGCTTTATTATAAATAAATCAGAACTAGTTTTAAAGTTAAATAGCAAAAGTGGCATCTATAACAATTAACATATCAAAAATTTTGAATTGAAATCCAAAGAGACTCCTCCCCCTCCCAAAAAAAACAACCACAAAAAAAAAAAACCCTCTCAAAAGCAACCCCAGAAAGCAGCATCTTCTGGAACTCGATATGGAAACAGTACCACTGAAAAGCTTATCATTAGTGATAATTTGTCTAAATGGTCTCCCAGAAATAGGGCTTCTGTGAATCTTCAAAGATGAATACCATTACATCGACATAAATCATAGTTTTATATATCCTTCAAATAATCACGTAATGGCATTGTTTAAATATTTAATGGATTCATGAAATATTTAATGAATTGAACAAATTGGACATGGAAATAAAAGCAACTATCCAGGATCCAAATATTTCCATTTGGTAACTGAACTTCCCAGATTCCCTT
The DNA here is from genome assembly GCA_015471245.1 of Laticauda colubrina. Lineage (NCBI taxonomy): Eukaryota > Metazoa > Chordata > Lepidosauria > Squamata > Elapidae > Laticauda > Laticauda colubrina. Next base: position 11,284,724 of record BLBF01000004.1, on the reverse strand, counting down.
CAAAACCTGTCCCATACAGAATAAATTACAGAAATTAGACTACTATAAGTTCATGCATTTCTGCATCTAGATAGGATCACATTTGTTATATCAACCAAAGTTTATAAAAGACATACCTGACTATCTCTGCCACCTGTGATTCCACACAAAAATTCTGAAATTCATCCAGTTACAAATCTGGTTCTTGAAAAGTGGTCAACCCCATCCAATGTTAGGAATTCTGCTACCAAGAATTTTTTCCATTATTATTGTTGGTTGCACAGCCAGATGTTTGGACTGGATTTGTGTCCATCTATCAAGTCTCTCCCAAGGATCTGAAATAAGCAGATTTTTTTGTTAGATAGTCCTTGAATTACAAATGTAATGGAGTTTTCCAATTAGGATTTGTTGGAGTGAATCAAGTAAAATGAACATGAAAAGTCCCTGCTTTCACCCATTCATTCGCTTATCAAATGCGCTGGTCGTTAAGTGCACATGAACTGTCTCAGGGTGGGGAAAGCCATGGGGGTGCTAATGATGGAACAGGCCACCTGCTTAAGACCATGCTTAAGGCATTCCCTGACCCACTGAGATACATCATGCAATTGCTTCCCTCACCCTCATCCTGCCGCACCGGGTCATTTACCTGGCGAAGATCTAGTGACTGTCTTCTCTCCAGCCTCTCTGCCGCGTAAGATCACAAAATCGTGTTGCCTCAAAGTGTCTTGTTTGCTTACAAACATTTTGTGCCAAAAGTGAAATGTTCTGGGAGCTGTGATCTTGCGGGACTTCAGGCCATGTGATCACAGCGCCCAAAACATTTCACTCTTGGCATGTGAAAAGTATTTGCAAGCCAATTGGATGCTGGGTACGAAATTTCCCTGCTCTCAAGGAAACAGCGGCAGAGAGGAGACAGATCTTCACAAGGAAAATCTGGCATGGCAGGATGGGAGGGGGGAAGCAGTTGTGGGGAGAGGAGGGGGGGGGAATAGGCCAGGTGAATGTTGCAGTGCCTCTTTAATCATTCATAAGGGTGAACCATGGTCCTGCAACTTTCTTAATTTCAGGACTGTGTTGTAAATACTTTGGGGCGGGGGATTATCACATAACTTTGAATAGCTGCTAAGTGAACTGTCATAACTTGAGGATTACCTGTATTAAAGGTACTGTTGCATGATGTAAGTTGTTCCAAGTAAAATCGCTTTTTGCAATTGACGGATGAGAATTTGTTAGTTCTGATAGTGTTCAAGTGATGCTTCAGATGGTTTGGGATTATATCTAAGGAACCTATTAATTACTATTTGGTCTTACTTTTGCTTTCTCGTGCCACAGTCATTCTTCTCTTTGCATGCCTGTATGTTTTGTGATTTGTCTCCCTTTCTTTTTCTTCTATTCTTCTATTTCTAGCATTACAGGTAATCCCCGAATTACAACAATTCACTTAGCTACCATTCAAAGTTATGATGCACCCCCCCAAAAAAAGTACTTACAACCCAGTCCCAAAGTTATGAATGTTACAGCCCTGTGGCCAGTGTTCACCTTCATGAACGACTGCAACATTTGCTCTGACTATTTCTTCCCCCATCGGGTCTCCAATTTTTCTCCAGAGGTCCAGTGTAGTCCTTGCTGACCTAAGTCTGATTATATCCTTGTTGACCTGGACAATGATCAGTTTGGTATAGGTTTCTGTTAATTATGCCTCACCATATCGGCAATCTTCATCTGGCTTCTCTGATGAAATCTGATCATTATAATTGAATCTCTGGCATAGTTCTCATCCTGTTCAAAGTAGTGCCTCCTTCTCCTTCTTATGCTTATGTTTACATTTATATGTATTATAACTGCCCATTTCAAAACACTTTGGACAGCTTACATCATATAAAAATGGTAACAACAAAACTTGACATCTTGGATGAAAAACAGCTATGATAATAAAGATGATCTCCATAAGCCTAGGCCTTGGAATAAAGTCAGGTCCCTTCCAGAACCTAAGACAATAGAGGCAATACATGCTAATAATACTTCAATGTTGCCTGGATTTGTCAGCCTTGTTAGGTAATTCTCCTAAATAGCACTTCTGTAGGCTAAGCTGCCATGCATCCAACCATTGGTCTGGCAATGGTTCTTCTCCCTGTCTCCCCAAATAATTCCCATCTTCCATTATAGGATTAAATGTAAGTATATTTCTCCTACTCTATCCAAAAGCTGCCTACAAGTAGTCCTCAACTTATGATCACAATTAGGATTGGAATTTACATTATAAGTCATTGTGATTGTAAGTTGAATCAGATCCAGTTTTATGGCCATTTTAACAATGGTCATTAAGCTAATGCCATGGTTATAAGTGCAAACCCATTCTTCTGAATGGGTGTTTTTTGCTAGGAATTGGCATAAAAAGTTGGAAATTATGATCATTTGACCACAGGACATTGCAACTGGTCATACATGTGAGCCAAGTATCTAAATTTTGATCATGTGACCATGGGAGTAGTGTGACAGTTATATGTGTGAGGATCAGACTTTTATCAGCAGCATTGTAAACTTCAAGCAGTCACTAAAATAATAGTTATATGTATATGCTATATGCTATATGTATATGCTGTATATGCTATATGCTTCAGTGCAAGGGTGCACTGAAATTAGCAGGTGTCCTCTAAACCCAGAGAGAAACCCTCAAGAGTACTGGATCAATTACAGTATATTGAAAGCTTCTGAGAACCGAATCAGTTCACAAGCACAGTGGGATGACCCAGGGCTGGGTATCGGAAGCAACACAGCCAGAACGAAGGCTTAATTCCCCTTTATTGCTCCAACTTTCCCCCAAAAGTCCCACAGTTCACTGCAGGTCCAGGAGCAAAGCTCTAAACATGCACCTCCCATAGTTCCTGGCTGCTATTAGTCCAGAGAAGCAGCAGAGTTCTGAGGAAGCCATAGTTCAGGGAACTTGGGCCCAGGGAGTCCTTGTCACAGGAAGAGTTCACTGGGACTGCAAGCACAACCTGGAGCAGAACTGTGTCACTGCAAACTCGTATATAGCCAGGCAAGAAAGATAAACAGGGCAAGGCAAGCAGGGCAAGGCACAGTATTCAGATGTCGGTAATAGCAGGTGAGGCTGAAAAAAGGCAACGCTTGTTCCCAACAAGCGCCCCTCCCAATGGCATCTCTTTAAATCTCATTTCTCAGGTAAGCCTAGTGAAGAGGGGTGGGGCTCCCAAGTCATTGGATCGCCCTGCATTGATTCTGCCTCCTCTCCATTCTCTCGGATTGGGCGGAGGGTAATTGCTTGTCATCGGAGCTCTGTCTCTCCTCTGCTTGCCTTCTCCTCTCCCCTTTCTTGGTCATTCTGCACCCTCTCTCCTTTACTGGCAACCATTCCCAGGCCTGAGAGACCTGGGACTGCCTCATCTTGCTCCTCCGTTTGTTCCTCCGGGGCCAGAGAGGCCACACTATTTTCTTCTGTAGGCGCTAGCTCCATTTCATCCTCCTCCTTGGACCCAGGCTCTAATAGGGCCATGACAATATATAAATAGCCAAATGGTAGCAGTTTTGATCTCAAACTAGGTATAAACCTAGATGAGAATGTATCCAGTTGATTAATTTTTCTGCAAAACTACTCAAATCTGAGAAAGGAAGATGAGACACAGAATAGCAGCTTTATCATAGATGTTTAAACTAAGATAAATGGCTTTTTAAAGGAGTTATGATATCATTTTCACCTAATAAAGCATCTGAATCAGTTAACATCAATGACATTTGATGGAAGGGGAGACACATAACAAGAACATCATTGTGCTAACACAATGCAAATTTTGCCCCTTTTGTGCATGTATTGTGATATTTATGAAAGCGAAGAAGCTCATAGTGTGACAGTGTCTGCACCATTCTGATTAAAGTATTGAGTCCTTGGATACCTATAATTATCATGCTTGCCAATGAAGTCTTCTTTGTGTGGAAGAGAGAGAAAGAGAGGGAGGTATTTGTGCACAAATATTGAATATATAATATCATAAACCTGGAGTAGATCACCTTTTGGTAACTTTAGAAACATAGAGTTATATGGTTGGAACAGAACTTGGAGATCTTCAAATCTTACCTCCTGCTCAAGACAGGAGTTTTATATTACCCCATTCAAATATTGTCCAGCCTATTCTTGAAAACCTTCAGTGATGGAGCACCCACAACCCCAGGAGGAAAGCTATTCCATTAATTAATTTCACTCACTGTCAGAAAATTTATGACATTGACGTTGTGTCTCTCTTTGACAAGCTTCCACCTATGGTTTCTTGTCCAGCCCTCTGGTACCCTAGGGAATGTTAATTCCCTCTTCTTTGTGACAACTCTCAAGTACTGAAAGATAGTTATCAAGTCCCACCAATCCTTCTCTGTGATAGGCTAGTTATATCTAGGTCCCTCAAACATTAATCATCTGATTTAGCCTTCAACCCTTTATCATTTTTGTTGCTCTTCTCTACACACTTTCCAAGATCTCAACATTTTTTTTATTTTGTGATGACCAGAACTGGATGTAGGATTCCAAGACAATTCGCCACAGCCAACTCACCATGGCAATCTCACCACGGCTAACTTGCCATGGCCAACTCACTGCAGGACATTATCACAGCTATCTTGCCACAGAACACTAATATCAAAGAAATGGTGGAATGGAATCATTAAAGAAAGGATGCAAAAGGAGAGACAAAATGAAATGTGAATGGCAAAAATTAAAATAATTTTTATTTATTTTAAATAATTATAATTGTTAAATTGTCCTGTAGCGAGTTGTCCCATGGCAAGTTGGCCATGATGACTTGATGGCAGAGAGTTGGCCATGGTGGGTTGGCCGCAGCAAGTTGGCTGTGGCAAGTTGTCCCATTCCCTTCCAAGTGTGGTCTCACCAGTATGATGTAAAGTGGTACTTCCACTTCTTGTTATTTTGATGCTATCCATCTGTTGATGTAGCCTAGAACTGCATTGGCTCTTTTGGCAATTGCAGCACACTGCTGGTTTATGCGTCACACTACCTGAATGGAATTCATATTTCACAACACATTACCGGGGTGGGATTCAAATTTTTAACAACTGGTTCTGTGGGCGTGGCTTAGGTGGAAGGCATGGCTTGGTGGTCATGTGACTGGGTGGTCATGTTATTGGCTGATGTGGCCAACTCAATATCACTCACATCGAGTCATGCATCTTCTCCCCTGGCCTCTCATGACTGTGGGGATGCTGCAACAGTTGTAAGTGTGAAGAATGGTCATAAGTTTTCAGTGCCATTGTAACTTTGAATGGTCACTCTACACAAGCAAAGTACCAGCAAAGAAGGGGAAAAAAACTCCAGAGATGTTCCTGAGACAGGAAGTCTAGTCCTGCCAAGAATGTAACAATAGTTAACAGAGAGGCAGTTTCTGTAAGCGACACCAGAATGTTTCCTTCCTGCCTTCCTTATAGGATTAGGCCACTAATTTCTTCTACCAACCGGTTCTCCGAACTGCTTCGAATGTTAACAACCAGTTCTAGAGAATAGGTGTGAACTGGTAGAATCCCACCCTGCACATTACTCTATTATAAGTTTCTAAATTTAAATAAAACCAAATTTTAGGCATATGCTTTGTGTTTTTTTCCTTAAATATACATTAAACATTGCTTCCAATTTCCAGTAGTAATATTTCAAAGGGTAATTTGAGATGACACAAAATTCAACGACAATAGTTTAAAATGTGTCTTTACTGATACAATGTTATAGATATTAATTACAAATACTAGATACAGAGGAAACACAACAATTCATACATTATTAAATATATTTCAAGGGGGAAAACAGAAAAAAATGGAATTAAATTGAAAAAGAAGGAACACATTAAAGTTTCTAAAAAACCCTAATAGGATCCAGGAAGCAGGCCTTCTCTATCATAGTACCTGTACCTGCCTTCTGGAACTATATCCCCAATGATACCTTGGTCCCAATTCTGACCTCATTTAAACAAGCCATTTATTCCCTCCCTTCTTTAAAGCCATAGGTAGGATAGGTAGCAGGCCCCTTGTGCGGTGGCCCCTTGAGCTTCATCAGAAGCTATGTGGTTTTTTTAAAAAATTATTATTGTTTTGTGCAGTTTTACATTGTTTTAATGTATGTTATACAGAGTAATTTTATAAATAAAATACAAAAATTACAAAAAAATAACAATGTTCACAGGAAAAATAAAAACAATCTGCCATTATTTTTTAACAGGTTGCATTAGATTTGAACGGATGTAATGATAATCATATGAGAGTTTAGGACTTTAAGAACTAATCAATTAACAAATGAATAACAACTAATATAAATCTACAGCAATTAACAAGAGCCTAAAGCAGTCCATCCTTAACTTTATAGTCAATCAGGTAAAGTTTCATATTTTAAAAACTTAAATTGAAAGAAATCCTAACTTGGAATATGGTAGAAGACTGTAAATTTATTGTCCATAAAATGTTTCTAAATTAAATTAAAGTCAGCATCAGGTTTATTTTTTGATATGAAGTTATTTTTTGCATTGATACCTATTCCCAAAGCTTAATTTTCCAGTCCTTTTGAAATAGTTTATTTTGACTTTCAGTGACAAGTGTAGAGAATCCTGATAGTGGTTAAATATAATATATGTCGAGCTTTATAGAAATATAAGGCTTGGTAACAACTTGCCAAAAAAGCAAATTGTTTTTGCTTCATCTTATGAAGAACTATATTTCAAAATTGTTGAGCTTTGTGCCTACCAGATACAGAAGAATGATCAAATCTTTGAAGATTCTAATAGTTTTTCATTGTGTTTAAATTCAGCGTTACTTAATCATGAATCTTGGACTTCAATTTCTGAATAATGTTTTTTTTAGAAAGAATGTATAAAATTCTAATAAGCGACCTGAATTTTGTGTTATAAACATTTCAAATTCAGTTAAGTCTCTAAATATGTAATATTGGTTTTGTAGTTATTTTTTTGAAAATTTTGCTTTTTTAAATATATTGTTCGTTTTTGTGACAAAAATCCATTTATCATTATTTTGGCTTCTTGTTCATGATAAATATCCTGTATCTGTGAGAGTAAATTTTAACCACAATTCATGTTCCTCAGAGTATAAATATGAAAGGCCATTTCAGTTTATCAAAAGCTTTCTTCATATCATGAAAATTTGTGAATATTTTACTTACTATTTTTCTGGTTGATTTTATCAGTGGTCAAAATATGTCTACAATTCTTTCATATAACTTTGTGATAAATTCACTGTGAACAGGATAAATTAGGTTTCAACTAAAAAGACACTTTTAAGTTTTCTTCAAGGATAATTATGAAAAGTTTAGTCTATCTTCAGTAAGGAAATAAATTATATGGCTCTAGATGGGTTGGATTGTTCCACTCCTTGTAAATTAGAAACACATTTGAGGCCAAAAGTACTTTTCCACTTTTTCCTATAGAGTTCCAATTTGCCATGGAATAAGTTGAAATTTATGTCATCACCCTTCTTTATCTTTGATGTATAACTTAATATATTATTGAAAATAATAAATAAAAAAGGCATGGATCTAAAAATTGGTATTTTAAATGTTAAAAGTTGTTATTGGATTTTAGTGATTCTTAACCAGATTATTTTAATTGGTATCACAAATGCCTCCAATCTAATAATCAGTCACTCATCCAATGTGAATGGAGAAAAGTACTGAGGCATTTTGTGTTATTGTGTGCAGCACAATGAGCATGGATAAGACAAAGAAAAGCAGTTGTCTGTGAAGGAAATAAGGGAAGTAATAACCAAACATGCTGAAAGCTCCAAAACCATCTTCAAAGAAATTTACATTCCTGTGACTATGATTATTAATGTTATGAAGAAATTTAAGATCCATGGGACTGTAGCCAACCTTTCTGGACGTGGCTACAAGGGGAAAATTATCCCTAGAACAAATAGAAAGTTAATTGAAATGGTGGTGAAAGAAAGGAGAAGAACTAATTAACTTTCAAGGTATAACAACATCCAATTGTACTACCTATCATTGTTGATCTATTTCTAGGTGAAAGACCTAAGATGACCCCATTTTTTGAAAAACAGACACAAAAACTCCAGACTAGAGTTTGTTAATTTAAATGTTGACAAGCCACAGTCCATCCCAGCCAGCTTCCAATAAGCAAAGCCAATGGAGGAAGCTAGATTTGCCCTAATAACTGTGTGATTTATTTAATTGCAGTGATTTGCTTAACAACTATGGCAAAGATTGATTTAATAATACCTACCTTCCTTGGGAACAGAAATTCTGCTTCCAATTGTGGTTGTAAGCTGAGGACTACCAATGCTTGAGTGAAGAAACCTATCCAACCTAAAACAACTAGAGCAATTTGCTCAAGAAGAAAGAGACAAACTGCCAGTTGAGAAGTGTAGTCTTATTCAGAGTTATAGGAAGTACTTGACTACAGTTATTGCTCAAAAGGGTGTTTCCATGTCATTTTCATTTATTATTTAGAAGAAGAATATGTTAAATCATACATTATAAGCAAGGTGCTGCTCTTTGGACTATAGAATAAAGAATGATAGGTGCCATTTATTTTTATCAATTTCAAGTTATTTCACAATATCCAAGTAATTGGATACCAATAGTTTTGCCCACATTTGTGGCCTCCTGCAATGAAGGAAAAAGTGCCTGATGTTGTACTTTGTTCATCACCCTAATTGATGAAAGCCTGAAGTGGTTTTCATCGACCCTACCTGCAGTATTAACCATGGAATATTGCTACACAAGTTAAATAGTATCACTGGAGATAATAAGTTTACTAGGGTCATTGGTAGCTTCTGCCAGAACCAGAACTTTCATGTGATTCTGAATGTTAAGAACAGTAACAGAGTTGGAAGGGACTTCGGAGGACACCTCGTCCAACCCCAGGAGATGGAGGATGGATAAGAATGGGCTGCCACAAGGAAATGTATTATCTCCAACATTGTATAACATACTTACAAATAATCAACCAGACCTTGATATCACTCATCTATTCATCTATACAAATAATACAGCAGGGGCTACATAAAATCAACTTTTGATGAGGTAGCTGGGAAACTTACGGTAATACTTGGAGAATTAGATCATTATTATACCATAAATCATTTAAAGCCCGACCCAAACCAGACCCAAATGTATTCTTTTCACTTCTGAAACTGAGGTGCAAGGGAAGAGTTCGATGTTACGTTACAAGACTGGCCAACACTGAAGTATTTCTTAAGTAGCACTAAGGCTAAAGTCAGCTTGAGGAACAATATCATCAGAAAATTGATAAACTATACATGAGGGGAGTTCAACCATCTATGTTGCACACATTAACTTTGGCGTTGAGCATCTCTGCCGCAAAGTATGCTGCTTCAGTGTGGAGTGTATCTACACTTGTGAAACAAGTTAATAAGTGAAGCAATGCATTTGGTGACATGTTGTCTCAAACCTACTCTAGTGGAGAAAATATATCCTCTCTCTGACATTGCCCCACCTATGATCAAGAGAGAAGTAGCAGCGGATGCTAAGAGTATTAAGCAAGAGGATGATCCTTGACATTCTCTGAACAGACATATGCCCCAAGCCCGCCGATTCAGATCTAGGAACAGCTTTATGGCAGGAAGAAATATTCTTGAACGGTACACGAGAACAAAACTGAATTAAAAGATGGAGGAAAGATACTAGTGAGAAAAGAATAATATTAAAGGAGGATGAAGGATCTTACCTCCCTGATATCACTTGGAGGATCCTAAATAGGTTGAGAGTTGGAGTACCAAAATGTAAAAACCAATATACTCAAATGGAGGCTCTTAGCAGATAACAACACGCTGTGTTAATGTGGAGACACAGAGTCTGACCTATCTGCCGGTATGTCGTCTACTACCAGAAACGTATACCGATAATAACTTACTTTTGGACAAGTTAAGCAGGTGGCTTCATTCTGACAGTATAAAGTTTGATCTAGACATGGAAAAAGTTAATGGTTTCATCAAACTTCATTTTAAATTTTCTCACTGCACAAAAATGCAGTAGAAGTGCATCTGGTCCTGGAGATTTATTCAATTTTAATTAAAGCATTGCTTCCTTTGTTTCATTTTCTGTAATACCGTAGCCTTGTTAAATGATTCTTTTTGCTGATGTGTACATTTCATAATCAGCATCTGAGTACTCTGTAATCGCTTTGAAACTTCATGTTGGTTTTTCATATATTTGAAAATTAAATTTAATAAAATTCTGTATCATCTCATCAATAATTCAAACAATTGCTACTATCATATAGTGAAGTGAGAGATCTTTTTCTCATTGGGTAAAACAACAGTTTTTTTTATATCTTTCTTGAAAGTTACCTTTTTATAACTTAGTTGCTTCTAAAAGTAAAGGTTCCCCTCGCACATACGTGCTAGTCGTTTCTGGCTCCAGTGGGCGGCGTTCATCTCGGTTACAAAGCCGAAGAGCCAGCGCTTGTCCAAAGGCATATGGAACACTGTTACCTTCCTATCAAAATGGTCCCTATTTTTCTACTTATGTTTTTACATGTTTTTGAACTACTAGGTTGGCAGAAACTGGGACAAGTAACAGGAGTTCGCTCCATTATGCAGTGCTAGGGATTCGAATCACCGAACTGCCAAACTTTCTGATCAACAAGCTCAGTGTCTTAGCCACTTCTAGTGATTTGTAAATCATTTTAATCTTTTGTATAATATCAAGCATTGGTTTCTGTTTTGAATTGATTTTGATAGTTTTGAATCATTTTTCTCTCAATCCATCCATTTCCACAAAACAAATATAAGAGAAATATATCATAAAGCAAAAAATAAAAGAGGCCAGTAAAATAAAAAATAAAAGATGGTGACATTTTTAACTGATTAGAATGCTCTCTGAAGTTTTCCTTTATTTAATGCCAAAAAATAAATAATTCTCTTAGAAATGCTTTACTGGATTCCCATACTGTGAATAAAGAAACATCAACAGGAAGATGCTCTTTAATTCAGGTTGACACTTTAATTTGATACCTTCTTGTGATAATAATAGGCCATTCAATTCTACTTTTTCAAGCCAGTGTTTTTTTGGTGAAATATTACATTTGGAATTAAGTATTGCAACTTCTTTATATTTAAGTAATAGCAAATTAAATATCCAGTGCATATCTATTCTTGAATTAATGTTAAGAGAAGGAGCACAATATGTATATTTTTCTCTAAAGGGTATTTATGTCTCTAAACATCTAAGGAAGAAAATAATGACATATAATCAATTATATTTTTGGCAATTTGCAGAACTCTTGGTGTGAACCAAACATTTGTGCAAAGAATCTGGTTCCAGATTTCCAGGAATAAAAAAATATCTTGCAATTTCAAGAAGAAATTGGAAAAAACCCACAAGTTATTCTCTAGTTATCTTTTAAAGCATAAATTGAAGTAATTGTAATTTTCCATTGTTCAACCGTAGTAATAAAAATATTTCTATTTCATCTGGAATTTTATGTTTCATGATAAATTTAATACTCTGTTGTTTCCACCAGAAACAACATGATTTTGACTGAATGTTAAATTCTAAGAGATTAATATATTTTAAACATTGTATTTCATAAATACCTCTACTGTCTGGATTCTCATTTTTTTCTCTTCCTCTCCTCTTTTGAATGTGGTATTCAGTCTCTTAATCAGTGATTAATTAAATGTAAGGGTAGAAAAATATCTGAACCAATTTCTTTCTGTTTCCATTTTTTCTTGTTTTCTTGTAGTTCATGACTCAAGCATTTTCTTAGCATTTTCTGTGGAGAGTGTAAAAGCTTTGCCATTCATAAGACCCTCAAATGAAATGGAGTAATCCACCTGCATTTAATATTTCTTTCTTGGAGACAGGTTGCCATTATAAAGATTATTCTGTTTTACTCTGAAATTTCTTACCATTCTACAAAGAATAGAATGCAAAATTATCTACTACAGTTTTTTTAATAAAGATTTCAAATACTAAAACATTAAAACTTTCAAAGGCAGTATACTTCAGATATTTAGAGGAGGACGTGGTGGTGAGATAGAGTTAAATTTCAGGTATGATTTTTCATTCTTTCCAAAAGATACAAAAACAAACAACCATTTTAATGGCCGATTTTAAAATGCTGTTGTCAGGGTACTTTTGTCTTTCCCATGTGTTTTACAACGGTGCACTGATTTTCTTAAGGTTAAAAAACATATGCTTTGGACACAGTTTTAATAATCTCTGAAATAAATCTATTGCAAGATCATTTTGAGGCTACAAACACTCCAGATGTTATTAAAAAAAAGTCTTGGGGTGTGTCAGTGCCTTTATGCTATACTAGTGTGCTAAGAGATTGAATAGGAAAAATGGGGGAGGAGACACTGTACTCAGCTGCCATGCTGTTATCAGAGGGATTGTTTCTGGACAGAGGTTCAGCATTCATTGGTTGTCTGAAGAAAGCCATTTCATCTGAGGATTGGATAAGAAGCTGCGTCAATTTGCTGCCCGTCTCCAAGGCACTGGTGATGCTGCCTTCACAAGCTGACTAACGTCACAGCTCCATCAGCCAGCGGGGTGTGGGCTTGCTTGTTGCCCCCCCTCCTGTTCTCTGTTTAATTCTGTATTTGCTTCCTGCTGCATTTCTTCATCTGTCTTCTGCCAAATGCTAACAGCATGATATTTTGCAATCATTTAGGTGAATACAAGAAGGACGAACTCTTGGAAGCTGCTAGGTAAGTGCTGTTCAGAATACAAATGTGTTGTTTTTGAAGAGAGGTAGTAGAAATCAGGGTGAAAATGGGTTTTATGATCTGTCATGTTGTCATTATCTTTTTATAAAATTGGGCAGATAAGCAGTCCTTGTTAACATGAGTCTTTTGGATTTAACTACTTGCAAAAAACTAAACAGTTGCTTGTAATTCTACAGTATAGTTACAGTTAAATTTCCACAAGATGCATTTCAAATTCTATTACGTTTAAAAAAGCAATTTTGAATGAGAAATGTGTTAGGACATTTTTTTATTCTCTACCTTATGAATTAAAGGCACATCCTTTATTTACATGTTATAGAAAAGCTTAGCGAAAGGCTGGAAGCTATTTATAGTAGCTTGAGGAATATTGCAACAATTTGGGAAATGTATATTTGATATATTTAAAATACAGTAAATTATTGTATTATATGTGTTTATATAGGAATATTTTAAAGGAAATAATTGAAGCAAATTTTTGCTAAGTCAAAATGCACAAAGTGATTGTGAACAGATGTTAATGTGAAACTCCGTTTCATATATTCTATAAGAGACTTCCTCTCCCTTCCATTTCTTCTTTGCAGGAGTGGCAATGAAGAAAAACTAATGGCTTTGTTAACACCTTTAAATGTGAATTGTCATGCAAGTGATGGGCGAAAAGTAAGTCTCTGTAAATATAATTGTTATAATTTTTTTGGCAGCTGGTCAGTATAACGTATCAATTTAAAAATTTGATAACCAACCAGTTTTGTGGGTTGTAATTTGGGTCTCATCACATAAGGTTGAACGATGTGTACAATATTGACAGCTTGACAGAGATAGTGGAACATAAAGTAGTTGACTGACTGCATTTTAAATGACAGTCTAGCATTTTGCTGCAGAATGCTTGTTAATAAATGTCAATTGTGAGTTTGGGTTTCTTAATAACTAAATAAACAATTTTCTCTGTGTGAGTGTTCAGGCTGTGAAAAACAGAGTTTCAGTACTCTAGCTTGTTGTAGCCAATTTCAGATCAATTTCATTAATCTTGTTGGATATTCATTCCAAATTTTTATAGTCTCACTTAATTGTCTAACTGCAGCTTTACATAATGTGGAATTAAAATATATTAATCAGTACGAAGTAAGAAAAGGAAGAACTTATACATTCAGAATTCTAATTAAATGTTTCATTAATTTATGTATTATTATAATCTGAGGTAATAGATTCTAAACTCATAGTTTACCTGAGTTCACACAGCATGGTTGTTTTGTCTATTGATGCTTCTTAGGTCTCATCAATTCTTAATAACTGTCTGAAATGGGTAATCAGGTACCTCAGCTTCCGTGACTGAAATCTCCCCAGGTAATTTGGAGAGAGGACATGAGAGATATAATTTGGGACAGATTGTGGCTCATACTCTGCCAGCAGCCTGTTTGGGGTTTATTCAGTGCAGTGAAGATTTAAAAGAATATTTTGGATGCAATTCGCAGCCTAAACACATTTTTCTATAATTGAATATGTATAGCTCTTACCTTATACTCATCTTTGTTAAGTATGATTGATTTGTAAGTAATTGTAATTGACACTTAGCCAGTTTTAAACTTTGTACTTCTTCCTGTAAAATAACTGACTAGTTGTCTTAATTTTATTTTTGCATTAGACCAACCATCGGTTGGTGAATTCTCAAATCGTGAGTTTTGAAACTGTGTGGTTCAACTCCTAGCATTTCAGTTTTGTCACCAGGCAAAGCTGGGCTCTGTTACACCATATTTTTGCTTTGCCTTGACAAACCGATTGTCCACTTTGTTATCTGGCCCATCATTTATTTATTTTTTTGTTGTCACAGTGATTGCCCCTTGTAAAAGGTGGTCCCCACACTTCTTAGTTTCTCAAGCCTGCCACTGCCCATTTTGCTCACCTACTCTGTCTACCATCCCCATCTTTTATTCTTCCTCCAGCAGTGTAGCAGCTAAGGGCCCAGAGTTTTGACAGCAGTCAGAGCAGCAGAAATAGAAAGGAGGTGAGCAAGAGTTCAGCTTTTTCATACTTGATTATGCAGTGTCAATTGCTTAAAAGACCAGTTGCTATTGTAGATTGCTGATATCTGGAGGCCCTGGACTTTTGCTTATATTAATAATTGCTAAATGAGATCCAGAGCAGCACTTCATCAAGGACAGTATTAATCATTCAGTAATTTATAACTAATACAGTTGAATGTTCTGAAATGCACAGTATTTAAATGAGGAAAGTTTTTAGATGTTGGACTGTTTAAAAAGTGAAGCTGTAGCAGAATATAAATAGATCTAAAATTTCTGCCAGAAATAGGTTAAAAATTAATTAATGGACTTAATAGAGTAATTAAAAGATTCAATTAATGGGTTAAACAGTTATTGTTAAGAACTTTTAACAATATATAAGTACATCACTGGACCAGTAAGGTGAGTTGCCATGTCCCATAATGGCAGTTCTAATGTTTGATATGTTAGCTAATGATTAGCGATTTGACTTTTTAAAATTATTATTATGAGGGCAACAACTGGATTTTTTTTCTTAGATTATTAACATTAAAGCTGAATTGGGTCTTTCTGTTGCTTAAAACCATGTTGTCCATGCAGGCTTCAGATTTGCTCATTTGATTCCATCTGCATGATATTTGACCTATTATGTTTTGTCAAGGAAAACTCTTTTGCTATATACATGAGCATTCGTTTGTAATTAAATACATTTGTAATTAAATGCATTTGTAATGGGCGCTCATTCATAGTCTACTCTTTTTATTATAAGAGTGATGTTGCATTTATTGAAGAAATATACATTTAAGGGAATTGGTCTGAACACATTTGCTGCAGTGATGTCCAGAGTACATGAAAGTGTTGTATGGTTTGTAGTTTGTTGGCCGAAGGAAACAGAATGCAATCCACCATTTTTAGTAAAAGACCATCTGTTTGTAAGTGTGGGTTGTCCATAAGTTCCATAAGTTGGACATTCTTAACCTGAGAACTACCTGTAATCACTGGGGTTTAACATAGAATATCTCTCAGATCTTCTAATAGACACACAAAAAACAAAGGTTTTTCTTACTTTCAGATTAAAGATACCTTTTAAAAGACTACACCGGAAATGTGGCTGCTAATAATAAAATAATAAATGTAGATAATGATTCAGATATAACAGATAATCAGAGTTGGAAGGGACCTTGTAGGTCATCTAGTCCAACCTCCTGCCCAAGTGGGACACCCTACACATTTCTGACAAATGACAGTCCAATCTCTTCTTGAAAGTCTCAACTGATGGCGCTCCCACAACTTCCGAAGGCAAGCTGTTCCATTGGTGGATTGTTCTCACTGTCAGAAAGTTTCTCCTTATTTCCAGGTTGAATCTCTCCTTGTTCAGTTTCCATCCATTATTCCTTGTCTGGCCTACAGGCGCTTTAGAAAATAGCCTGACCTCTTCCTCCCTGTGGCAGCCCCTCAAATATTGGAAGACCAATATTTGAGTCTTATTATTGAGTCAAGAAAGGTCTTGAGACAAGACCTAACATGTCTCCCCTGATCCTTCTCTTTACTAGACTAGCCAAGCCCCATTCCTGCAACCATTCATTGTATGTTTTAGCCTTCAGTTCCCTTATCATCCTCATTGCTCTTATCTGTACTTTTTCTAGAGTCTCAACATCTTTTTTTATAATGTGGTGACCAAAACTGGATGCAGTACTCTAGGTGTGGTCTTATTAAGGCTTTATAGAATGGTATTAGTACTTCCCTTGATCTTGATTGTATCCCTCTGTTAATACAACTATAGGATTGCATTAGCTTTTTTGGCTGCTGCTGCACACTGCTGACTCATATTTAGCTGGTTGTCCACTAAGACTCCAAGATCCCTCTCATAGTTACTGCTATTGAGCCTGGTTTCACCCAGTCTATATGTGTACTTTTGGTTTTTCTTGCCTAAGTGTAGGACTTTACTTTTCTCTACATTGAATTTCATTTTTTTAAATATGGCCGTGTTCTAGTCTGTCAAGATCCATCTGGATCTTGAGCTTATCTTCTTGGGAGTTAGCTATTCCTGCCAGCTGAGTATCATCTGCAAATTTGATAAGTTCCCCTTCTATTCCCTCATCTAAGTCATTAATGAAGTTATTGAAGAGTACTGGGCCTAAGATCCCACTGCTTTCTTCCCTCCGTCTAGACTTAGACCCATTAAGGACTACTCGTTGAGCATGGTTTGCCAGCCTGTTCCGAGTCCCCCTAGTGGTGGTGCTATCTGTTCCACTTTTTTCTAGCTTACTAAGAAGTAGGTTGTGGTCTACTTTGTTGAATGCCTTGCTGAAATCTAAATATATTATGTCCACAGTATTTTGCTGGTCTACTAATATAGTCACTGTGTTGAAGAATGAAATAAGATTGGTTTGGCATGATCTGTTTTTAACAAACCCATGCTGACTGCTAGTTACTACTTTACTTATTTCTAGATGTTGGCAGATCTGTTTTTTTATTATCTTTCAGTTCACAAAACATGTGATACCCACGGTGTTAATTTTTGGGCACCACAATAAAGAAAAAATAAAATAAAATTTCAAATTGTTACCAAACCAAATAGATTAAAATACTGCATTGAAATAAATTTCCCACCCAGTAAAGGGCCTTCCTTCCTCGCCCATCTCCATAAGTCCCTACATTTTGGGGAAAAGATTTCAGAAGTCATCTGCCATTACCTGCTTCCTAAGGCTGAGATATGAAAACTGTCCCAAGGTCACTCTTTGTGCCTAAAACAAAACTTGAACTCAGAGTCTCTTAATTTCCAGCTTGGTATTTTAAATACTACACCAGATTGGCTCTCCAACCAAGTAAAGCAATTACTTCTTTTTTTAAAAAAAAGCAAACCATGGAGAGCCTAGCTATCTCAAGAAATCTTTCTGGTTGACATAAAGCCAAATTGTTTGATCCACAATGGAACTACGGCCAGTATTTAAAAACAATTTCACTCCATTCAAGTTTTTAAATTATTTTTAGTTCTTACCTAAGAATGCATTTTCTTCACTAATAAACCAATTAATCATTCCAAATTTTATTTTCATTTTTCATATATATTATAAAAGATGATAACTCGAGAGTTGCTACCTTTTGCTAATTTACTTATTTCAAATAAAATCCTACAAGATAAATCATCAGGATTTGTTACACATATGAGATATTTTTCTTTGACTTTTGGATTGATTTTCATACCTTATCACTTAAATGACAATCATATATAAATGTTTTCTCTCCCTCTCCCCTACAGAATAAATCTGTATTTATAGAATTGTGGTATAGCAGGTGGCAACAAGCCTAGAAATCTTGATACTAGAATTTTGTGCCAGAAGCATTGATTATATGAGTTATATTGGTGTGTTAAATTATTCATAGTATTATATGTAGTTTCAAGTGATATAATTAAACATGGGTTTGTTATTTGAACCTTTCTTAGCCACTAAACTAGATCCTCCCCCCTACTATTTCCAAGATGTCTTCCAATCTTTAAAGTGTTTATGATGCAAGAGAGTAAACTGCAATATATTAAAATTTACAGAGAGTAAACTGCAATATATCTGCATTATTTTGCATTATTTGCTTTATATTTAGATATTTATATTTATAAAGATTTCTCTCATATTGATGCACAGTGCTAGAAATTAGAAAACAAAAAGAGTTTGAAGCACAGATGAATGTACTTTTCATGCTGAATATACTTAATAATAATGTATAGTATAAAGGAAAGATCATACGGGACTGGTGCACCCCAGTTTAGTGCCAAAACCTTTCCTTACTTTCTGCAGATGGGTAAGGCTATTTGAGTGGATCTCAGTTCAAAAATTCTTCAGTTTCAAAATATCACTATCATGTGAAATACTAACTATTGTGATTTTATTTGAATGGCCTTCCCCTTTCTGCATGTTATATAAATACAATTTATTTTAATTTTAATATTTTCAGCATACCTTAAGGATATTTATGAAATATGTGGGGAAATATCTAATACTCTATTGAACATCATGCTTCCATATCTCGTCCATTGAATATGTACTATTTTTATTTGTTTTGCATAAACCTATGCACTTGGAAAACTAGAATAAAATTGTACATGGACATAAGGACGTATTGTATGTACAAAATACATATATTTTGAAAAAATGTAAGGCAAATAATCTGCCACACAAATAATCTCCCTCCCCACCCACAATCCCATCTCAGGACTGAGTCTTTCAGTACAGTTTTTCTCTTTTAGTCTATGATGGTTCAGTGAATTTCAGCATTGGAAGAGTAACAGAATAGCACAATTGGAATGGACATTGGAGGTCCTCTAGTCCAACCCCCTAAAAGTAGGAGACCTATACCATTTCAGGCAAATACTAATTGTAATACACTTTACTGATTAGTTTACCGTATCAAAGCATGAGCATCAGCCACATTAAAACAAATGAGATAAGGTATGATATACTGAAATGTGATAAAATAGCGTGGGATGAAATAAAATATATGGTAGATAAAATAGGATAAAGATAAAAGAATACAGATAATATTTGATTTACAACTGTAATTGAGCCTGGGATTACGGTCATACGTCATGGTGGTTATTAAGCAAGTCATTATATGACCATGCCCAATTGCCAACATTTTTTATAATGGCCATTAAGCAAATGCTGCTTAAGCAATTCCAATGGTGTAGAACAGTGTTGGTAAACCTTTTGGGTACCGAGCGCCAAAACGGGAGTGCATGCACGGGGGAGCACTGGAAACTGGAAGAGTAGCTCCTTGGTGGGTGCACGGAAGTGCTGGAAACTGGAAGAGTTGGCCACCTGGTCTTCAAGTTTCTGGCACGCATGAGCTCATGAAGACCAGTTGGCCAGCGCACACGTGCATCCCGAAAACTGGGAGATGCTCTTCTGGTTTCCAACACTCCTGCACGCACACAAAACATCTAGCCAGAATACAGAAGAGCAACAGGCAATAGCTGACATGCATGGAGAGATTGCTCTGTGTGCTACTTCTGGCACACGTGCCATAAGTTCACCATCATGGATGTAAAACAAAGCAATTGTCTATTGAGGAATATCCAGATCTGAATCTAGCCTGTTCTTTCACTGATATATTCTTTGCCCAATCCTCTATTTCCTTCAAGAGATATCTTAGTTGTTATAATCTATAAGGCTTATGGGTATGTAATTTGAGGAGACTTTCTTCTCTCTTTTTTTTGTATATGGGAAATATGGTGGATAGTATCCAACCTCCTGGAAAATAAGACCAGTGTTGCCCATATATATAAACAACTTGCCAGCAGTGGAATTCACCAGTCAATATAAGTCGGAAAGAGTTCTGGGCTAGCAAATCTTCACCAGATGTCTTATTGGGCTTCAAGAATAAATGCGTTTAATTTCTGCCACTCATATTGGTGGCTGAGAGGAAGATTATGAGAGGTCAAAAATTTAGTAATCATGTTTTCTGGATAATCCTGGTTAGGATTGGCAAATATGTTAGTTATAAAATCCTATAAAGTATTGCTGAGATAGGGATATTAGTTAGGTTTACACCCCTTCAGCATGCCAGATGTGATATTCCAAAATACGACTGATTGAACTGCTGATTTTCTAACTCAGATCACACTGTAGTTGTGTAGTGAGTCTTCTTGGTGGCTATTAGTTTTTGTAGTTGTGTCTCGGCTTTAACATCTTGGCATGATTGCTTAGTGTAAGGTTTCTTTGAACCAAACACATAGCTGCTTTTAGAGTCTTTCTTGACCAAGAGCAATCAAGGACCAACCATTTAGATCTCGTGGGCTGTCAGTTCTTAGCAGGCAATTTTTCTATAATGTTTTTTTTAGCATGAAACACACATTGGCACACCCAATTTAAAAAATTGCATTTGTCTTGAATAGTTGTAACATTGTTTTCACCCAAGGCTGGGCCCTCTTGCTTTTGAACCTCCTTGTTTGTCTCACTTTAGGTGGGCAAGTAGCCTCTTATTGTTTGATACAGGTAGTCGGTCTTATATCAGAACTGCCATAAAAAGTACTACAATTAATTTATGATTGCTGCCCTCCCTCACATAAACTTGAATGTCTAAGAATAAATTGGTTTTGTCTGTTCAAACACAATGTAATCTTAACATTCCCAGTATGGAAAGTAAAAACATATATAAAGCAACTGCTTCCCAGGATATGCAGATAACTTATATAAGTCAAGAAGATCAATTTAGAACTCACCATATTCTTTGAAATGCCAGGGTAGTCCTCAGGTATGATGCCCAAATGGGCATTGTCAAGGCCACCCTAGCATTAAAGTCTCCCAATAGGATCACAGTGGTTTTAGGTATTTTATATTTAGTTCTATGGTTGCCTTTTCTAATTGTACCCAGATGTCAAAGGAGAAATTAGAAAGACTGGAAGTAAGAACCTGGGATTCACCATTCCTGATCTGTGATTAGTTATAATCACATACTGGTTAAAAGTCATAATTCAGATATTGTAACTGATGAGAATTCAAAGAGAAATTTAATATACAAAGCACTTTTTGCATATAAATTGTAAAACTTAAGTTTAAGGGAAACAAAGGAGGGGCCCCATTCCAAACATTGTCTGTGGATCATGTTATACTTAACTGGAAAATGTTTTGTTGTGGGAGATTCAGGAATCCTGTAAAACTGTCCTTATTTTGGTCATCAAAGAGAAAAGATAATATAGTGATCCTAGTTGTGATTCAAATTTCCAACCAACCATGTAACATTCTGAATGATCTTGAGTCAGTTACTATACAGTTTCTCAGCCCTGCTCTAGAAGAGTCCTAGATTAAATAGTTGGAGGAAATCTGGAAGAAAAACAAGATATAAATGTTATACATAGAAAGCCTTTAAGTTCAGATAGGAAGAATTGACTTCTTGTTTTCATTCATTCATTGTGATATTTCAAGTCTTATCTGCAAAATAGAAAACTTGCTAATTTATACCAGTTATTTTTAAAATAACAATTTGTGTAACTTATTACTGGCAACTTCCCAGTAAAATACCAATTAAAGTTTCTCTTTTGTAAAGCTGATCCTGTTTCAATTGTGATTCCTTAATTTTGTGTTCATTATTGTTTAAATCCCAATTATTAATGTGTGAATAGAGGGGAAGGCTGTTTTTTTTGCTTATACTCCCTACATCTCCACAAAAGCTACTTGGAGAGTTGGAGAAATATGTCTGAAATGGTATTAAAAGCTGCAGTGGGTTATGAAAACAGGTTAAAAAATCTGTTCTTTCAGCCAAAGTTTCAGCTGGCTCTTGATCGCTTCCATGAATAGAT
Organism: Laticauda colubrina; assembly: GCA_015471245.1. Lineage (NCBI taxonomy): Eukaryota > Metazoa > Chordata > Lepidosauria > Squamata > Elapidae > Laticauda > Laticauda colubrina. Next base: position 11,262,725 of record BLBF01000004.1, on the reverse strand, counting down.
TTTTTTTTATTTTTCAAAGTTGGAGAAAAGTTGTTCAGCAGCCCCTCTTATCAAGCAGTTTTCGTGTCCTGAAGAATTTTTCTGAAGAAAGTGGGTTTTTTTTAACTATTGATATTAATAGCATACTATTATGTTGTTTTACGTTGGTAACGTTGAATTTGCATGCACCATACCCTGAACTAAAATACAGTCCACAGTCTCTATAGTCATTCTCTAGCAGTTGAATTCCAATTAAAATGGCCAGCCAGTTCAGTCCACACATTTTTTTACTGCTCTTATATTTTTCCTCTTGTTTTTATTTTCTAGACAAATGTATTATCACCTGATGTCTCCTGAGTATACAGTAGTGGCCAAAATTGTAGAAACCTTTTGGGGAAAATTTACTTCTCTCATGAGCTGTTCAGAGCATCCAGAAGTGGGAGGTGCTTCAGTCTCTTCTGGAAAGGCTGGGCTTAAAACTTCGGGATGCTCCTCCTCCTCCACGGGATACCTCCCCAGCGTCTCCCAGTTTTAGCTCAGCCTTCGTGGTAAGAGGTTGTGTACTCCATGACTGGAACGGTTTTCTGATTCAGATTTGCTCTTGGGTTATTTCGGGCTTTAAAATTCTTCCCCATTTAATTTGGCTTTTTCAGACTTGTCCCTCTATTACGTTACTTTGATTAGTTCAGAAAGAACAACAACCCAGTTTCTTTGTAAATAGCGGAGCCTGCCACTTCACAGGCAGCTTGAGGCTACCTTATCTAACTTTCCGATCGTCTTCTCTGCGATCAGAGCGGAGCGCTCGCAGCTGCAGCTCACTTCGCCTTGCCGTTTCGTCTGACATCAGCATTGAACTCACAAGTTAGAGCCTCAGCAGCAGCGGCTCATTAGACGGCTCAGACATTAGCAACGGTGATTCTGCTTACTGCCCTTTTGAACCGCTGGCTCAACTTCGTGCCTAATTATCACAGGTACCATTCCTTGCTGGTTTCCCTTTCTGGGGACCGAGGCAGTACCTTTCCACTTTGTTTTCCCTGGGTTTAGCTCTCCCTTGTTGGGCTAACGTTGGATAAGCAGGCTAGTCATTAAACAGGCATTTCTTTGCATTTGTCTTTAGATCATTTCTTCGGACTGAAACTGTGAGTGCCATTTAAATTGCGGGACGTTTGGTTTTGACAGGAAAGGATTCACCTCAGAACCTATATGGCTAGTTTCCCTTGTTGGGGACCATGGATCCAGAGTTTTTTCACGCTTGGAGCACTTGGAGGTTTCCCTTGTTGGGGACCCTTAGATACTGTTTACCATGTACACAGTTATACGTATAGATATAGGTACAGGTCGATGTATATGGATTTTTTTTAAAGTTTTCGCGGTACTTACATGTGTGCTGTTCAGCTTCCTTCGGGTATTATCCCATGTCATTGTAGTGCTGTTAAAGTTGTAGCAACGTTTCAGCAGAATCTCATCTGCCATCATCAGGCTTCTGTATTGAGTTTGTATGTGGGTCAGGGTCTCACAGCCATTGGTTTTAAATTTGAGGCTAGCCTATTATTGTGGCAGGATGTTTTTTTCTACATCCTGATTGGTTGGGAGTCTTGGTTTGTGTTTATTGGACTTGGAGTTTGTTTGATTGGTGTTTCTGGTTTCTTCTGTCTGTTTTGTGGCTT
>BLBF01000004.1:11188819-11260679 GCA_015471245.1 Laticauda colubrina | reverse complement strand
ATCAGAATGAACCAGCCTCAAATTTAAAAACCAGGAGCTGTAAGACCCACATCCATACAGAAGCCTGATGATGGCAGATGAGATTCTGCTGAAACGTTGCTACAACTTTAACAGAACTACAATGACGTGGGATAATACCCGAAGGAAGCTGAACAGCGCACACACACACACACACACACACACACACACACACACACACACATATATATATATATATATATATATATATATATATATATTCATATTCTTACTCTCCTGGAGGAGAGTTCTATTTTCAACCGCAGGGGAAGGCATCACCCCAAAGTACAAATATTAACAACAACAATAATAATCATAATAATTAAAAAAAAAGAAAGAAAGAAAATTTAAAATTAAAGTCAGAGACAAGACAATCAGTCATCCACAATGGAAGGTGACAACGCTTTCCGCTCCAAGTCAAATAAGTCCCGAGATAAGCCAGTGGGCCCCAAAAAGGCCTCTGAGGCGGCGGATAAGGATGCACATAGACGGCACCTAGCATTGGAAAGGCAATTGCAGAAAAGAACCAGGAAGGCAGACAAGATGGCTATGACACAACAATTGGATCAGAACCCAAACCCATTGATGGGGCCTTTGGACTTATCTACCCAGCCCAGCCAGGCTGTTTCTGGGCAACCTCCCATAGGCACATCTCCTCCAAAGAGAACTGCCCGGCCAATTCCAGAGGCACCCCGACGGTCACCAGCCTGAGACAGGAGGAGGGATTACCTGAGACTATTCCCATTGAAATGAGACAATGGATGGAGCTGGCGATTCAAAGGGGCATTGCAGATGGAGTTCAGCAATCCATCAGGACCAGACATTTCTTGGCCCCTTCGGATGCAGGATCCCTGTCTGCTCGATCCTTTGTACATATTGGACAACATCAATCTCAGGTATTCCCCAATATTCCTAACATACTAGCGCAGGGTCTTCGGAAGGAGGTGGACTTTGAGGATCAGGATGTTCCCATGGAGTGGGGGTCGATCCATCAGATGGACTTGGGGTTGTCGGAGGCTGACCCGCTAGAACGGGGAATGTCGGATGACGAAGGTATCATTCTGGACCAACCTATTTTTTCTGGCCTTTTTCGCCCACACCTCTTTAAATCCTTACTGTTCAAGGCAAAGAACACTGCTAAACTAGGCACATCAAACCCTCATCCATTGTCAAGAGGGTCTCAGGACGAATCAGAGGATCTCATATTCTCACAACCGGCTAATGAGGTGGAAACTATTCCTGTCCCTCATATGTTTGCTGAATTAGTACAATATCAATGGGCATCAGCAGCATCATACCCAGCCCCAACAGGGTATGATTAATGATATTATAATTTAGCACCAGAATTTTCAATTTTTCTCAAAATGCTGGAGGTGGATGAGTTCATTGTGGCACTGGCCTCTTCTTCAATCTTTCCCAATGAGGCCAAGGAAACCCTGAGACCAGAAGAAAAGAGAGCAGAGTTGGCACTCCATAGGGCACACGTTTCTGACACTTGGGCCATTAGGGCTGCTAAAGCAGCGTCCTTTTTTACACAGTCCTCCCTCCGATGGCTCTTCCACTTGAGGGATATATTGCCGGCGTCAAATGTCAGAGCCCACCTGGACATAGCTAAAATTATTGCAGTAGCAGAATTCTCCGCCGACGCCATATTTAATGCAGTTAAATTCTCGTCAAGGGCCATAGCATCTCACGTATCAGCACGGAGATTGCTGTGGCTCAGGAATTGGCAGGCGGATACCAAGCATAAATGCAAATTGGCATCAGCCCCAATATCAGGGGATAAATTATTTGACAGTATCTTGGAGCCCCTCCTTATAGAGAATAGAAACAAGAAAATAGTGCTTCCCCCTCTTTTTTGGAGGTCTGAAAACAGAACACCCCAGTCGTTTCGAAGGGGTTCCTTTTGGCCCTACTATCAAGGCCCATATGTTCCCAGATCTCAGAGAACCAGGCTACAGGCCCAGTTTTAGATAGGATAGGTCTGAATCTTCCGATAGAGGTCAGCGGGGAGGCCAAAACAGAAGAAACCCCAGAGGCACTGGAGGCCAATGGTTGCCCCAAGTGAGTCCTTGACAGCAGTCCCCATTGGAGGGCAGCTAAAATTGTTTGCTGATCAATGGGACAGTTCCACCTCTGATGCATGGGTCAAGGACACTATTAGGTTTGGTTTGGCGCTAGAGTTTCAATCCTTTCCCCGAACTTTTTCGTTAGGAGCCCTAGGTCCATGGACTCCATTAAGAGGGCATTGATGCAGAAGGCTATCAATCATCTTCTACATATTCGGGCCATTAGAGAGGTCCCATCTGAACAGCGGGGTCAAGGCTGTTACTCTCTATTGTTTGTGGTCCTAAAGAGTTCGGGGGGCTGGAGGGCAATTCTGAACCTCAAACGTCTAAACAGATCATTGGTTCATCGAAAATTCAAGATGACTACTCTCCAGTCCATTCTGCTGAGCATCAGAGAGAATTTTGCTATTGTGATCGGCACTACGAATACATCGCCCTACCATTTGGTCCAGCTTCGGCCCCTAGGACTTTTACCAAGGTCCTTGCAGCTTTGGCTGCCTCACTCAGGATCAAATCTATTCGCTTACAATATTATCTGGATGATATTTTAATTTTGTCATCAAAATTAACCTGCATCAACCTGTTGGAGCTGCGAGCAGTTCACCTGGCCTTACGCAGTTTTCTACCCCTTTTCCAATCACGCCACGTTCTGCTCTAGACAGACAATATCACAACCAAGGCCCACACAAACAGACAAGGGGGGACCCATTCCAAACTTCTGATGCTGGAGGCGGCCAAGTTGTTCAAGTGGGCTGAGGCCAATCTGTTTTCACTCAAGGCAGAACACATAGCAGGGGCCTTAAACACATAAGCAGACTGGCTCAGCAGGGCCACGATAGATCAGGCAGAGTGGCACATACACCCGTCTGTCTTCCAGGAAGCAGTGCAGAGGTTTGGGGAACCGGTGATCGATCTATTTGCCTCTCTTCTCAATGCCCAATTGCCCCGGTATATTTCAAGGTACCCGACTTGGGGTGGAGGCTGTCAATGCCCTGCGATGTCAGTGGCCTCCCGGACTTCTATATGCGTTTCCTCCACTCCCAGTAATACCCAGGTTGATCCAGAAGTTATTGGAAGAACGAGCGGAATTGATATTGGTTGCCCCTTACTGGCCCAGGCGAACATGGTTCTCAGATTTACAGTACCTGTCAAGAGAACAACCTTAGAAAATTCCACTGTCAAAGGTTTCCCTCTCCCAAGGGCCGATACTTCACCCAAACCCACAATGGCTCAGTCTAGCTATATGGAGGTTGAGCAGAGCCGTTTAAGGGCCCAACAGATTTCAGAGGATGCTATTGTCACTTTTCAAACATCCAGACGATCCTCAACAAATTGTATATACGAGGCCACGTGGTCCGCCTTCTGTCGCTGGTGCCAGGGGTCTAAGATCAACCCAACTGCCCCATCAATCGGACATTTATTGGACTTTTTACAGGAGGGTTTGACTAAGGGCCTATCTCCAAATACTTTACGCAGACAGGTGGCGGTTTTAGCCTCGGTGATAGCCTGGGGTGACCTCCGTTCCATAGCGCACCATCCACATGTCCACAGCTTTCTTAAGGGTGCTGCAAACTTACAACCTCCTGTAATTCACCACTATCCCACCTGGGACCTCAACAAGGTGTTAACCGCACTTACAACTGGCCCGTTCAAGCCTTTAAGAACCACTAGTCTTAAATTTCTGACGTATAAGGTGGCCTTCCTAATTGCAATCACATCAGCTAGGAGAATTTCTGAATTGGCGGCACTGTCAATGAGAAAGGACCTGTGAGTATTTCATGCGGACAGAGTGATTCTCTGATTGGATCCATCGTTCACTCCTAAAGTAAATTCAGCCTTCCACAGAGCACAGGAGTTGGTGCTTCCAAATTTTTGTCTGAAACCATCTCATAGGCGGGAGCATCAATGGCATCGATTTGATGTTCGAAGGGCCTTAAGCATCTGTCTCGACCGCACGGCGGCATTTCGAAAATCTGAGGCTCTATTCCTATCCTTCAACCCATCCACTTTAGGACAAAAGGTGCCGTCCATGACCATCGGTAGATGGTTGAGAGCCACCATAGCAAAAAGTTACAAATGCCAGTCCATCTCAGTTCCTATGGGCATTACAGCCCACTCAACAAGGAGTGCGGCAACATCAGCAGCATGGGCCACACTGGCTTTCATAGATGAAATTTGCAGAGCAGCAACTTAGACATCACCATCTTCCTTTGTCAGAAATTCTTTATAACTGTAGCCTTGTTTACTTAATAATACTATTTTACATCGCTTTCTGGGCGACCAGTCAACTCGTTGCACTATTACTTTAATTCACAAGCTCACTAAATGAAAGAACACAAAAAACCTCTACCAACTTGATACCGATCTCATAACATACTGACAAATGTCCTTCTCTTAGCTTCAGTACATAACATCAACAACTAAATCCTACTGTGATCTGATTGGCTCATTGCCAGAACAAGATGACACCTAATTGCCTTTCTAAACACTCATGCTCATTGGCTAACAATCAGATGAAGGAAAGCTACCTGATATCAACAGTGCTTTGATATCAGCACTGTGCTTCCTTTTTCTGGTTACTTGGCTATAACTTTTCATAGAATACAGATAATTGAGCTAACTTTGTTGCATTACATTCTTGATTAAATTATCTTTCTATAATTGTATAGTACTATTCAAAAAAAGTGGTGTTATTAGCCATTAAACCTCAAAAATACCCTTTTCCCAAATTAATTCGACTTCTCTTGGAATTTAGAGAATAGAGTGAAGATAAGTTAAAAACAGGGGTCCCTATAAAAATGGCAATATAACCAGCAGTGTATGTCTTCTCATATATTGATATTGGACTGATTAGACTGCAGTTCCCGAGACCATCCTTATCATATTTTTGAAGAAAGGCCATGCCTGTTCTCCAGGAATTTTCAAAGATAATTATATAAAAACTAACTGATAACTTGGCATTGCCCGGGCATTTTTTTAGTTTTTCCAATCCTGTATTAGACAGGAAAATCCTGTAGTCGGGACTCACGCTGTTGTATTGTCTCTCGTGCAGCATCGCACATCTTCTATACCTCTCCTCGAAAGTTTCTTGCCTACTCTGGTGTTTCATTTTTTTGATTGCACTTGGCCAATTGCCTGACGTTTCCTTGGAGAGCTGAGAGGGAGTTCCTTTGTGGAGTACTTGAAGTCGTTACCATGGCAAGTCCACTGTGCTGTACAGTAGAAGTCATTTTAAGGCACACACCCTCTCCGAGAGGTGTTGGGGTGTCTTACTCCCACAGTATTTGTTTCCAGAGGGTAAGTCATTTGTGTACCAACTTTGGTTGAAATTGCTCAAGGTGTTCCAGAGTTATGCTGGAACACACACATACACACACACACACGTATGTGTGTGTATGTGTACAATAAAAATAAAAAATTCAGCCAGAACATCAACACATCCTATTAGTGTCTTAAAATACATGAAAGATGTCCATGAAATTTGAACTCAATCAATATAAATGGTATTCCCTGACCCTATTTCTACCAGCTTAATATGTCCCTTTGTGTGCACATTTATTTGGTAGAATACCTATCTTATTTTTGAAGACTGACCAAAAATGGATCAATTATCCCTTTCTTTGTTACCTTTAAACTTGTGCCATCTTCACTGAACATGCGGCATACTTTTTCATTACTTTATTTTGAACATAATTAAGGAAGCTCCTTTGTATCCTTTGCCAACCTTAACTCTTAAATATCATTTTTTTAAAACAATTTCTGCAGTTCTAACTTACCTGCTGTCTTGATTTCTTCTCTTTGTAAATTCTGTATGTATCTTTTAAAATTTGTTTTCTTTATAGTCCCAGACACATCAGCGTACCTTTCCCCCCCCCCCCCCCAAATTTTTTATAGCAGCCACATTGGCTTTTTCATTATTCTATTTTTCTCTTCTGTGAATTATTCATTATCCTGTTTCTAGTACAGTCTGTCTTGTGTTTCTTTTCCCCTTAATTTTTTCTTGTGCAGAATGTTCCTTAGTATTACTTAGTATATTTAATTAAATTTGCTTTTCTAAAGCTAAAAATGGGATTTTGTTTATATCCAAGTCTAATTTCAAGTCAAGAACTCAGGCATTACATAATAAGTTTTCCCAACATTTCTGATATTTCCAATTCATTGATGCTACCATCTTCCATTAATGATAACTGATTTGAGCCTTCTACCATACTCTGGAGGATAAAGTTATCAGTAAGAGAGATCAGGAAGAATGCCGGAAGTGCTTTTTTATTATCTTACTGGCCTCAGTTACTTCACTACAGCTCTTCTGAGTTCCAGACTCTTGCTTGTGTTGATTAAAGGAAACAGTAACATCTGGAGTTGTTTTAAGATAGGCAGCTATATTGAGGACTGGAACGATGGGAAGGAAAGGAAGGAAGAAAGAAAACATGGAACGGGAAAGGGAAAGGAGAAAGATGGAAAGTTTTCCTCTGCCTTGTCTATTCTAAAGTGGTTAGCACTATATGTTAGTTAATGTTGCCTTGAATTAATTATTTATCCAGATAATTACATTCAATCAGAAAGCAGAAAGTGTTGAATGGTGTTTATGAAATTAATTTTATTATTTGTCTATGCTGTGTGAAGCAGATTTCTAGTTCTAATTAGGGATATTATATTACAAACATCTGTGATCTTGTTTACTTTAGAGGCTTTGTAAAAAGAAAAAAAAACTCCCATCAGTTACTCCATAAAATTCTTGATTTGGAGGATTTTGTAGCTCTTCTCCTAATCCTAGTTGTGTCTGCAAAAGATAAGGCCTAACTGAGATTCCAAAGTGCAGAAAACTGTGATATAGAATTCCTTTTCTGAAATTATAATTTATTAATTTGTGCTTAAATATTTAATACTATAATTGAAAGATTTGTCAGTTCATTTACTCAGTTAACATATAGCCTTACATTTTAGAGAACTAAATATAATCTGAAATTGATCATTGTTGCTTTCAGTGTTGTGTCATGGGCTTTGCTACATCTTTATGGATTCCATATTTACTATGAGAATGATTAATAATCAAGTATAGCTTTTTTTCCAAGAGGCAAAATCCTTAAAGACCAGACTCCTCAAAAACATTAAAGCATTAAAATGGAAGAAATACTGAAAATTGCAGGTTCTTGTTAAAGATTCTTGAAGTCAAGTTTCTGTGGCATTGTTTGGCATGGCAGCTCTATAATTTTGTACAGGCTGAGAGGAAGAACTCACATGGAAAACCCAGTGTTATTGTGATCCCATGCCTTGAATTTTTATACAGTATGTTGGTGATGGGAAGCTATTTTAGTCTTGGTGCCAGAAGCACAATACTGTACTTGCCAAATAGGCATCCTCGGAGGATAATAGCCGAGTAAGACATAATGCATCTTGAATTGCAGAGAAGAGAGAAGTTTATATTATCCACAAATACCATAAACCAGGCACAGAAGACTTTCTGACTTGATTGCCCTGTAATTGAGTTTGTTTAGGGATCTTCTCTGTAGTCTTTCTGTAGATAATCCAGAGAAATAAAGCCTGGTATTCTGGAGAAACCTGGCAAAAGCAAGAAAGAGAAACCGCAAGAAAAATATTGGCTACCACAAAATATCCGTAGGGGACAGGGTAAATTGTATGTATATATTTTAAACCTGTTTTTCCATGTTTAAACTACATTTAGTTGATCTAAAGATTGTAAAAGCCATCTTTTTTAGTACTAAGTGCTAAATTTTATTCTTCAGATTTTTTATTTATTGTTTTGAAAACAATGACGGAGAAACAGAAAAAAGTGAAACCCAACAATAAAAATACATTGTTCAAAAAAAAAAAAAAGCATACATAGATTTTTTTATTTTAGAAAAACAGTCAAAAAAATACAAAGAAAAAAGAAAACTATATCACTTCTAGCCTTCTGTAACTCCACTCCCCCTCCCTTTATCCATTTCAAAAGTATTTTGTTATACAGGATGAAAAACTGCAATTTGAATTAAGTACTTTGATAATATATACTCAGCTGGCATTGTTATTCGTAATTATTGTATGTCAATATGAAGATTTGGTTTAGCTTGAAATATTCTTTATTTCTTTAATTAATTAATTAAATGTTCTTTAATTACTGTTTCTTATTACAGTCAACCCCATTACATTTGGCGGCAGGATATAACAGAGTTCGTATAGTCCAGCTTTTACTTCAGCATGGTGCTGATGTCCATGCAAAAGACAAAGGGTATGTCAAATTGTATAATTTGGTTTTGATAGTGCTAATATGATGTAAGGGGGAAAGCACTTTTTCATAAGGACACTCACAGATTCATAGGTAAAATTTTGAGGCCAGGCAAAACTCTTCCCTCCCCCCTAAATCATTTAAAACTGCTTTTGTTTAATTTTTGTGTATATTTGTAATTTCTATTTCCTTCTCTGATTTTTATTTTTGCTTTCCATCTTACGGTAGCGTATTTTATTGCAGTGTATATTTTCATGAGCAATATTCTGTGAGCCATTCAGATGAATCTAGCATGATTATCAGTAAAAATAAGATAGCGATTTGAGTAAAAGTGGAATAGCATTGTTGGGCAAATTCATGGGAGTAAATCATACATATTCATGTTGCAACTATCTCAGAGTTCCCCAACATTTCCAGCTTTGCGGACCGGTGGGTGGGGAGGGGGAATGGTTCCATGTGAGTGGCTAGGAAGTGTGTGTGCAGCTCCATTTGCATAAGCAGCATGCCTATGTTATTCATGCAAGTGAGGGCGTGTGTGTGCATGTGCGCTTGCCAACTGTTTCTGTGGACCAGTTGCAAACCTCTTGCAGTCCACTAGTGGGCTGTGGCCCACCCACCGGTCAGGGACCCCTGCACTATCTCATATAAGATCTAAAATGTCCACATAGTAGTCTTTCCTCCATATTTAGATGCTAATTAAAATATAACGTTTGTGGCCCAGATAACAGGGAAATATTTAGACAGTAACTGTCACTCCTCTGGAATTTATGACAGCAAGGTCATGACAGGGCATTGGACTTGATGACCTCTTGGACCTCTTCCAATTGATTTTAGTCTATTTGTTTGATTTAAAATATTCAGTTGTAGCTGTAAATTTGCTGTGTTTCCTTTTTCTTCTCTGTGAATGGCATGGATAATCTCAGTTTTAAAGTTCTGTTGAATTTGTCAACTTATTACGGAAGCAATGAATCCTTGAATGAGCTTAACTTTTTTCTGCAGTCTTCAAATGTATGTATTCTGGGAAGGCATGTTATATAGTTCACATAAGACTGAAGCATTTTTTTAAACCTAACTGGTTTGAGCTGTAGGAAGTTAGCACCCATCCCTCCTAGAAAATTGAAATATCCTAGGAAATATTAAAAAGGCAGAATATTTCCTCTAAAAAGAATAGAAACTCACAAGCAGAAACTCACCTCAGAAGTAGAAGCTCACCCCCACCTTTGTTAATGGGTGGGCCATTAAGGCCTGGGCCAGAATACTTTACATATAGAGTTGCCCCTGCATGGCCCCATGGGAGTCTGACAACCAATTGGAAACAAGCTCCAATTCAAGTCCCAACAAAGATTATAAAACCCAGGCATTCTCAGCACCTCAGCCTCTTTTTCTTGATCTCTTCCTTCACCTTGAAGCATGTGATCATCCTTCCTTTTCACTCTGGAGCTCCAGGCCATGTGGTCCTCCTGTCCACCATTAAACCTTCCAAACAGCCTCCATGTTTCCCATGTCTTTTCCCCCACTTGGAACTGAACCCAGAAGGATATTTCTTTCAACAGCTTTTTCCAACAAGCAAATCATGTTTCGCTTTTAGATGGAATATCGCTATTCTAACTTTTGTTTGAAACTGGTTCATGAACCTTGGCTTATTTTATTCATGGTTTTTATGTCTGAAATTCTCAGTGGAATAAAAATATAAAAATGATGAAATAGTCCTTTGAAATATATGTAAAACATGTCCTTTAATGAAATGTAACTGTACATACAAACAGCAGTAAAACAAAAAATAAGCCCAAAATAAAGAAAAACAAAAGAACCCCCAGAAAGATACCATCCCTACACTTATGCAGGCAGGAAACATTAGAACTGTGCAAAGTTTTAAAAATAAATAATTTGACAAATGCTTTAGCACAAGAAAAATATTAAAGCAGGTAAAATATATGGTGCAGTGTTGTGAAGAATTATTTTGCTGAATAGTTAAACTATTTTTTTTCTTTGTTATAGTGGACTTGTGCCTCTACACAACGCATGTTCCTATGGACATTATGAAGTTACAGAATTGCTATTGAAGGTGGATAAGTTAATAATTATGTAATTATATAAAGATTGTCATTAATGCGAAGGGTTACAAATTATAGGTTGTACTGCATGTGAGATAATTTGTATGCCTTTGTGATGTTGATAAAGAAAATATTTTAGAAACCTCCCTGTTCTCTATTTTTAAAAAAAGACTGCTTCTTATTTGAAATAATTCATCACTATAAAGAACACTTAAAGCTGTGACCAATTTTGCTAAATTATCCCAAAAACACCTCCTTTTATTCCAGTCTAATTTTACTAAGTCAAAAATGATTACATTCCTATTCTATTTTTTCATCTGTATTGTAGAACAAATTTATTTAGAAAATTTACATGGCTGCCTAACTTAAGTTGAATAACTAGTAAAAACAAGAATGAAATCAAATGGAATATAAAGGTATTTTGCAAGTTTCAGCTTCTGAAACACACATAGTGGATTTCTTTAGCGGACATAAATAATCCCTGAAAGAAATGCCAGGCTTTGATGGCCTTTTTGCAACCCAGCAAGTCAGGGCCATCCAATTTTTGAGTAGGAGTGGAGAGGAGGTGAAAGGGGCTGTTTCATTGGGCAGGCACTATGAAGCAAAGGCATGTCTCCTGAATCCCACAAGATGGCACTGTTTCATAGAATAGGCACTTGGGTATTTGCCCCAAGCCAGTCATCGGGTTTGTGTTATTTCAAGTTGAGAACTAACAAAGGAGTCTCAAGTGCTATTATACCAAGATTTATTGTAAATGGTCTGTTATTCCAGTTTTTGTAAACAAATCTCATGTGTTAATCTCACTCTTTTGATGTCAAGTAGAATACATTTGTCCAGCTAATGAAATGAAATGATTAAATGACTTCATATATGTTAGAAATTCTAATATGATTTCCCTCACAGACAGATAATCCAATCTTGTGTATTTAAAACTAAAAAAAATAATTACAATATTGATGCAACATAAAATGCCTGTTGTCTTTTCTTCCTGTTACATTTGTTCCTTAGCATGGAGCCTGTGTTAATGCAATGGATCTCTGGCAGTTTACTCCATTACATGAAGCCGCTTCCAAGAATCGTGTGGAGGTTTGTTCTCTGTTACTCAGCCATGGTGCAGATCCAACATTAGTCAACTGCCATGGCAAGAGTGCTGTTGATATGGCACCAACACCTGAGCTCAAAGAGAGGCTCACCTGTAAGTATGACTATGTGCAAGATGTTATCATTCTCAGCAAGACTACAAAATTCATTCTTTTCTACAGTATTAAAAATGATATTCTGTTCTTTTAAAGTAAGGCTGATATGGTATCTCACCTTCAGTTGATGAATTTTTTGTACCATCTGAGAAATTTAAAGGATTTATGCTTATGTATTTTATTTCATCTTATTTATTAATCTAAATTTATTTATGTAGCCGCCCATCTTAGTACTGTGACTCCAGGAGGCTACCAAAAATTTAAAAAATACATATCAGGACCAACTCAAGCATAGAGTGACTACCAAAGATATCACATACCTGCGGTATTGTCTGAATTGCTTGCTCAACTCCTATGCCCAAGAAAACAGCCTGGTCTTCAAGACTTTCCTAAAAGTGAGCATAGTCAGGACCAACCTAACCTTATCTGTTACAGAACTAAGGTTTTAATTTTTACCATAACTCCCCATCACCATCACTTCCTCATTATTGGGAGCAATAAAACTTGTGAAACAAATGCCTAGGAACTTTGTGGAATTTAAGATGTTTTTGGCCCAACTTTGTGGTGACACATTGTTCAGTCATTGCTAAAAGGAAGCCTATCAATATGAGTGTTAGCATTGTTCTGCCTAATGTTTTCAGAATGCTATTGTTTCAGATACTGGAGCTAATATTTATAGATATCATAACTAGTAATCATTGAAAACATTAATTTTCCATGAATTTGTCCTTCCATACTTTTCTAGCTGACTCATTTAGGTATCGCTACATATCTGTGTAATTATTTCCATAATTTCCAAAAGCTCCAAGTCAGATGATACTTCTTTTTGTCAGTCTTGTATATCCTGCTCTTGGTGATCCATTTCTATTGTTGATTTTTCCACACAGTACATAATTGTGTACATTAATGTTATCGCCTTCATAACTTGTTTATAATTTCCATCTTTTCTGGTCTAAACACTCCCAAATGAAAAAAAAAATGCTGATAGGATAGTACCACCATCTTTTCAATTATCTGCTTCCTTTACATATACAAAACCCTCTACTCATTTAGCAACCATATTCCAATGACTTGGGCATTAAGCGAAATGATCACTAAATGATTGAGAGAGAGAGAAACACTCTGAAGATCATTAGTTGTTGCTGTTTCTCTCAGATGAAGTTCTCTTATACAATATCCATTTTTCCCCTTTGGTCAATTATTTATTACTGTATTTTTATTATTGGACTATTATTTTTGTGTTTGCAAATGGTTGCTAAACAAAGTAGCTACTAAATGAGGAATGGCTTTGTTTAACACTCTGAAAGCTGTTGTTGAAATGTTGTCAACTTGAATTATATGTATCATAATTTTAAATATGACCATGGAATGGAATGGAATTCTTTTATTGGCCAAGTGTGATCGGACACACAAGGAATTTGTCTTGGTGCAAATGCTCTCTGTATACATAAAAGAAAAGATACATTCATTAAGAGTCAAGAATCATAAGGTACAACACTTAATAATAGTCATAGGGTACAATAAGCAATCAAATCATACTAGAAAACAGTACGTATAAATCATAAGGATACAAGTGACAAAGTTATAGTCATACAGTCACAAGTGGGAGGGGATGGGTGATAAGGAGTGATGAGAAGATTATTAGTAATAGCAATGCAGACTTTGTAAATAGATGGACAGTGTTGAGGAAATTATTTATTTAGCAGAGTGATGGCTTTTGGGGAAAAACTGTCCTTGTGTCTAGTTTTTCTGGTGTGCAGTGCTCTATAGCATCGTTTTGAGGGAAGGAGTTGAAACAGTTTATGTCTGGGATGTGAGGGGTCTTTAAATATTAGAGAGCATTTCACCGAGGCAGCCATCATCATTTTTGTCCTAATGAATTCCCAATGTGGGATTTGCCTTTTTCATAGTTTAGCACACTGAATTTTAATTGAGTCGTTTACTACAGTCTCCAGATTCTTCTCTAGATTAGAGATTCAGTCTAACCTCAGCCAGGTTATATGTGAAGATGTCATATTTTTTGCAATTTTAATATTTCTTTTGCAATTTTAATATTTTCAATTTTAATATTTGCAATTTTAATATTTCTTTCTGTTTTAAAATTCTTTGTTTTGACTACCTTATTTATTTGGTGGTGTCAAATTGAAATCGCCTTCAGAGATTTATCAGAGAAACTGTATCTGCAGTAATGTTATTTTGCACTGAAAACTATTTTGATTAAAAACAGTCTTTACCTCTTAAATCATGGATGCTTTTCTGTCTTTCAGAAGCATTACTTGAGACAATATAGTGGGACAGTCCACTAGAGAATTTTTCCCTTCTACGTTATTTTTCTGCAACACTGTTGTAAATCTGGTTTTACAACAGATATTTATCACCCATAACTATGTTTTCCCCTTCTGCAGATGAATTCAAAGGACATTCCTTATTACAAGCAGCAAGGGAAGCTGATTTAGCCAAAGTCAAGAAAACACTTGCCTTGGAGGTCATTAATTTTAAGCAGCCACAATCTCATGAGACAGCACTGGTGAGATCATGGAGACACTTTTCTTGCTTTAGCTGGGTATACATTTAAGATTTTTTGGTGCAATCATACCAATAGTTTACAAAGAGTTTCACCTATTAGAAGTTAATGCTTGATCTGCTAATGCATATTCAGAAAAAAAAATATCTTCCATTAACCCATTTTTTTTCTTTTTTCTCTGAAATGTATTTTACAGTCCGTTCAATGTTTTATGTCTTCTGTGTCTTCTTTTAAATGTCTTTTATGTCTTCTGTGTCTTCTTATGTCTTCTTTTAAAATGTAATCACACTATAATTAAGATATTGGAATAGTGTTGAGGAAATTCAAGTGCAAGACTACCCATTGGCTAAGAAAATTCAATGGGCAGTTTGAGACCACTCATCCTCCTTGCACAAACTACTACTATGAGATTTTGTTAAGGAAATCTTGCCAGGAACCTATAGTCATTTGAAGAATAAGTGGGATAAAAACATAATGTTGTTATAATTAGTGGAAGTAATGGTAGAGAAACTTATCTCTTTATATATTTTATTAGTTCTTTGATTCAGTGCATGAAAAAAGGAAGGAGCTGAAATGAATATTTTACTTCTCATTCTTTCTCAGTCGCAAATATGGTAAATCCTGACTGAAATCTTGCTCCCTCAGATTAGCTCCTTTCCAGAAAAAATATAAATAAAACCAGTCTAGGTAGTAAATATGAATCCTATTCTAATTTGTTCATAATGCATCTGAGGACTGCTAGAAACTTGCTGACTAAGTGTATGTGCG
Organism: Laticauda colubrina; assembly: GCA_015471245.1. Lineage (NCBI taxonomy): Eukaryota > Metazoa > Chordata > Lepidosauria > Squamata > Elapidae > Laticauda > Laticauda colubrina. Next base: position 11,245,824 of record BLBF01000004.1, on the reverse strand, counting down.
GTTTTGGTGTTTGTTCTCTTGTGCTTATTTCAATTTTTGGATTTTGCTGCTGGTATAGGTATCAATAGAAAGATCTGCTACTTGAAACATGCAAGCCAGGCTGAAATCAACCAAGGATATTTAATGAAGTGACTGAAAAAGATTTGTTCACATGGCTCATGTGGTACTAATGTTTGAGGAAAGAGAATAGACAGAATAGGGGAGATCACATAAATTATGCTTTACTAGTGCCATCCTCTTAAATTACATGAACATAATTTTATTTTGTTAATGTATTTATTTATTTATTTATTAAATTTCCATGCTAGCCATCTCATTAATGCAGCAAATCCTTACATTTTATTATCTTATTATCTTATTATTTATTAGCTTACATTTTATTATCTTATATACTACCTTGTATTACAATCTTCTCATACAATGCTGTCTCTTTTGTAGCACTGTGCTGTGTCTTCTCTTCACCCTAAACGGAAACAAGTCACTGAATTACTGCTTCGGAAAGGAGCCAATGTCAATGAAAAAAATAAGGAGTATGTTTATTCTTTGAAATTGTAATATTTGCATTTAGATGGATCAGGCAAGTTTTGAGAGCTGTTAATCTTGTCTCTTTTCCAATTTAGTTTCATGACTCCTTTGCATGTGGCTGCTGAACGAGCACACAATGACGTTATGGAAGTTCTACATAAGCATGGTGCAAAGGTAAATATTGTTCTGTATTTTAAGTAATGCAGTGGATGGGAAGAGTAGTCTTGTGTGTGATCTCTCGTGTGTGATAAACAGCTATGAGTCCTGCTTATTCTAATAGTATCATGGATACCTCTGGTCCCGGTGACTGACCCAGATTGGATCCAGTAATATGGATAGCTGATTTGTCTTGTTCCTAACAGAATTTGAATAGATGAACTTTGGAAATATTATATTGTATATATTTCCTGGTCAGATTTATTTGTCATATTTGTTTCTGAAATCTTCTATAAACTTCAAGAGACGTGGAGTTTTTTGGGAGGGGAGGGAGGTCTTTAATTTTATTCATCTCTACTTGATACAGAGTTATGGTAATAGAAGTCTGTTTTGACTTAAAAGAATTCAGATAAAACTTTTTTTTTTATTTTTCTGCTAAATTCATTCATAATGCATTAGATTTAATAAACAAAATCCTATGATTATTTTCCTGATGTTGCCATAGCAGTGTTTGATACAATAATATAAAAATAGTACATCTTCATCATAGATGCTAATCTGCTTCCATTGCTGACATTGTTCTGCCTTTCTGTTTTAATCAAGCAGTATGCCAAGTAAATGCTAATTAAATAGTTGAAATATGTGGCTGTAATTCTCACTGTGAAGGTTATTATCCATTTCCTTTTTATATATTTTAAGTGAAATTCAATAAATTAATCAGTAGTCACTATTTCAAAGTCAAATATATTCCTAATATCTGGCATATGTCTGCAACTCCTGCCATTCTTCATAACTTGGAAAATATGCAGAAGCTACTGCATTTATATGCCTATGAAGAATGAAGTACCTTTAAATCTTAAGTCTTGTCCAGCCCTATTAGTCAATAAATGGTTATTTATTCTGTTAGGTACTTGGGACAACATATTAGAAAATAAAAATTTTATTCAGTTAATGAGTGGATTTTTAGAGAAATGGATCAGTTTATCATATTTATTGATGTATCATTCAGAGGAATTATACATCATTCCATTTATCAATTTTGAATCAAGTATAGGCTTGCTAATAATTCTTTCTAATTGAATAATTTAATTTGAGGGTTTAAGTTGTCATTGGATGCTGTAATTGCATTTATAGTAAGCATGGGAAAAAACATCTCACAACATCCCCTATTTTATGTGCTCCTAAATTTCTTCAATCTTTTCTGGAAAGCTGACTTACTCATAAACCACATTTGCAGTGTGTTCAGATTACTATTTGAGATTGTATATAAAGTTTGAGTGAGATGCATCAGGATCTAGTGATGATATCTTGCCAACAAGATATTAGAGAACTCACAGGTCTTGTGGTAACCCCTAGCTCTACTGTTCAAAGTAATGTGCTTAGCTAAGATTATAATTCTTGGACAGTTTACTATTCATGAGATTATGAAAGTAAAACTGTTACCTTGGATCATAAATCAAGGAAGAAAATGCACAATTCAGCAGTACCCAGGATGTTTGCAGTTCGCATATGAAATAAATGTATGTATCTATCCAATATTACAGCTTGTTTAACTTCAACTATGTTTTAACTGTGTGTAAGACAGGTGCACTATAATTTAGGCAAATATTATACAAGTACTATTCTCCAGCTTTCTGTTGTAGAACATTGTTTTAAGCAGGTTTTATAGGACCATAAAATACTTTGATATAGACATTTGCAAGTGTACTGGATTTCGAAGCAGCTGTTCCGTTTTTCTATTTTTCTGTGGGGAAGCATTTTAGGAAAGATTCTTTGCACTTATTTAAATGGAAAAATGGTTCTGTAATTGTGCATTCAGGTTGTTAATTATAATGCATTTCCCAAGTGAGCTTCTTGCTGATTGAATACTATGTCTAGCCACAGAATATTTAACTGATGGTAGTGAATTTTTAGTTTATAGTCTCATTCATATAAAAAATCACAAATTTGGTTCACTGTGTGCTAAGTACAGATATAGCAAAACCAATTCAAATAGTCATAAAATCTAGCAATGAAAATACAACAATATTTTTTAAATTGGAAGAATATCATATATTTTAAATAGCCAGGAAAATTAGAACTTTGCTTCATGCCAAAATGACAGTCCGGTCCAGTCACATGATGCCTCAACCTTTGACCATAATTCTGAGCTCTATTATGGCATTAAGTCAAGGACTACCTGTAAAAGAAGTCGTCCACATACAGACACTTTTTTTTGCATCCAGGCACTGTGTTACCTGCATGCTTGCTTATTATTGGCTATGGGAAGCAGTAAAACAAGGTTAATTTTGCACAAATGAGGTAAGATGAAACTTATTGATGTATAAATATTGGAGTAGAAAGGAGAAATTACATCTTGAGCCCTTGTGAGGATATGCACATTTTTCATCTTAGCAGAGATTGAGATAACCTAATGCCAATATCACTCTCAGGAACCCCAAAACATGGAACAGTGCTTTTACATATTAGAAAGTCAGATTTCATTCTTTTTACACTAATAGGAACTTGAAATTGTGATGTAAGATATCTAATGTTTTGCCATTGTTACTTGGTTAGCTTTAATAAGGTCACATTAAATTTCTAATGGGATGTTGCAATATATACAGAGAATTGTGCATTGTTCTTTATACCGTGCTCCTTAGATAACTAACAGTCATTTTCTATTATCTGCTCTTCAGTATCCAAAAGAAGTTTCCAGTACAACTTCTTGTCATATATCTGAGGAGAAAATACTTGAGAATTTATTTTTATATCCTCATCTCTAGAAAACATATAATCTGGAAACTGTTATTCCACTGCTGTACATATTGTTCATGTTTCCCCTTAGATGAATGCACTGGACACACTTGGACAGACACCTTTGCACAGGGCTGCTTTGGCAGGTCACTTGCAGACATGTCGCCTCCTGTTGAATTATGGCTCCGATCCCTCCATCATCTCCTTACAAGGTTTCACAGCAGCACAAATGGGCAATGAAGCAGTGCAGCAGATACTGAATGGTAGGTATTTTTGTTGCTTGACAACTGAAGGATAATTTTGGTTTTCAGAAGAAAGTCTGCTTTTAATTTTAGATTTTTGAAATTCATTTTGATTATCTTGCTCTGCAGTTCTCCAAAATTATTAGCAATTTAAAAGTGAAAAAATAACTTTAAAAATATGAGTCAATTGATGGGCCTTAATTTCTCTTCTCATAAATCTGCTTATGTCCCTCAGCTTTTATTAAGCAACAAAATAACATTAAAAATCTGTACAGAAAATGGGCAGGATTGTTTCCTCCTGCTCACTATTTTCTGCTACATAAACCTAGTGGGACTTAATTTCTCTTTTTCGTAAACCTGCTCATGTCTCTTATCTTTTATTATTTTTTTTATTTTATTTTAAAGATTTTTATTAGTTTTCAGTAAACAAACATACACAAACAAAACACAAAACATCAAAACATAAAACTTCTTTTTGGAAAGCGGCTTAGTCCTGGGTTACATCTTTTTATACAGACATAAATTCAAAATTCATGTTCACTTTTTATCCCATTTCATATCTTATCTACCATTCTACATTTTCTCTACAGCTTCTCCCCTTTTTTCACTCTCAATTCTATTTTATTTCATCTCAGTTTAAATCATTATGCATATTTCTTTTGTCTGTTCTATTTCAATTTTCTATTATCTTTTCTCATTAACACAAAATTTCTCCTGTAATCACTGATTGAAGTATGACGCCTTTAAATCTTTCCCTTAAATTTGACACTTAAAATAATATATACTTTTCATTCTGGTTCTGCTTAGTACATTCTAAAGCTACTTACTATATTATAAAACTTCCGGTTTGCAAGGCTTCGGCGGCGGCAGGAATCCGTGATCATGCGCGGTTCCTGCTGCGCTCGCCAGTGGAGTGCCCCTGATCCAGCTGGATTTGGAGGCTATAGTTACCCTGTAGAGGTAACTGAAGATAGGGGAGACTCAGCAGAGATCCGGGGGAATCGCAAACCCCTCCACATCTGGCTAAACTCCCTTTTCCGAAAGTGGGGAGCGGCAGTCAGCAATGGCTGCCACAAAGAAGCTTTCATCCTGATAAGAATGTGCAGGAGGAAGCTGAGAAAGTGAAAGTTTTTTGGCTAACCGGGATGACAAGTAATATTTAAATACCCTGGAATTTAAGTTTTATTAAAGATACATCGTTCCTGACGAATACGGAAGAAGCGGCGAATGAAAGTAAAAAGGGAAAGTTTGTTTTTTCTCACTCTCCTTCCTTACGGTGATAGCAAATGAATGGAGAAATCGGAAAAACCTGTTTTGGCATCAGCAGGTAATTAAGATTTCTGAGCATTGAAAAAAAAAAAAGTTTTTTTCCTATAACTGGGAAGGGAGAGGAAAAGAATTAATATTAAGATTTTCTTGGAGGAGGCTGCTTGGAATTTATAAGATTAAAGCAAAACTGTAACAAAACTTCTAAAAGTTATATTTTAACTGGAGCTTTATAACTGAACTATTACCCCAGGAAGAGAAAATATAAAAAGAAGAAAGTGCTAAATGAAACAGACTGTGTGTATTTGGATTGCTTGGTGACTTTGGGACTTTTGGAAATTATTATTTGAAAGACTAAAAATATTTGGGTTGTCTGAAAAAACTTTTTACAATGGCACTACTTGTTGATGAACTGAAAATTGAATTTAAAAAGCTAAAAGAAGAGGATCAAGAAGGGAAGGGCTCTTCTGGATCTGTTTTCCATTTTTTAGAAATGGCGATTTATACCGACCAGAAACTACACGAACAAGAAGATTGGGATGAACAAACAACTTTAGCCGGGGAAGAAAAGGGAAAGAGGGCAAAGAGAATGGAGAATTTAAGACTTAAAAAAACAACCAAAAAAGGGAAAAATAAGGTGAAAAATCGATACAATGTCAGAAAGCAACAGAAAAGAGGAATACAGAAGAAGGTGGAGATTAAGAAGGTGGAGATTAAGAGACGAGGGTAAAAAGCAGGATTGGAGAAGAAAGGAAGGGAAGGTTTAAAACAAGATGTAAAGAAGATCTATTCAGAGATAATGGGTACTCAGAAAGTAGAACCAGAATGAAAAGTATATATTATTTTAAGTGTTAAATTGAGGGGAAAGATTTAAAGGTGTTATACTTCAATTTGTGATTACAGGAGAAATTTTCTGTTAATGAGAAAAGATAATAGAAAATTGAAATAGAATAGACAAAAGATATACTAGGAGACAATGGGGTAAAGGCAGGATTGGAGAGGAAAAGAAGAGATAAAGGGAAGAGAAGTTACAAAGGTTTAAAACAAGATGTAAATAAACAAGATCTATTTAGTGATACTGGGTAAAATATGATTAAAAAAGAAAAGTACACAAGATTGTATTGTTGTATTTATATTTGAAATAATGTTAGAAAATTGGATTTAATAATAGAGCTTAATTTGCTATGGATTATTGTTTTAATTATAAACTTATTATTCTTTTCTATTTTATAATATAGTAAGTAGCTTCAGAATGTATTAAGTAGAATCAGAATGAAAAGTATATATTATTCTAAGTGTTAAATTTAGGGGAAAGATTAAAAGGCATTATATTTCAATCTGTGATTACAGGAGAAACTTAGTGTTAATGAGATATTCAGAAATAGTGGGTAAAAATATGATTAAAAAAAGAGACTGCAAAAGTACATAAGATTATATTGTATTTATATCTGAAATAATGTTAGAAAACTGGATTTAATAATAGAGTTTAATTTGCTATGGATTATTGTTTTAATTATATTATAAACTTATTCTCATATTTTATTATTAAATAACAAAATAACAATAAACATCTGGATAGAAAATGTGTGTGTCTGTTTCCTACAGCTTGCTATTTCCAGCTATTGTCCTTTTTAAACGCCTAGTTCTGATTATACGATAGAGGGATAAAAAAAATAGACAATCAAACAAACTGTTTTGGTCTTAAGATTATTACAGAAACAGAGCTGAGAAATTTTTCTAGACTAGGGACCCCCAATTCCTGGGCTGCAGCCCACTACCAGCTGTGAGCTATTTGCAACCAGGCCGCACAAGAATGGCGAGCCATCGCTCGTGCAGCCTGGTTTTCCCCTTCCCCCTCTGCCAGCCGACCCACCAAGCTGCAAAGTTGGGGGGGGGGGGCTCTGTTCTATACGGCATGTTAAACATGTAGTGATGTATTTAATCATGTTTTTATTTGGAATTAGAGGTCGTTGGTTACATTTGGATGGTCCTGTTGTGGTTATTATTGCACTATTTTATTTACATTAAGAAAACGGAATTCCTAAGAAAAAGGAAACAGACCACCTATATTACATCTTTCAACAAAATGTGTATTCAAACAACTTTATCAAAAAGTGTCTCACCATTCAACCCACTTCAGCACAACTGACACAAGCTATGAAAAAGATAAAATTGTTAGAAATCAAAGACATTTCAGGAACAACCAACAGACTATTCCCAACACATGGCATCACTGTAGCACAGAAACCAACCAACCATTGCTCTCCAAAACATCTTAAGTAACCCTAAAGACCTGGTAGCCCAAAAAGGAAAAAAAGGACGTCTACAATACACTATGTAGGATATCTGGGTTGAAGACTAGCAGAGCACATCCATGAACACCAACTAGCAGTCAGAAGACACAATGAAAAGTCCTTAATCTCACAACACATGGTTAGATTCAACCATAGTTTCAACTGAGAAATCATAAGCATAACTAGACCAAATTAAATCTAAAATGCTAGAGAATTCCTGCATGTTTGGCATTCAGACAAATTTGCCATCAAAAGGCAAAGATCAGTAAACCACATTTACAGACTGTTCAAAAGGGACAATAAAAAGCTAAGAAGGAAACAAAAAAGATCAGAACACATCTTTTCCAGCAACCAACAAGGATTAACACCAGACAATCAAGCAGTAAACAATACCCTAATCAAGGAACTACGAAGGAGAAAATCACATCTGCACCAATACTGGCAGGCCAAACTACAGAAAGCAAAACTCCCACTCACTAGCACTGAAGATGTTACCTAGTCAGATAATGAAACATCTGGAAGCAAACAACCTTTCTTAGCACCAGAGTTCAACACTGAGCTACATATGTTCCCTTCTGTTGGAACCAGTAAAAAGAATTCAAAGTAAAAGTGATTCAGCTTAATTGGGATGAAAGAAGTGAATGAATGTAATTACTTCTTGTCACCAAGCAGCTCAGGGTGGGGTTATTGCTTTTACTCTTTCTATATTGGGTTTTTATTTTTTGGAAGCTGCGTCACTGAAAGTTAATGGGGAGCCATATAAATTCTCTAAATAAAACAACAGTTTTCTTCCGGGTCAGATTCAAGGTGCTCAGTTTAACCTTTAAAACCCTTCATGACATGGGACTGGGCTATCTGACGGACTGCCTCTCCCTGGTTATATCAGCCTGCCTCATTAGATCTGACAGAGAGGCATGCTGTAGACACCACCAACTGTGAACCTGCATTTGGTGTGTCCCAGGAGATGTGCTTTCTGCAATGTGACACCTGCCTTATGGAACATTCTTCCTTCTGAAATTAGATGAGTTCCATCCCTTTTGCCATACCAGAAGTCCATCAACACCTGATTATGTTAACATGTGGGTCCTGAGGAACTACAGACATGCTTAGATGCTGAGCTGGTTATTCTTATCCTCTCTTCGCCTAGGATTTATTAATATGCTTTTTATAAAATTTACTTTTTAAAATTATCTGTATATTTGTTTTTTATGTGTTGTTTTACCCATTTATTATACTGTACATAGACTAGAGTCACCTTAGGTGAAATGGGTGACTGTAAATTAGATAAATAAAATAGCAGGAGTATTTTAGAGTTTTGAAAGTATAATTGTGCTATTTCAAAGAATAAAACTGAACAAGTGATAACTTTTTGGAAAAAAAATATTACAAAGTCATAATTGCTGTAAGAATGTTGAAAATTGGTAAGTTGTAATTATAGATATTAACTGTAACTGGATAATTATTAAAATCTGAATGAGCTTGTCTTACAAAGAGACTCTGGGATATTAATATGCATATGTGAAGAATGTGTCTGTGTCTGACAATTAGAAGAATGTGATTCTTGTTTCACTATACAGAGGAAAAAGTGTGAATGCAAAAACTGCAGGAGATTAGTTTATGTTTGGGAAGTAGTGTTGATTACAAGAGTGCAAGAGGTGCTAATGAATAAAAATTGAGAACTGCAATGTGTAAATCTCCAATTTACACATTTTCCTACAGGTTTAATACAATGATGCTGTTGTAAACTAAATTTAATTACTTTTCCTTCTTTTTTTCAAATGTCATGTCCTTCATTTCTTAAGTTGCTATTGTCCATCTGAAAAGGAGTGGTATGGTTGGTGCATATATATGCGTATAGTGTTAAGTGTTTTCAGTATTAATATGTTCGCACTATTAAGTCCTTTAAATAATACTTTGATCTACAATATTAGGTCTGATGCAAAGACCATGAATTTATGCATGGGATGAGATTTGAACAGTGAAGGTTTATATTTGTAGCTCAGTTGTAATCACAATGCTAGAAAGAATATGCTGTTATTCTGAGCATTAATAATAGTTTCTAACCTGAATATGTCCTATAAAGCCACAATGTTTACTGATTTTTTTTAATCTTTAAATAGAAAATACTCCAGTACATACTTCTGATGTAGATTATAGACTGTTGGAAGCATCTAAAGCTGGAGATTTAGAAACTGTAAAGGTATGTTGGAATTTAAGGATTATAAAAAATTTAAGATAAATATGGCTATTTTAAATACAGCGAGGAATTATTTTTTTTACAATGATAGTCTGCTGTGGCCATTGGACTTACATGCTTCTGTCCTACAATTTCTAGGTTGTTAGAATTTTTTAAATTTGTTCTTTTCATTAATGCTAATTAGTATTGCATTTTTGCCTTATACCTTGATTAGTCTTAATTGTGCTTAACTATTTAAGTTAGGTTTTTTAAAGCAGAAATGATTAAATGCATCATCTTGGAATAAAATGATAAATTATAATTAATGAAAACAGGAAAATCAAGCTTAGAGGAGAGAATAATATTTTGTGCTAAAGCAGTCTTTGACATTAAATATATATGTAGTCGTTAATATTGTGAAAAGTAATACTGGGTTTGAAATAGAACCATGAAACATTTATTCTTAATAAATTAAATTTTCTTTTTAATGTAATAAAATATAGAATTATATTACACATTATTCTTTTAATCAGATCCATAGCTGTGTAGAAATCATTTTCTGTAATAGTACCCCATATATTTATGAGGTATTCTGCTTCCATATTTGGACACTTTTCTGACCATATTAGCCTTATTTCACCAATCAGAACAATTCTACACCTCCCTACTGCTCTCAGATACCAATTTGGCTTCAATATACAATGTTGTATATTGAATATACGATTCTGTGCAGCAACATTTAAAATATGCCAGAAGATGAAATATGCCCCAAATCAGTTTTATTATAGTGTGTTTTGTATTCAATTTGTGATATTATTTGTTTAAATATATTTAGTTTGCCATGTTTTTTATGGCCATGCATTGCTTTTAACCCTCCTGTTAGGTCATCAGTGGAACTACAGATTTTAAATAGTTTTCTATAAAACTCAAATAATTAATTTTTCTTAGTAAAAATAAAAGATGGCATGTTGGATTTCTACTTCTTTGTATTACTTTGTGTCAAATTCGAAAGTGCTATATTAGCTTCTCATTACTGGATTTTTATTTCTGGAAAATAACCTGTATGGAATCTTAGTTATTTTATTATAAGATAACCTGCAGCCAGAGACTTAGTTATTTTTCATATTGTCTGTGGATCTTTATTATTCTTGCTATAATGTCTTGAGGTGTGGAAGACTTTAAAATGTCTGTGGTGAATTCTACTACGGATGTTTTCCTTTCTCATTTTTACACAGCAACTTTGCAGTCCTCAGAATGTGAATTGTAGAGACTTGGAGGGACGTCATTCAACCCCGTTGCACTTTGCTGCAGGTTATAATCGAGTTTCAGTAGTTGAATACTTGCTTCATCATGGAGCAGATGTACATGCAAAGGATAAGGGGTAATTGAGACCATGCAATTTACTGTTTTATGTATGGGTAGAATGAACTCTTTTCTCATCTTTGGAAAACTTACTTAGTCCACCTCACCTTGTCATATACATTATTTTCTTCCCGACAGAGACAAATCAATTACAATTTGGTATACTAGTTCCAGCAATGTCTGCTCATTAAATTCAATGAGTCAAATTCAAGCAGATGATCAAGATATCTAATCTGACAGAGCCAGTATCTATGAGAGCCGTTTCCAGCCTAGTTAAGGCAACAGGCTAGGAACCAGGAGATTGTGAATTCTAGTCCCAAAGTTGGGGTGGTGATTTTGGACCAGTCACACTCTCTTAGCCCAGTTCACTTCATAGGATTGTTGTTATTGGGAAAATAGTATGAAGAAGAAGTATTAGATGTCTTCATCACCTTGAATTATTTATAAATTTGTAAAAGTGGGATAAAAAATAAATAATAAAATTTACTATCTATGCTGTGGTGCAATTTCCCTTTCATCCTGGACTATCTCTAGATACTTTTTAAACATTTTATAATTTATACATTATAATTTTATACATTATATGTCTTCTTGGCACAAATTCATGCTCCTCCCATTAAGGGGACAATTGGCAGATATACTGGTCTTCTGGTGCTTGCTTCCTAGTGCATTTAGGTGCAGTTTAAAGATTTCTTTATCTGTTGTGCTTTATTTTTAATAGCCAAAAAAGAAACACAGTAGCTTGAATTCACATCTGTTTAATCTTGTTTGGTATTAATGTGTGCAGAAACTGAGATTGCTGTCTCTCCATCTTGGTCATTGCAGCTTTATCCTTGCAGTGGTATCATTAGATTATTGCCACATTTCTCACAGTTGCTAATTCTTCTGTCCTGTAAAGTGAGCTCCTGGATGTAGACAGTTTATAACCTCAATTAAAATAACCTGACTAAAATAGAAAAGTAAGATGGCAGTTATTTTGAAGGATAACTATTTTTTTGCTTTTAGATCTTGATAAATACTCTTAATTTTTTTTAACTTATCAGTGGATTAGTACCTCTACATAATGCTTGTTCATATGGACACTATGAAGTTGCAGAGTTATTAGTGCGACATGGAGCTTCTGTCAACGTTGCTGATTTATGGAAGTTTACACCGCTACATGAAGCAGCAGCAAAGGGAAAATATGAAATCTGCAAGCTCCTTCTCAAAGTATGTGCTTTATTTATTTTTTGCAAACAGTCTTTGTTTACTTCAGACTGTGACGCATAATAACATAGGCAGCAAAACTGTGTAATTTTCTTCAGAATAGAACTCTTCTTAGGATAATAATAAACATATTGTTTTTTAAGGAAGGCATTGTATTCTAAATTTAGATTGCAGTATAACTACAAATTGAAATATCTCTGCAAAGAAATTGTTTGCATGTGCGCTGAGCAGTACAGTCAATCATCTGCATAATGCTGGTTTGTAATCTGCAAAACTATTAGTAACAATTAGGATGCAATGCTGTCTGTAAATTTTTCAGGTTGGAAAGACAGGGAAACAAAGCTGGCTTCTGTTTACCATTGCTTCCCCAGAAATCCATAAAATTGCTTTTTTTCAAAATGCATTGATTCTCAGACTGTCAATAATAATGTTTTCATGAACAACCAGATTTATTGACAGTTTCTCTGTCTCTTTCACTAACAATTTAATTTAGCATTTCATTTTCCCCCCATAAAATGTTTCAAAAGATTGTTTTATAAGAGATTTCTGCCACATGATACTTTAGACTAGAGATCAAAAATCAAGAGCATGTATGGTTATTATAAAGGCTAAGAAGGATTTCTTGATTTGTCAAAAAGATTTTTAGAGAAAGCTGCACAAGAATTATTCTTAATATAGGATGTTAAATTTGATGACTTCTAGGCCTGATAATTAAATGTGGTGTGTTATTTTTTCATACATTTATTCAAATATAGTCAAAAATATATTTTGTGTATGTTATTTCATTTACACTTAGAACTTTTAAATATTTTCTTTAAATCCTGAAAAAAAATTTTTTTTCAACTGCTTATATAGAACCATGCAAAAGAGTTAAATGTTATAACTGGTTGCCATAATATGAGTTACCAGAACTTGATGTCATGGCATCAGGAAATAGTTCTGTGATATTAGAGTATGATATTAGAGTATCAACCAAAAATAAATATTTGGAAACACACACACATAACTTCATTTTATACTTTAAATCCCCTGGCTCTAAAAGAAATCAGATATATTCATGAAACATTTATTTGGAAATCCTTGGACATTCTTACTCAAAAGCATTTCTCAGAGGAGGAATACCAGTCAGGTAAACAATCAAATCGCCACCTAACAGCCATCCTTAGAAACACAAGGGTCCTAAGAAAGTCTTTAAAGCCCATGTCACACTGAACCAACGGATGCAAAGAGGATGTAAAATGGACAAAAAACCTTGCCATCCGTTCGAAAACGCGATGTAGTCACTGCCTCCGTTTGGCTTCCTCTCTATCCGTCCAGCATCCGTTTATGGACATTTCATCCACTCCAAAAGTTTTGGGCTGCCTAAAAATTTTGGGCAGAAAATGTATCCAGTTCGTCCGTTCTGCATCCGCTACGCATCTGTTATGCATCCGCTATATCCGCTTGGCGTCCGCTGCGCATCCGCGCAACTCGCATCCACCCAGACGCAGTGAGGAAGCGGAACGGACGCGGAACAGATGCAGAACGGATGCAGCACGGAAACAGCGTTTAAAGCGGAAAAAACGTTCGCAGAGGGGATCTATCTCGGATATTAAGGATGTCTAGAGGATGCCTAGAGGATGCCTAGAGGATGCAAAGGGACACCTATACTGCCTATAAAAAGGGGGAGCAACTCGTCTGCATCTCACTTTCAGACCAGCAGCCCACCTGTGCAGACCTCTGCAGCCTTCATCTGACTCTTCCTCTTCCACAGCATCCAGTCATGTCCACCGTGGATCGTATCACAGTCCTTTTGGCAGCCACCATCCTTCTGCAACAGTACGAAGCCATCTACAGGCTCTGTGAACTCTACTATGGGCAGAAAAAGAGGCGGCCAAGAAGCGTCTGGGTCCGAAAATGGATCGGGAGAAGAGCAGAGTACGGACTGTAAAACAAGTTGATGGTGGAGCTCAGGAACGAAGACACTCGGGCGTTCCAGAACTTCATGAGGATGCCTCCAGCCATGTTTGACGAAGTTGTGCAGCGGCTGACACCCAGGTTGACCAAGGCAAACACCAACTTCCGGCCCAGCCTGGAACCTGGGCTCAAGGTGGCACTCACTCTGTGCCACCTGGCCTCAGGGACCACCTACAAAAGCATGCAGTACGGCTGGAGGGTGCCACACAACACCATCAGCATTGTGGTCAGAGAAGTGGTGCAGGCCATCATCGAAGAATACAAGGAGGAGCTCCTCCAGTGCCCCTCCACTGAAGAAGGATGGAAGAAAGTTGCAGAGCAGTGGTATCAGAGGTGGAACTTCCCACACACCGTTGGAGCCATCGATGGCAAGCACGTGGCCTGCAAAGCTCCAGCCAAGTCGGGGTCCACTTATTTCAACTACAAGGGCTTCTTCAGCATCATCCTCTTCGACATGGTCGATGCTGACTACAAGTTCATGTACATCGATGCTTCAGGCTACGGCTCATATTCAGATGCCCAGGTATACAACGCCAGTCACCTCAAGGAGGAGCTGGAAGGCAACCTCATCGTGGGCTTCCCAGATCCAGACCCCCTGCCCAACGACACGCAAGATGTGCCCTACTTCATCGTGGGGGATGACGCCTTCTCCCTCAGAACCTACCTCATGAAGCCATACACTTCCAGACTCCTGACCCGTGAAGAGAGGATCTTCAACTACAGGCTGTCCAGGGCAAGGCGGGTGGTGGAGAACGCCTTTGGCATCCTGGACAACAGGTTCCAGGTACTTCTCATCACCATGCAGCATCGCCCAGAGACCGTGAGGAGGATCGTGGAAGCTTGCTGCATCCTGCACAATCTCATGCGCACCCGCTACCCAGTCTTGCAGAACAGGCTCGTGGACCGTCAACAAGGCAATGGGGACATGGAGCCTGGTGAATGGAGGCAAGGGCAAAACCTGATCGACATTCAGGATGTGCAAGGCCACAACAGAGCCTCACGGGAAGGGAAGAAGCAGCACAACCTCCTGAAAAACTGGTGCAACTCCCCAGCTGGAGCGGTGGAGTGGCAAGACAGGATGGTAGATGCTTAATGGATGCTTCCTTCAGCCTATCTCATCACACGGATGAGATTGGGCCATGTATGTTGGGTGGGCCTACAATAAACAGGGCGTTTAATAAAGAGTTGTGTTTATGTTGACATGTGTGGATGATTGATTACATTATTATTGATAATAAAGGGCCATAGGTGTGGCACCTGGGAGGGTGGACCATACAGTCCCACTATGCTTGCACTGGAGGTTTATCTATCCCACAGCTATTAGCCATCCCAAAGGTATCCCTGCTCATTCCACAGGTATCCCTGCCCATCCCACTGCTATCTTAACCCATCCCACAAGCATGCAAAGGCTTAAGCCAATTCTAAAAGTTTCCACCAAGACTTTTTAAAAAAAAAACAAATGAAGCAAGTGTGTGAATCAAAGATAAACTTTATTGAACAACAAGCTGTAAAAAAAAAATTACCCAAGTCAAGTGTCCAAATAAAGTCCACAGGTAGCCAGTTACCCAGTCTCTGGCACTCTTCTTGGTCACTCGGAGGTGTGCCCAGTCTCAGGGGTGAAGGGTCCAGGTGCTGTGGTGGTGGGTGGTGCTGGAGTGCCTGGCCTCGAGAGGACAACAGGGGACGGTGTATTGAGAAAGCTCTCGGACAGCTGGCTCAGCCCCGTGATGCTGAGAGGTCCTTCCTCCATGCCATGGGGTGTCAGCCCCAGTACTGATGACAGATGTACTGAGGCCGGGCTTGGCTGTGGGGTGGAGGAAGGAGTAGTGTAGTGGGACTGTCTGCTCTGCAGCTGGGTGAGGACTGGCGTGGGTGGCATCGCTGTCGTCGGTGGCATCATTGACGTGGGTGGCAATGCTATCATTGGTGGCATCATTGGCGCGGGTGGCATCGGTGGCATCAGTGAAACAGGTGGCAACGGTGTCGCCCGATGACTCTGTGCCTGGACTGGAAGGGCTGCTGCCTGTGCTGCTGAACCTCCTGGTAGCCGTAGCCCTGGTAGGTGAGGGGCTGTGGGAAGCCTTGGAATGGGAGGGACATCACCTGGGGTGGAGGAGCAGGCCTGGACTGGGTGGGAGCAGGTTCCTCTGGGTCTGGAGGGTTGTGAAGCAGCTTGGTGATCCGGTCCTTCATCTGCTGGTAATGTGGATCCACCATTTCCTTGAGGGTTTGGGTGACATAGGTGAGGAAGGGCTTGCAGTTGGAGGATGAGGAGTCGGTGTGGACCAGCTGAGAGAGGAGATCTATGCTGGTGCGGATGGTGTCCCTGATCTCCAGCAGGACATTGTGGCTCTGCCCCTCCAGCTGTCCGGCTCTCTGCCTTTCTGCGGAGGCAGAGCTGGGGGGGGTGGATGCGGCTAGGAGTGTGGTGGACTCGATTTCTCCTTTCTCCCACCGCACCAGGGAGTCCTCCACGCACTCCACCACGGTTACAACAGCTGTCCGCATGTTCTCCGCCGTGGCACGCTCCACAGAAACCTGCCTGGAGACAGGGACTGACTCTCGTCCGGAAGAGGACTGGGTGGCAGCAGGCTGCCGGAGAGAGAGGGTCATGAGAGGGGCTGCTGGTGCTCCTCGGTGGCGGACCTCAACCTCCAGGAAGCTGCACCTGGCCATGACGTAGGTCTCTCTGTCTGTCAGCTTAACCGTGGCCTGGCCAGATTTCTTCAAGTGCAGCTTCCCGTACCAGGTGTGCATGTGCTTCCACCAGCCGAGGAGCACCTCCGAAGTGTAACCCATACTCTCCGCCCTCTCTCTCCAAGCAGCCTGCTTCCGCTTGGTGTCCCTGTACAGCCGGTGTCCCTTCCGCCACAGATAGTCATTCTCTCTCAGCCACTCCAGCACCTCATCCTCGTGCGCCTCCTCAATGGAGTATTGCCTCCTCTCCCGTTGTCGCATACGCCTCTTCCTCCCTTTGACTGGACCAGATGGGCCCTCATCAGAGGGGCTCCCAGGTAGAAGGGGCTGCTCCTCCACACCACCAGCAGCAACAGCAGCACCAGCAGAATCATCATCATCATCATCATCATCATCCTCACCAGCAGGATCAGCAGCAGCATCATCATCCTCACCAGCAGGATCAGCAGCAGCAGCAGCAGCAGCAGGACCAGGATCAGCAGCAGTAGAGTAAGCACCAGCAGCACCAGCAAGTCCAGGAGCACGAGCAGGACCAGGAGTACGAACAGGACGAGCAAGACCAGGAGCACGAGCAGGACGAGCAAGTCCCGGAGCACGAGCAGGTCCAGCAGGACCAGGAGCAGTTTCAACAGAGTAAGCACCAGCAGAAGCCCCAGCACCAGCAGAAGCACCACTGCCAGGAGCAGCTTCAGCAGAAGCCCCAGCAGAAGCAGAGTAAGGGGCGGGAGGTTGGCCCTGTCCCTCTTGCCAGGGATGGCGGCAGATTGCTGAGGCTTTCGCTTCCTCCCCATGGTTGTGGGGTTGCTGGCTGGCAGGGAGGCTGGCAGGCACCAAGGCTGGCAGGAAGCCAGGCACCAAGGCTGGAAGGCTGGCAGGAAGGCTGGCAGAAAGCCTGGCAGGCAAGCAGGCACCAAGGCTGGCTGGAAGGCAGGCTGGCAGGGCAGGCAAGGAACTCGAAGTGTCGAGCAGCAGGTCTTTCCTCGGAATGCTGGCCACGTGCGAGCTGCTTCCCTTTATATCCGGGGGACTTACGTAATACTTCCCCCCCGCATGCGCAATTAACGGTCGGCATCTGTTCCGCTTCCGCTGTGCATCCGCTAGGCTTCCTCTGTGCATCCGCTTTATCCGCTAGGCTTCCGCTGTGCATCCGCTTCATCCGTTCGGCGTCCGTTCTGCATCCACTGTATCCGTTCCGCGTCTGCTTCGCTGAGGTCCCCCGGAAGCCCTGCAGTTGCACCATCCGCTCCCATCCGCTTCCATCCGCTGGGCTTCCATTCCGCATCTGCTTTGCATCCGCCCTGCGTCCTCCCCGCGTCCGTGTTATCCACTCCAGTTATGCAAATTTTTGCCCCTTTTGAGAGCGGATAACAACGGATGGAACATTTTGCTCGTCCGCTGTGTCCTTTTTGCATCCGTTGGCCAGTGTGACATGGGCTTAAAAAGAATTGTCCCTGTGGTGATACTGAGGTTGGACAGTTGATGGCTGGAGACTCCAAACTTTCTCTTCTTGGGCTTTATAGCTCGGTTATGCTGCCTGCTTTAGAGTAGTGGACTAAACAGTTCCTGTGGCCACCAAAGGAGATCAAAGCCTTTGACTGGGATTGACGTAAAAAAAAAAATCATGACTTTGTTTTCCTTACCCTGAAACACCCCTCTACAACCAACACACACACACACACACACACACTCACACACACACACACACTTATGCCCAGCTCTTCAAAAAGGTGCTGAGTAGTTTGGAGTAATTTGAGCATGCATGAATTCTAGAGTCGTCATGTAAATCTGCATTAATTGGACTAAAGCTCTTCTGCCCTGTAGAAATTACTGGTAGTCCTCCATTTACGACAGTTGAGACCAGAATTTCTGCTGCTAAGTAAGGCAGTTGTTAAGTGAGTCATGCACAGTTTTATTTTTGCCATGGTAAAGCTTAACCATGATTTGCTTAAATAATAATTAAATAATTAAGTTGTTACATGAACCATGCAGTCATAAAGCAAATCTGGTTTCCCCTGTTGGCTGTCACTCAGAAGCTGGTTGGGAAGGTGGCAAATGGCGATCGCGTGATCCTACAACACTGCAACCATTGTAAATACATGCCGGTTGCCAAGCACCCAAATTTTGTTCATGACTGTAGGGATGTTGTGACTGTTGTAAGCATGAGGAATGGTTGCAAGTCACTTTTGTCAGTGTCATTGTAATTTTGAACAATCACTAAATGATTATAAGTTGAGGACTGCCTATAATTGCCTGCAAAGATAATGCATTGTGGGGCACATTTTCAAATAAAGATATGGTTCTCAGCATATTATTGCCCTTTGGAAAATGAATCAGAAGAGCGTGAAATGAAAAATGAAAACTGCTTAAAGTTAAACATTAGTTATAGCATGGTATTTGTTCATACTTTCTTTTAAATTTGGAAAATATGTTCTTAAATAAATATCTTGTTTGCTTATACCATTTTGAAAGCATCTTGATAGGCCTATATAACATTAAAACATAAATGGCATGCGTACTACATTTGGTACTATATTTGGTGACATGGAGGATAAACTTTTCAGCTGTAAAACAGTAGAAATGTTGTTTGCAGCATGGAGCAGACCCAACCAAAAAGAACAGAGATGGCAACACCCCTCTGGACTTGGTGAAAGAGGGAGATACTGATATCCAGGACCTGCTGCGAGGAGATGCTGCCCTGCTGGATGCTGCTAAAAAGGGCTGCTTGGCACGAGTTCAGAAATTATGCTCTCCAGAAAACATCAATTGCCGGGATACCCAGGGCCGAAACTCCACCCCATTACATCTTGCTGGTAAGTGAGCGATTGGGTTAATTTATTCATAGGAAATCCTCCATGGAACAGATTTAAGAAACTTTGAAAAGCACATGTCTTTTGAACAATTTATTACGGTATTTGGTCTACGATTTTTTCATTGCTGAATTTTCATTTCTACGGTATTTCTTTTTACACGTAGCTGGTTATAATAATTTGGAAGTTGCTGAGTATCTTCTAGAACATGGTGCTGATGTTAACGCTCAAGACAAGGGAGGATTAATTCCACTACATAATGCGGCATCCTATGGGGTAAGCATTAATTAATAATCTCAGTGCAGTCAAGACGTCCAGCTTGCATTACATTAAAAAGTATAAAACAAGTAGAAGAAACCAGAGCAACCAAAAGGAGATAACAGAATAAAATGGGTTTTATTTCAGTCTTCTACAAAATGTTGCTGAAATATGTACAACGGGAATTGTAAGATTTGTATCAGTTGATAAGAATATTTGTAACTCGGGATTTAATTGAAGTCATTGGCACTCTCTGATCTTGATTGTTTTTTTGCAGACATTTCATTACCCAACTAGGTTACAGAACAGACAAGTTGTATATAAACAGAAAGCAAAGCCCATTCCCTTCTAGCACTGATGATGATACTTCTGCAAGAAAACAAGTTCAGAGAGCACCAAGGACCCCAGTATAAGATCTGTCTTGCTACTTGGTAAAAAAACAAACAGATAATTGTTTGAAATAGTAATGTGAATATCATGTTATTTCTTGGTAAATATTTCTTTATTATGAAGGTGAAAACTTAAGATTAAATTAAATGATGTATGGATCAAAAGTCCTGTTTTCTATTTTCTGCCTTAGTTGTAATTAGTTGTGTTAGTTTTTTTCAGTTCTTGCATAAAAAAATTAAAATGACACATGCATCTCCCATATTAAGAAAGTTTAGATGGTTGAAAAACTGAAAGTTGTATATTTTGCATACTGGTTAACTAGTGTGCTTGTTGCTCATAGATCTCTTTGAATAGAACTATCTAATTATATTATTTATTATGTTTACACTGCTGCATACATCCAGCTCTGTCACAGCTTTGAATGTATAAGAAATCATTTAACAGTGTTTGCTTTTTTAAAAAAAATTGGGAATTCTTCCTGTTTTTTTTTTCATTTTTCTTCAGCATGTGGATATAGCAGCTCTATTGATTAAGTATAATACCTGTGTAAATGCTACAGATAAATGGGCATTTACGCCATTGCATGAAGCAGCACAAAAAGGAAGGACGCAACTCTGTGCACTACTTCTAGCTCATGGAGCAGATCCAACAATGAAGAATCAAGAAGGCCAAACCCCTTTGGATCTTGCCACAGTAAGTAATGATGTTTATTTCAGTATTTAAATCAGCTGACGACAGCGATAATCATTTATTTCCTTCATTTATTCATTTATTTAGTGAAATATGTCAGTAAACGTACGGAAATGGATTTGACCTGAATCTGTTTCTTTAAAAATTTTGAGGAGCTAAAGTTGTTGCTCTATTATAATCCAGTGAGAATACAGAAACCACACAATTTATTATACCGCATTGGTTCAATATATATTGGATGTTTGGTAAGGCAGGATAAGAAAATATTTTTGATTTGTGCAGATTGAATCCCTGATTTTTTAATTCATTGCTTCATTTAGACAACTTACAGTGTGTAATGTGGTTGCAATTACTATTTAACAAATTGCTTTATTCCTTTCATTTTTTAATTGCTTGAACTTTATCTGTAACTTCAAAAACAAAGTGTTTTTTTAAATGCTTCACATATGTGAACACCTAAAAAATATATGTACAGAATACATAAAAGAGAACTGTCTGAGGGTAAACTACTTTGTAATATTTCAAAGTGTTATGGAAAGTAAATGTTTTTCTGATTCTATTTTACTACTTCCAAAAACGAGTGGTTCCAAACATCGATGACTTGAATATTTGCAAATATTCAAATATTCTTTGAATGTTTGCTTTTGAATATAGAGATAGTTATTTTATTTAAACTATTTAAAAATGATTGGTTTTGGTTTTATTTTTTAAAACACCATTTTATTTCCAGGCTGATGATATCAGAGCCCTGCTTATTGATGCAATGCCTCCTGAAGCCTTGCCAACATGCTTTAAACCACAGGCCACTGTTGTTAGTGCCTCTATCATTTCGCCAGCATCCACTCCATCTTGTTTGTCTGCTGCCAGCAGTATAGATAACCTTACAGGACCTCTGGCTGAAATTGCAGTGGCAGGTGCATCTAATGCTGGAGATGGAGCAACAGGAACAGAGAGGAAAGAAGGAGAAGGTACTCTTCCTGATTACAGGAAATTGCCAAAGTCACAGTTTTAAATATGCATAATGGGAAATCATATTTAATCCTAATTTTTGAGGAAATAAATCTATTTAGGTCATGACTTCTAAGGCTTTGTAAAAACAACCTAACATTTGAAGAATATGCATCATGGAAAATCATCTTTAATACTAATTTTTGAGGAAATAGGTCTATGGTCCTTATTTAGATCATGATTTTTAAAGCTTTGTTGGGGAAAATCTTATCACTTGAAGAAATAGATAAAAAAGATTTTCCCTTTGGAGTAACTATTTTTCTGGACTTTGGTTGTCTTTTTAAATTTGGGACTTTAAAATAGTGAACATAGATATTTAGTTTTTGTATAAACTTGATTGAAATTAGGGCATATATGAAACTATTGTCAAAATTGTAAAAACTGTAGGATGATGGATATTTTTGAGGAACAAATATCTTTTTGTGTTTGTTGTGCTACCAACCAGCATGAGTAAGTTACTCATTAAGTTATATAACATTGGAGGAGGAGGAGGTGGATAAAGCAGAGAAAATGGAATGTGCAGATGGTAGCTTTATCTGACACATGTAACTCTTCATGCTCACCAAAAGAGATTTGATTAACAAAAACACCCATACATTTTGGGTCTATGTCTCTTGTTTATTCTTTATATTTTTTTTCTAGTAAAGATTTGTTTTCTTGTAGTAGATGCAATAAGAGGAAGTATTTCAGATTGAAAAGTTTAAGGACTAAGGATTTGAATGGAAGCTTGGTGGACAGTTTGTATTGATGACTTACATGAAGGATATTTTTTTGTTGTAGTTGTTGGTCTTGACATGAATATAAGCCAGTTTTTGAAGAGCTTGGGTCTGGAGCATCTCCGGGATATATTTGAAACAGAACAGGTAAAAATGATCTTAAGCTAGTGTTGTATTTATTCTTCTATTTCAGTTCAATAATGTACATGAAATGGAAAGATGTGATGGATAGCATCCAAAGATTCTCATAGCTAAGTTTTCTGTGTGAGAGAGAGAGATTTGGTTTTTTGTTTTTAAAACTGACATACGTTATGGTCTAATAAAGCAGATGGTAATATAGTATGAACCCTGCTTTTGTAGAGATGAATTGAAAAAGAGCTACTGGGAAGTTATCTGGAATCAGCTATTTGATTAAATTCAGTTTTACTTAAGATGGCAAAGCAATTTAAATAATAACTTTAATCAGATTACTTCTTCTTCAGCCCTATTGCCCTCTTTTAAAAAAAATCCAGGTATCAACATCTTATATTGTATAGCATTAGGCCTACTTTGTTTCTTCTCATTTCAATTAATGTGCAAATAATTTGCCTAAGTTCTATCTTGAAAACGAAGGAATAAATACTGATGCTTTTGTTACTTATCTAGCATTTTTCCATCCATTGTTTCAGCAAAAGGAGTTCAAATTACATTTTTTTTAAACCCAGGGGTGGGTTTCTACTGGTTCTGTCCACCTCTGTAGAACCGGTAGCTCTGAAGAGCAGCAGACATAGAACCGGTTCTGTGTCTGTTGAGATTTTTGCCCACCCGCCCACCTGGGCTCTTACCTGATCTTTATTTCCTGATTTGAGGCACAGCTGCAGTTAAAAAAGCAGGAAAAGAGGGCTGTTTCAAAGGCAGCATCTCTGCACATAGCATGCTGATGACAATTTACAGGCGCCCACCCGCAGCAGCGCAGCGTGCAGGGAACCACATCATAAATCACCGAACCTCATAAATGACCAAACTGGTAGTTAACCCTGTAGGATCCCACCCCTGTTTAAACCCAAAGCAAACAGTTGCACTGAAAGTTGAAGAGTGAGAGAAATGCTTGCTACCAGTTATTTTTCTCCTGTCTTCAGCTGCTACCAGTACAATTTATCTGACCAGCCAGCTGGGCCCTTAATTTTCCTAGATTGCATTCTCTATCCCTACTTAAAATATATTGATGTTGTCTTTACCAGGTTGAAGATAACTAATGAAAAATGCTACTTTTTGCTTCTGTCTGTGCTGTTCAGATTACCTTGGATGTACTAGCAGACATGGGTCATGAGGAGCTGAAAGAAATTGGCATCAATGCCTATGGGCACCGTCACAAGTTAATAAAAGGTGTAGAGAGGCTTCTAGGTGGGCAACAGGGTAAGTCTGTTAAACTACTAAAAATCAATTTGAGATTCAGCTAAGAAGTAAAGTCTCCTTTCATAATTTACAGAAATTCAGGAGAGGTCTTAGTTTGGGGAAGGAAAGCAGTAAGGGAGAACAAAAACAAAAATATTGATAAATAAAATGAAATGAGAACTCTTTTTTTTTTTGTATACTCAGAATCATTTTCCATTCTGTGATATCCCATATCTAACATTCCCAATTGTGTGATGTTCCACATGTGGTCAGCCTCTCCCGTGTAATGTATGTATTGTAGCTCTTGTTGTTCTCCAGATTCAGGGATGTTGCTTCGGTTTTTCAAGTTTAAGGAATTGCCACCTTGTTCTTTTTTCCTTTTTTTTTTCTTTTGAGACTTATAATCAATCATAATGAGAGAGTACATTTTCTGAGTCCTGCACAATCTTAGCTGTTGTCTAATCTCTGGGCAAAGAGATTGCAAACCTTAGAAAACAACTTTAAGTTTTAAAATCCAGTAATTTTTAAAATAATGGCAGTGGACAGTACTCCCTCAGTCCTACTTTTATGTTTAGTACTTCTTGGTGAACCTATGTGCATAAAAGTTTAATATATTTTCCTTTTCAGGCACCAATCCTTATCTGACTTTTCACTGTGTCAGCCAAGGGACAATTCTTATAGATCTTGCTCCTGATGATAAAGAATACCAATCTGTAGAAGAAGAGGTAAAAAAAAATCAATTTTAAAAAAGCTTAAGATAGGTCTTTGAATATAACACAATTGTTTCTTTGTTTACAAATGTTTCTGTACTATGCAGCACCCAAGTAGTCAAGTAATTCTAGATAACATAGTGGGATTTTGTACATGTACAATTTACCTTGCAGGAGACATGAAAACTCCTTAATTTCACAAAACATGGAAAGGCTTAAGCTTGTTTCAGAGGTAGGAAATTGTGAGTATCCTAAAACAAGCTAAATCCCCCCAAAATGATGAGGAATTCCTTGATGCTTAACATTCAAACAAATCAGCCATCAAAAGGCACATAGAGGTAGACCACATTTACATACCATTTAATAGAGACAAAAGAAAGCTAAAAAGGAAACAAAAGCAGAACATCTTACCAGCAATTAAGGAAGGAACCACCAAGGAGAAACCAAGGAGAAAGCAACTCACCAACATTGACAGGGCAAGCTACTATATTTATTTATTTACTAGATTTATATGAAACCCTTCGTGGTGTTAACAGCAACTCTGGGTGGCTTATAGGCTAATAAAAAGTGAAAAAAGTAGTACAAAGCACTTAAAATTAGAAAGATTAAATAAGAAACAAAGATCAAGAGGACAGATGAGATTGGGATTGAGATCTTTTCTCTAACCAGCAGCTACTGCTAACCTAGAACACCCGTATAAAACCCCACTCCCTTCTAGCATTGGAGATCTAGTTGGGTAATTACGGTAAATGTCTGCAAGCAAATCAAGGTCAAAGAGCACCATTACTTCACAGTTGATCCCTGAGCATAATCCAAGATATACAAAGAATGGCAAACTAAGGGTTGAAGTTGTCATCTCTTTGAGTCACTTTTATACCAGAGGAACATTCTCTTTTCACATAAAAATACATATATTTTTGCTTACATGTATTCTTTACATATTGCTAGAATGAATACAGCATCATGATTTATTTGCAGCATGAAAAGTTTAGAATGTTATGGAAGTGTTACTTTTCCTCAGTTTGAAGAGATCTTACATGCCCTTTTCTACTTCCTGTACTTAAGAAGAAACCCCTATTCAGGATAGTTTGCATTCAGGATTTAATGCAATAGATATCATTAAATGTCTACTTGAAAGCCAATGGGGAAACTGTAAATTTCAGAAGTAGTGGACAGGGAAAAGTTTAAACATTTTCCTAACATCTAGTCCCAAACCCACTGACCCAGTGATAGTTCTGTTTAGAAGGACTTTATCCTGTGTAATTTGCTTTTTTTTTCAAAATCTTTCTGTATTTATAATACATTACGTGCAGATAGAGTCTTGCGAGCTGACCAGGTGTAGACATAATTCAGAAATGAAGTCTTGCTATTGCAAGAGAAGCCAAAATTGCATTGCTAGTCTCACACATCCCAAAGTTTGAAAGAGTCTCTTTATGAGTCAGAAGGTGGCAGCAAATGTCCTCTGTTCTTGTAAACTAAGTGAAGTCAGCCCTGCTGGCTGGTACTTGGATGAGAGACTTTCAAGGAATACTAAGACATAAGCTAAATGTGGAGGTGAAGAAATGTAACAGAAATAGTGCAAACCTCTCATTGTAATTAAGAAACATTGGATTTATACAGAGATGTGCTGAATTGAAACTTGCAAAGCAGCCTCTTCCAAAAAAAAAAGTTTGATAAAAATTAACTTTGCAACCATGAATGGTTGTGGCAAGATGAAATGGAAAGGAGCATATGGAAAGGATTTGCAGGAGTGGAAGAGCCTAAGGCAGCTCCCACAACAGCCTGCTGTTAGATCCCAAGAGGATGTGAGCATTTGAGGAATACCCTAGAGAGATTGGGCTGTTGCACTGTTGCCTAGCAAAAATCATTCTTATCTCTCTTTACTGACTTGGTTCCAGATAAACAGCAGGAAAGAGAAAGCAAGAAAAACAGGATGCCTTTGTTTTTCCAGATCCACCACCAAGTGAAGACTGTTCCCTCCCATTTTTCTTCCCCCCCCCCCATTAATTTATTGGCAGCCCATCTATATTTGTCCATGATCTCAATAAACAGAATTGAAATTGAATATTGGCAGCATGCACCAAGATAAGATTTTACATTTACTGACATTTGATTGTTTAACAGATGCAGAGCACCATCAGGGAACATAGAGATGGTGGTAATGCTGGGGGAATCTTCAACAGATATAATGTCATTAGGGTAAGTTTCAAAGGCTTTATATGTCTAGCTCAAAAATTATTGATAGAAACATCAAATCGATTGATCCAGCAGAAGAAAGTAGTAATGATGCTGTGTTTAGCTTCTTGATTTTGAAGCTCTTTTGACTATCATCTAGGGCAGTGATGGTGAACCTATTAGAGACCAAGTGCCCAAACTGCAACCCAAAACCAAGTTATTTATCACAAAGTGCCAACATGGCAATTTAACCTAAATACTGAGGTTTTAGTTTAGAAAAAACAATTCATACATTTAACATCTTTAGTCTTTAAAGAAAAACACAATAACAGAGCTTTCAATGATATAAACAACTTTTGATATTCACAATTTAGGCCCACCTGAACCATAATTTATTTAATTATGTTTTTACATTTCTGAACTGTCCATCTCCCTCAAAGAGGGAATCTTGCTGATGGCAGCTCTGTCCCCTAATACATTTGGGCAACATTAAATCCCAAAATCAAGCATAGTCTTCCCATTCATCTTTCTCGTAAGTGTATGGCCCACTTCATCTATTCTTAAACACCAAATATTCTTGGTTGCTATGCTCTGTCTACAAGATAGAATTGTGGACTGTTAAAGAAATATGTTGCATAACACAGTCAGACAAATATTTTCAGGTCCTTTTACACATGGATTAACAATGGCTAATATCTCTATCAATTTAGCCACTTGATTGAGAATTTATGGGTTTAGGATGATTTACAGCAATTAAAAGCTAGCGTGTTTATCAGCCCTTTTGGCCAAGAGTCTTAATTGTGAGTGCTAGAACCATTAGAATATTTCTTGGGGGTGGGTGAAGGTATTTTTCTATCCTAATTTCTCGTTTGTTTTGTATTAGATTAAAACAACATTCAACAATTGTTTTAAATTCTACAAATTACACAGCCATTGATAATAATTGAAGTAATCATCCTCCTTTTTTCAGAGAGTAAACCTGTCTGAAGAAACACAACCTACCACAAATCCTACTGTGCCTTAGTATGAAGTATGATCCCAATCCAGAACTTTCATCAATGAATATGTTTAATGTCATGTTCATGCAACATATGTCGTAGTTTTCATAACTGATTTGCTCAAAATAGTCAAATTTGTGGACTTTGCCAAGCCAGAAAATCCCTTTATGACAGAGTGCTTTATGGATGAGGCTTGTAGTTGTACATATTTACAAATTCAATAAAGATTCAGGGGTGACTTTACCACAGTATCCAAATTAAGACAGTTAATTCAGGACCCGGTTGAGCAAGGGTTGTCTACGGTACTGCTTGACAGGCCCGCAACCTTGGTGCCGCCTATCCACCACGGAGAAAGGGTCTGGTTCTTTCTAACGGAGTGCTTCATATTATTCTTTCCTTGCTTCTTTTCCTCCAGGGGGTGGAAGGCTCCAGAAGGAGATTGGGGCAGCCCCAGTGGGATCAGGTATCTTGTGGGCAAAAAGTGAGAAGGGAGGAGAGAAGAGCCTGACAGAGTTGGAGCTGGAGAAGTGGAGACTGATGTTTACAGCAGGTCGAGGTAAACATTTGTCTCTGCTCCTGCAGCTCCAGCTCCGTCAGGCTCTTCTCTCCCTCACCTCACTTTCTGCCAGGGTGAGGACCCTCCCCCCTAGGCCACCCCGTGAGACTCCTGATCCCATCTGGGCTGCCCCAGTTGGTGAACTCTGGCGAACTCTGTGCTGGGGCGAGGGTGCGCATGCCCACACAGAAGGCTCTGAGTGCCCTCCTCTGGCACACATGCCATAGGTCCACCACCACTGATCTACGGTGAGCAAAGCATTTGAAAGAGATGCTTTACAAAATATATTACTAATGCCCTTTTTGCTGAAAATGAATAGAAATGAACTGGTGACTTCTTGATTTACCAATGTAAAAGGACTGTATGGAGAGAAGGGAAACTACATTATATAATCTTGAAGAGAGGAAATGGTATTAAGTATATCTATAACTGCTGTAAAGAAAATTGGAAATCACTTTAATTATTCTTTATTCTTTCTCTTTTTCCTTGCTCTTGGTTGTTGTCAATACATTTTTCTTTATCTTTTTTCTTCTATCTTTTTTGTATTTATCTTTTAACTTTGTATAAAAAGATCTTTAATAAAAATTATGTATATATAAAAATACAAGTGCCTTAGTGCAAGCAAAGCAAGTCTCTTTGAAGCCCCAAAGCAAGTTCACCCTTTGCAAGTTTGTGCAGCTGCCGCAAAGGCTGTTCTCACATGTCGGCATTGTGCAGGCACAGCTCATACTTCTGTGGAGCCGAGCAGCCAGGCACAAAGGCTGGAGGCAGCTTTTGAAACAACTGCACCAGCCCTTACAAAGCTAAGTTCACTCTTGGAGGACAGCTGCTTTGTTTATACTAACATTCACCACTGCTTGGAAGAGTGAACATTTCAAGCACTTTTCATCTCCCTAGTGGCTTTAAGATATTCAGTCTTAAATTATTGTTTTATACAGTAAATATAATATATATATGCACATACATAATATATAATTTTTATTACATTTTATATTGTCTTCTTTAACTGATCAGAATTTTTAAAAAAGGATATGTGTATGAGGATTTCTTTACTTATCTGCAAGGCTATCAAATTTCTGGTTCAGGTTCTCCCTCATTTTTATTTTATTTATTTTTATTTTACTTGTTTCATATGGTTCCATAGAGTTAAAATAGTGCTTTTTGCATTTGATTCTGTTGTCTTTCAAAAGGGCAGCTACAGTAATGTTCCATTTCCTTACTTATGAAAAATTCTGCTCTATTGTTTTGAGATGGCAAGAATATGTGCAGTTTTAGTCAAAAACAAATATATTTTATTCCTAGCGAGTAAGTGAGCAACTTAATTTTATCCAAATTGTGGAGTTCTTAGTGCTCTTGAGTTTGTTATTTGCTTGCAGACATTTTGTTACCTTGTCTAGCAATGAAACATCTGCAAGCAAGCAATCAAGCTCAGGAAGCACCAAGGACTCCACCATTCAACCCTGAGCTACATATATTATTTTCTGTTTATTTTCCTCTGTTTATTCCAATTATATTCATGTTGTTAATAATCTGCTAATTTCAACTTTGTAGGGAAGGATAAGCATTGTATATTAGATTTGTTAAGAATGCAGTAAAGATATGGTGCATAAAATAAAGTTTTAAAAAGAGAAACAAATTGAAATGATATGATATTCTGTGGTAAGTATGAATCTTAAGTAGTTAAATCATATCCATTTCATAGTTCAAAGAAAAATTGAGCAACTTGAGGTTGCCTGATAAACGTACGTTTGTAAGGTATACTTCTGAGCCTTACTAACAGAAAACCAAGCTGTCAAAAAAGGAGCAAATTAAATTAGCCTTTAATTATTATTGCTAAATATTACTAAAACTAAGTTTTTTTAAATCACAGAAACCATTTTAAAAATGATGCAGCTTATATAGAATCATATTGACTCAGGATTTTGTAATTTGGTCTTAATGTTTTTTTAATTCATCCATAGATTCAAAAGGTTGTGAATAAAAAGCTAAGAGAGAGATTTTGTCATCGTCAGAAAGAAGTCTCGGAAGAAAATCATAACCATCACAATGAACGCATGTTGTTTCATGGTATGTAAGGAGGCCCTTCAAGAATGTGTAGTTGCAGTATAACAAAATTGATTAAATGTACATAAATTGTACTTTGCTTTATTTACCATTCTGCTGTTTAATTGATTCTGGATTCTGGACTCAACTCCAAGAAGCCAAAATGGACTTCTAGCTGGTTTTTCATCCCTTATCAGTACAAATATGGTACTTCACCTCCTATAAGGCTCTAGAGTATTTTCCAGGGAGAAACCACGGGGAGGAGTTTATGAATGAAAAAGAAGGAGAAAAGCAAGTGTTCCATTGTGGAGGCAATTCTATCAGGACCACTGTTTTGTCTGTGTTTTTTTTAATCCAATCTCATGAAATGTGATAGAGATGCAGGTCAAGAAGAACAAGAGAGGCATGCCAGGCAATTCATCCTTCTCCACAGATAGAGAAAGGAATCTACCACTCATTCAGAGAATCTTTAAGCATATGTTGCTTAGCAATAAAAAATGAATACGTTCATAGATGCTAATCAGTGCTGCAATTGCTTTCTATTTGGAAAAAAAAAACACGACACATCACAGCTGCTCTCTTTATTTTGTGCAAGGAATTGAACAAAGATTCTTTCTTTTCAGAGAAACCTAGCCCAACAACTTCTCTAGTATACGTAATACGAACACATGTCACTAAGTACCAGTGTTATCTCAACCCTTAGATTAAGTTAGGTTTTTCTGTTTATTGGAAAATATTAAGAGTGGGAGGCATGATATTTTTCTTAGATAAATGAAAATCCTTTTCTTGAAAATCTGTTGAATCTTTAGAAATCAGAATTTTCTGTCAGATTGTCCTTGGGCTGTGGCCCATCAGTGGGCTGTGACGTGTTTGCAACTGGGCTGTGGAAATGTGCATCTCCATTTGCACAAGCAGTGGGGGAACCCATACACATATGCTCTATTTGTGTGAGTGGTGGGCACATGTATACACTGTTTGCACAAATGGAGCTGCACATGTGTGCATGCTTGCCGGCTGCTCGCACAGAACCATCCCTTCTCCCACCTCCCTGATTGGGGAACTCTGGTTTATATGATTGGACATGGATTATTTTGCTAATTTGATGTTCAGATGAAGTTACAGTTCCCATAATATATATGTTTACATGCTATTTTTTTTTTTGGTTTGTTTTAGGATCTCCTTTTATTAATGCTATTATTCACAAAGGATTTGATGAAAGACACGCATATATTGGAGGGATGTTTGGAGCTGGAATTTACTTTGCAGAAAATTCCTCTAAAAGTAACCAATATGTATATGGAATTGGAGGAGGCACAGGCTGTCCTACACATAAAGATAGGTCCTGCTATATCTGCCACAGGTGAGTTCTTGGTAAATTGGACTGTCTGGAAAATCAGGTACACTGCTTCCTTAACTGAAGGAATGCCAAATTAGAGAAAAACTTGGAAAAAAGACCAGACACATTTCTTAGTTTTCTAGCTTGGAGTAATGTGAATGCTGAAATATGGATGCTCCAGAGGGTCTAGGAGGCTCCTACAAAGTCAAACATGATTAAAAGAACACAAGAATAAAACACAATTTTTATTGCAAGGAGTTATCATTGAACAGTTTCTGAATTCATACTTGCAGTTTCCAATGACCAAACAAAGTTGAAATGACAAAAATGACCTTAATAAGTCTGTTCTTTCAGTATGCACACTGAATGGCTTGATAACCTATTATTTGCAGAATATGTTGATACTCTGCTATCACTTGCTTAGCCATTCTTCCAGTTGTGCGAAAATCGTTAGTTTTTCTGAACCAGTTCCTGAACTGTCATTAGTCTATTCCAGCCATTAGGACTTTTACGTTCCAAGGTTTTTTGGGGGGTGGGTGGGTGGGTGGAGGAACTATACTAACATGGTCCTAAGAGCTGATGATTAAGCAAAAATGAATGAAATGAAAATGAAAATTCAACCTTTTTACTGATTTAAACAATGTTTAAATTGAAAATTGATGGGTTGTACATACTTTAAATCTCTGACATGATGTA
Organism: Laticauda colubrina; assembly: GCA_015471245.1. Lineage (NCBI taxonomy): Eukaryota > Metazoa > Chordata > Lepidosauria > Squamata > Elapidae > Laticauda > Laticauda colubrina. The sequence continues at coordinate 11,213,451 of BLBF01000004.1, read as the reverse complement.
TATGAAATGTTTTGCTGTAACTGAGTTCACTTTTTAAATTCTTTTCTTCCTGTCTTCTTTCAGACAAATGCTTTTTTGCCGTGTGACATTGGGAAAGTCCTTCTTGCAGTTTAGTACCATGAAAATGGCCCACGCACCTCCCGGACATCACTCTGTAATTGGCAGGCCAAGTGTCAATGGGCTCGCCTATGCTGAGTATGTCATCTATAGAGGGGAACAGGTAGGTGACATTTGAAAATGACATCTATGTTCTTCATTGGCTTGCTGAAATCTTTGGGGAACATTGTTAAGCACCACCAAAGGTGTGAGAGATACTTCATACTTTTAACAATAAACTGTGGTTGGCTTGAGCATCACACCAAATTACTGTGACAAACTACATGTTTTAAAAAGATGTGTGATTCTTTCATGCTTTATAGTACAAACTGTTTTAAATAAGGAGCAAATGATGACTTTTTGTTCTTTCTGCAATCTAAAGACACCCCCCACACCTGTTTTAAAAGTTTGATTAAATAAATACTACCTTCTGCCATTTGCAGAGGGACAATTTCTAACACTAATAGATTTCACTATCCATAAAATAAAAAATATTTTTGAAGACACATTCAGATACTCTGCTTAAAATCAGCCACATCTTCATGTTACTAAAAATACATTACTATATTAAAAAAGCCAAGCAGGAAATACACACTTTCAAAAGTCTATATGGAGCCACTGAATTTTTCTCCAGAACAGTATGCACTTATGGTTTGCGGTAGACTGCTCCAGGAATACTGTACTCTGTGAAAAATAGGAGGTTGCTTAATTGTTTATATCAAGGCTGATGTATTATACTGTATCATACTTATGTCATACTATGAAAGGATCTTATTTAAGCTCCTGTTTAAATGTTCTTCCCTTGATTTAATGAATAAGACTGACTGGTGCTTCCAAAACTTGCATCAGTTTCTATACCATCTCCTTTCTGCAAAAGAGGAAAGGAACAAACATGGCAGAGAAGAGTATAGTAACACTTTGCAAATAGATATATGTCCACATCAGATACACAGATTTTGAGTACAGTCTGATGTAATTCGTACAATAGACTTAACAATAACAATACTTCTGATCCCAAAAATCAGACAAAAAACCACTTCCATGAATTACACATCATTGTCTCACCTACTGTGGCCTTTGCACTCCCTAGAAGGTGTTCACTTCAGTTCTTGGTGATCAGTTTCTCTTCAAACAGTTTTTGGGAAGATATTAGATGCTGACCTAGGCTTTTATACATCTCTTCTACCCCATTGGAGTATGCTATTTGCACCCAAATGAACAAATAAAAAGGAAGATTTTATATTTGAAGTCATGGAAAAGTATCTGTTCAACATAACATAATGGATATCAAATGGATTTTGTTAGAAGCAAAAATATCAGAAAATCGTGGCTTCTCAGATGGAAGTAATATAAAAATTAAGTAAGATGAACTTTTTCTGTGTTTTTAATTATTTCTCTATCATGTGTAGTAATTTGAATGTATCTGCTTATTCGTAGGCTTACCCTGAGTATCTCATTACATACCAAATTGTAAAGCCAGATACTCCCTCACAGACAGCAGTGGCTGCCGAACAGAAGACCTAGTAGATGCTGGTTCATTGAAGTAGATTACGTGACTTACGGACTGGATGGTTGAGATTAGTTTCAGAACATCAAAATTATATGGAATTCTCATCATTCTGGAACTGCTTTAAGTGTTTTATAAAGCATTGTTCTGTAAATGAATCTGAGTAACTGATATGTAGTCAATTGCTACTATTCCTTTTGAGGAAATGTTTACAAAGATTTGCCTTTTAACATCCTATCTCAGGCTCAATTTCCCTGCAGTTGCCATGTGTGTAATGAGAACATCACTGCTTCAATCTGGATATATGGAAATGTAATTTGTAGTGTTGTGCTACAATCCATTTGAAAGAACAGCAGCAACAGCTGTAGTGAAGTGCAGAGCCTTTATCGAACCCATGCCATCCTCTCAACATGCAAGGCTGGTTTTCCTTTTTAGAAGTCTTTAGTCAGTTATTTATTTTCGTTTTATTCTTCTGTTACAAAAATGAGCCAGACCCTCCTTGAGGATATTTTTGCACAAAGTCAATTTGACTAAAATCACTTAACAATGCAATAGGAATTTCTTATCCAAGGTGTTAGAGATACAGTTATTTGGTCTGGGATTCTTTTTGCACTTATGAATTCTTTTATGTTGCTAAGAACTTAATTTTAAGGTAGAAGTCCTGCTTTATCCCTTTCTAGTTTCTCTTTCTTTATAAGATGTTTATGCTAGCATCCATATAGCAGGTTCTCTGGGAAATGGTCTCTGTTCCTCTGTTTTGCTTTCTCATTGCTTTCTTGTGTCTAATATTCCAGTAGCACAGTTTGGATGTGTCTGAAAAAATGCATAGGAAACATTTGTTGGATGAAACTGAATAGACACAGGATCCTGTTTTCTCTCTACCCTTGCTAAGTGAGGCTTGTAAGCAAGTTAGTGAAATTCCTGAAGGAATTTGATGTCTTCTGTGGGTATTTGTTCTGGGGTTTTTAAAATATTTTCATCAGCTAATGAACAGCAAGGGAGCAGAGATGTGAGCCAGAAGCCTAGTCTAGTTCTGACATCTGTGTAAACTCTAAAAGGACCATTTTTTTTTCATAAAGGGTGTATTAGAGTATAAAAGTTAACTGTAAAGCTTGCTTGAGGCCCTTTTTCCTTCAATAGGAATATTCTATTATTCCTTATATTATGTCTGGATTCATTCAAAGGTTAAATTCCATGCAAATATCCTCCAACACCTTAGCCCATTACTTCCAGTAGACTAATTAGACCAGTTAAGCTGGTTATATCAAGGTGTGCATGTGTGTGTGTGTGTGTGTGTGTGTGTATGTATGTATGTATGTATATGTATGTACGTACGTATGTATATGTAATTGCAGAAAACTGTTACTTAGTTTCTAATTGATTTCTATCCATTAAATTCATCCTTCCCCAGATTTTCTTTGTGACGAATCCACTTACATATCATTGTCATCATCATTAATATATCACAAAATCTGCCAATGAAAACTATCTCCCTGCTGTCCCCAAAACATCATTTTTAAACAATTCAACAACTTTCAAGAAAAAACGAACAGTAGTAGAGATCTATAAGTAGAATATATAATGGAGAGAGACTGCAATATTGCTTTGCAAAATCTTTGGAAATTAAAACAGCCAAAGAAAGTTTGCTTATAATATAGTTCTTCTGTGGAAGTTTTTTATTCCTTGAAAGTAAAGGTATTATATTATGAAACCTACTGGCACCTGCTTGGAAATGGGCAACAGTCTTACCTGATGAACAAAGCCACTACCAAAAATCTTCCTCCAAAGACATTTCTAATATATTTTAGAAAAATATACCTGATGCATATTAGAATAATGTATAGTTTACAAGAAAAATCTTGTAAACATTTGTCAACTTCAGCACTTGAGCCAGAAGATGAAACAAGGTAACTTGCAGTGAATCTTTCATTGTCGCTTCTGTGATTTGAGGTCACTCAGTCTGCCTGGGTTTCTTGGCACAAGATGACATAAGGCCCAAAGCTCACCAAGATCAGTTACCTCTAAAATAAATACCCAAATTTGGAAAGGATACAGATGATGAACATTCATTTAGAAATCTCTGTTTTTAAGCACAGCTCTGGACAAAGTGCTAACTGTGGCTGAATTGCAAATATTTGTGAAACTCTACATTTTGACAGCTTCACGTGGATATGAATTAGGACTTGGCTGTTTTTCACATTTAATCCAAATGGTTCACATGGATGTGGAAGCGTAATGCTCTTTTTCTCCAGCAAGAGAGAATATTGATTCTGTGGTTGTCTTTTCCTCCAGTGTGATGGTTAATCTAATGGGTAATTTAAATTCTAAATTCCGAGGATCTCACATTGCTCCTGTTTTGTAACATGTTTCTTGTAGACTAATCGGTGCTGTCCAAGGAATTCCATTTTCAGTTAATTGTGTCTTGTAGTAATGTGATTTTTGTTTCTCCTTTAAATATACATGCACTCAAGTCTTCAGAGATCTAAAGGCCTAATAATGGGCATCTTAAAAAAGATTGCAAACATTGCATTTAATGTCATTCAATGTAACACAGTAGTTAATGTTCCCACATATAGGAGTTGAGAATTGCTGCAAAGGACTTTTACGATTGATTCTGAAATATATTTCTTTGGGATAAGATTTAAACTAATATATGCAGTAGATTATCTCTCAATATGTTCTGAATAGAAAACCTGATAAGTGCTTTGGTCATATATGCGCACAGTCTTCAAAGTAACACAAGTGGTGTTAGTCTTAAATAAATTACATTTGGGGATTCCTTCAACCTACTGGGGTGAGAAATCCCAGCTACATCAAGAGATGATAAGATGCCATAAATCTAGTGCCATTCATTGGTTTGTCCCACTCTGAGAGAGATGTATAGATTGAGACTTTTTCAGAAATTAAACTTGATGGGCTTAATGTCACAGTACAATGTTGGATATAACCATTATCTACAGTATGTGGGCTTGATTCTAGCACTTGTAACCATAATTAGGAATTTTAAGTACCCCGATCAATTGTGACGGTTACACTTAGTACAAATAGCAGTAAATCTGCTTGCAGCAACATTTAGTTTTGAAAGGGACCCTACAATCAATTCATTGATGAATATGTTTATATGATGTATGTATTTGCAACAACACATTTGTTGTATTACATGTTTAGGTACATACCTATAAATATAAATTGGTGAATAATCTGTTGAGCATATTTTTTTTAATTACAATCCTGGGAGCTGGGAAATGGGGGTTGCAAGCTACAGTAATGTCTTTGGCTATTTTTGGTTGCCCTAGTGTCACATGCCATTGTGAGGAGAGGAGAAAGGAGGAGAGATTGGATAAACTGATGGCTACTTTCTGCTTTGCTTGTTGCTTGGATTCACAAAAACAGATAGATTTGGCTTTTTCTCTAAGTTAATTGTTTCATATAAGAAACAAAGGATGGGGTGGTCTCATAGTTGCTCTCTCCTCAGACTATCATAAACTGGAGGATAGAAGTAGAATAAAGAGATTTTTAAAATAGCTATCAATTGAAAAATACAGCATATTTTAAAATTTTCATCCATTGAAGCCTCTGAATTCTCTGAATATATTCATAATCTGAAATGCAAAATATATTACAGCTTTCTTTAGAAATCCCAACCAATTCTGAAATGGTACCTTATGAATATAATCTCTTAGACTATTTTTATGTGATTTCCAAACCATGGAATATTTGGTTTCAAGTGTTTTGCATACCTTGGATTTAAATAAGGTTAAATCTTTCTCTACAAACCTCGAAAGTTCTAGGAATCTTGGGAATGGTCATCATTATTATTGTAGTAAAATCTTCAGCATTCTTGAATACCTGAGATTGCATCGTGAATTGCTTTCTGCCATGATGATATTCCAATAGTAATGGGTTTTTTTTTCCTTCTGAGAAACGACAATATTAAACAGATACGAGAGAACATTTTATTGTCCAAAGATGGGCAGCTGCTGTTTTTAGAATGAAGAGAAAAACAATTTCCAGATTGGAATCTTCAGGTAAAGCAGCAATTTCATAGGAGATCTATGAGCTGATACCAGTATAATGACTGATTGTAATGTACAGACTTGAATTGGGGTGAATGTTCAGGCCAATCACTACAGCTGCGTGTTTCACACTTTTTTTTATCCATTGTAGGCCAAGCAGCAGTTCCAAGAAGGCAATTTTCAGTTGGGAAATGTCACAAAGAGAACAATCGGAAGGATTTCCCCCACTTGGAAAAAGAAAAACTGGAGTGTTAGTTAGTTCATAGATCTTCCATGATATATGTTTCAGCCCTTAAGGAATCAATTGAATAAATGCAGGGATGACTCAACCAGTAGGTAGAAGATTTGAGATTTAAAAGACAACAAATCAGCAGCTATTTATTTTCTCTCAGCATGGTGGGAGAATTTTCTCCCCAGGTGGCAAAACATTTTCAATTCCATCTGCCTACTAAAATGTGTCACTTTGGAAAATTTGATTTTTACATATGCCCTCAACTTGACGTACTTGCACAACATTGTCCTCTCTTATTTTAATGCTATTTTTTTAGCTCCTTCCCGCAAGCCACAACTGCATATTATCATATCCTGGTGTGACTAAGACACAACTACATAAATAACCAAATGCAGTCTACTGAAGCATGTTCTCACGGCAGCATAAAGCATAAACAAATGTACCATTTGAATTCTAGTTCCTATTTACAAGAATGAAGCCAACATGCAAAGTCCACTACCAGAGTCCATCACCTTGAAGGCCTGACTATAACTTCAGTGATTCTTGTGATCCAAATGTCTTGCTTTGTGGGTAGTGTCTGTGCATCGGCTATTGTAAATGTGGACAAAGCCAATGAAATTGCTATCGGCTACCATGTTTTATGCAATTACTATCTAGTTCATAAAGTTGCTATCTAATAATAGAAGAGTTAACATTTCTAGTATTTCCTTACATGATGGCAGATCCTTATGGAAAAGTATAACAAGGCATTCTACCATCAACCCTGCAGCTGATTCTTTTTAAGCAAGAATATAAACTGTACGCAAAAGAAACTCCATTTTTTGCTAGAGACCTTATTTCCAGAATTCAAATACAACTGTAACCCATAATGGGGTTGGTTTGTTTTTAAATTACTGTAGTGCAGTGCACAAACTTATCTACTATGGCTTATTTCTTGGGTGGGTTCATATATCATTCTAAAACTGAGAGTATATATATTCACCTTTTTCTAATACCTGTAACAGCTTCTCAGTATTTTGCAGCCAATGGAAACAAGATTTACATATACTGTACTTTTTTTCACAGCTTTGGAAAAATATAAAATTGGAACTGCCTGGCTTCCTAATCGTGTCTCCACGAAAACATAAGTTGTGTAGCTATCAGATTACAAATATTTTATGTGAGAGAACAACAAACATAGCTAAAATTCTAGAATCAAAATTTCTATGGTTTGAAAGCAGGGCTCTAAGTGTTATTCCCCTCCTATAATGCCAAAATTACACCAAATTATTCAAAAAAATGATAAAATAGTTATGAGAAGTAGAATTATCTATATTTGTTCTATTTATAAAATTTACACTTGGTGCCAGATATTAATGACTTAGAGTAAAATTTATAATGCATAATTGTGCTTTGCACAAGAGTTTTATGGTGTAGTTTCCTTCATGCTTTATTAGTTGGGGAAAACATGAGGCATACTAAGTAACAGAACAGTTTTCAAAGAAGTAGCTGTACAACATCTATTTAATCAGTCTTTTAGCAGTTGAAAGGCTAACAAATACATTATAGCATTTGCTTGTTTATGGAGCAGAAATGTTCCATAAAAGTTTGTGCCATAATATAAGGCACATTTTCCTTATCCTGCCTTCCGTTCATGTTCCCTTTAGTCTGAAGGTTTGAAGTAAAAAAAGATAAAATGTACATCTAAATATCTGTGTGTCACTGACCACCGTTTTTGTAATTTATTGAACAAAGTAGATGTTTTGTGTACTGGTTCTGGGGAAAAATAGTTACTGGTCAAACGTTTTAAAGGCTTTGTTTATAGTGCAATTTCAATATTTTTAAATTTATTTGTAATGCCTTCAAGACTCCAGCAAGTTTTCAGAATTGGTGACTTTGTTTATATAGGGTGATGGCTTCTGCAAAAACAAATATCACTTTAGATCATAGTGGCATCTCATTTATTTTTATAGGCATTAAAGTACTAGCTTTGCATTTTAAAAATAATCTTGTATAACTTGCTTGCACAGCTAGCCTTGTATTCTTGATTTCTTTTGGCAATAGAACATAAGTCTCAGTATGGTTTCTTCATTGTCTGTGAGCTGGAGTTGGGAAGTTGGTTATTTCCTTTTTTTCTAAAGAGTTAGGTTAGCTCTTAATTTAACATTGTGATGGAATTTTGCATAAAGCCAATGTAACAACTGAGTTAGCTCTTATTGTGCTTTCACTTAATGTCAGACATATAGTATTTGTGACAGAAAAGAATCAATAAATTCTCCTTTTTTAATACTTGAACCAGTATACTTTTATGGAACTGTTCTCTATGTGTTTTAGTGCATTATATACTTGGCCAGATATATTCCTGCTTTGCTCATTATATAAACCATGATCACCAACCCGCGGGCTATGGCCCAGTACCAGGCCATGACCTGTTCAGAACTGGGATGCACAAGTGGTGGATGAGTGCACACAGCTCCACTTGTATGAGCGGCACACACATGCATCTGCTGCTCTCACCGAATCATCCCTATCCCCCCCAGTCCCCCAAGCCAGAAAGGTTGGGGACCACTGATCTAAACCACCTTATATCATTGTTTCCTTATGAACATGTGTCACAAATGAAAGTGAAATACCTTTCAACTCAAATTTGCTTGGAATAAAGCAAAATAACCTTGAGTACTTGAGAAAGGTAGGAAATAAAATTTTAAAATGTCTTAAACTTCCAGTGGACCTGCAGGATTCAAAGACATTGTTAGAACCTACCCAAATTATCTGCAAAGTATCATTTAAAAGCATGTGTTTTTTAAAATAACATCCCATTTTAAACAGGAAAAAAAATCCCGATAATTGGAAGTCCGCTTTGGTTGGAATGCAAAACCAATGCATGTAGTCCTCGACTTACAGGAGAGTCAAGTGAGTTTTGCTCCATTTTACCACTTTTCTTGCCACAGTTAAGTGAGTCACTGCAATTAAGTCAGTAATAGTTAAGCGAATCTGGCTTCCTCATTGATTTTGCTTGTCAGAAGGTTGCAAAAGATGGTCACATGACTCTGGGATACTGCAACCATCGTTAAGTACACAAAAAAGAATGAATGAGCCTTTTAATTTTCATTATGAAAGGTAACCACAGCTGAAAATTTATTTCAACTAATTATCAAGCAATAAATTAAACAGTCACAATCTAAAAAACACACATGCATTTTAGACATTCTATAAAATATACACAATTGGGCTGGGTGTAGTATCAAAAACTTTGAAGGGCAGGCCAAATCATGTTCGAAGGGTGTGCAAACTTCCCATTTTGTACCCATAGGAGGCAGAACCTGCAAGATCCTGCCTGTGAAAACACTTAAAATCCATCGGCACCTGATGTGCTATAGTAAAAATAAGCTAATCTTTTAGGAAGTCAAAGATCTCTTCACAGTTAAACTCTCCCAAGCTATATAATGAAGGAGGAAAACTTGAAACCATTCTAGTCTGAAAGACTAGCTTAAGTGTAGAAGATTCATGTGGCTATCTTTGGCATAACATGATGGGTCCAATTTGGGGTGGGGAGAGCAATGTGGGACTAGAAAAAGGCCAGGTGCTTTTTATTGAGTCTAGCCCAATTTTAGAGAGTGAGACACTACTCAAAAGAAATAAGGGCTAAATCCCAGTGGGAATTGTATGTTTTGCTCAAAAATCTTGCTTAAAATTGGCTTCAGCAGTAAATTGGAGGAGTTTGATACGAACCAAAAGGTTATATCCTTGCTATCTAGGAATCTTACAGACCGGTATCGCTCTTGAAGAAAAATATTTCCCTACATGCATGCTTCCTTTTAAGGTTGCTGCAAAGGTCTTAGTTTTCATATTATATAAGATTCCTGGGGAGGGAGAGTGCAACACTTATATCCTCTTTGAGGATCCACGTAAAGGATTATTTTATAGAGGAGTGTTGCTCAACCATGGTATATTTATGAAGTGTGGACTTCCAGAATTCCCGAGCCAGCATGCCTGGGGAAGATTCAGCCTTTCCTAATCTGATTTCCACCAAATATTGTGACAGCTTCTATGATGCTTACAAATTGGCTATCCTGACGGGAGCTTATGAGACGAGCATCTTCAGCTCACTGTTGGGGATGCTACTTGGAAGATGTCTTTACTCTTGCCCCACTAAATAAGATAATGCTTTCTTCCCTCAAGATACTAAACCACTTGGCATGCAGTTTTGCCCACTGTTAGGTGAAGAAGAAAAAAACATGCCTGTCCATTTGTGTCAGTGAAGCCTGTTTACTATTATTCAGATGACACAAAAAGGCTTCCTTCCCAGCAAGAGGAGAAACAAGGGCACAAGCCACTTAACTTAGGGCTGATCAAGTTATCACACCAGAGAGGCATAATCAGGAACCAAGAATATAAGCATGAACAAAAACCTTGTTCTTGTCACATCACCCTCGGAGGCAAAAGCTGGGAGGACAAGCAAGCATTTCCAGGTTCCTGACTTTTCCCAAGTTACCTCAAAAAATAGTATCTTCCCGATGTTCATAAATCCGAATCCATTATTATTATTTTTATTTTAAACTGGTTTCAGACAGAGAGAAAGAATCTGAAAGTCGCTTCACAGTGAGCCTTCCATTCTTTTCCCTTTCTTTATGCAAAACCTCAGCTTCGCAAAACAGGTGACAGGTGATAATGTTATAAATTCCAACCAAAAATTTAAAAAAACAAAACAAAACCCAGGCACTTTAATCAAATACATCCACCCCGGGGGTAGCTGCTGCTACAAGGTGATCAGGTGCAGTCAACTAGGAGAATGCACATTTCAAAATCCGATTGGATGCCTTGTTTTGGACCTTGTGTAAACCCAAGACTTCTTGTGCATCTGTTAAAGCAGCCCTTGATTCTGGCTTCAAGCAAGCCTGATCAAAAGATGCAGTTACTTTTAATAGCTGCTTTATTTAATGCAACTATTGCTTATGCAGAAGCCTAAAAAAGCAGAGAGAGGGCTCTGTTCACGTTAATACCCAAAGCTTTCCTCCCCAATCATTTTTGAAATGTGCCCTGCCCTAGCAGGCTCTTCACACATTTGCAGATACTCCAACCTGCTCGCCCTCACCTATTTGGAGACTGTAGGTTCATGCTGGCTGAAAATTCTGGAATCTATAGACCAAAATATTGGGAGCCTGATGGTTCAACCACATTTCGCCTTCTCCCTCGCCAATACCCAAAAACATTATCGGGACTTTAAAACTTCAAGCTTTTTATATTTTATATAGTTTTAGAAAATGAGGTAAAAAATCTTGCCAAGAAAGGACATGCCGGAACCCACTGCCCCCCCCCCCCCCCCCCCCCCCGCCCCCCCCCCCCCCCCCCCCGGGTTCCGTCCTAGCTGCAACTTTGACTATAACTGTCTTTGGTGCATTCCATTTGGCTGTAGGGGAATGGGGAGGGGGAGGGGGGCAGAGTTTTTTTTTATTGCCTATCGTGATTGCCAACGGGGCTGTAGGATTCTGTCCTTCGATGTCCCTAGGAGTAACCCCAAAGGCTTACTCTAGCAGGTAGGAGAGGTGGTGATAGGGCTATGCAGATAAGGAAGGCTGCTCGAAGTGGAATGCACTGCCACAGAGACTGGGAAACTGAAGACGAACTGGGACGTAGGTGTGGAGGAGCTGTTCCCCCTTTCTCTTAGCGTTCCTGAGGGGCTCACAGCCTCGGCAGCGCACGAAGTGGTCAGCACTTGGGATTCAAACTGAAGCAGCTGACCCATGAAGCTGAAGTTTGGAGAGATGATGCTCCGTCGTTGCTTGACAAACTCAAAGGCCTCCTCAAGCTTGACTCGCTTCTTCATTATTAGGTAAGCCAAACAGATGGTAGCTGATCGGGAGATGCCAGCTTGGCAGTGCACCAGCACCCGTCCGTGACACACTTTAACAGCATCTAGGGGAGCAGAGCAGAAGCATTAGCACATTTCAACCCTTAAAAGTGCAACTCTGACCCAACTCTGGAGCTATGAGCCACAATCCCAAGGCCTTGGAAATCTCGCCTGCCCTCACTTTATTTATTGGATCACTTTAATATAGCCACCCTGATCAAATATCTACCCAGGACTCCTCCATGGGAGGCAAGCTATTTCTAAACGTAGTTCTAGATATTAAGGTGTGATACATGGTATGCACAAAGCAACCTAAATTATGTTGCAAATTTTATTGTTCATATCACAAGAATGGTGGAATGAATAGTGACTGGGAAGATCTCCCTCATTTGTTTCAGAAAGTAGATGTTTCCAAGAAACTTGGCGAATAGCTTCCTTTATTCAAGTTCAGCTCTGAATTTCCTGCAGAATTTTGTCTTGGTCTTAAATGATGCTCCTGGTAACATGCAAGAATTCTGCTGCACTTATCAAGTTGACTCTCCCTGAGTCAATTGGACTGAGATGGGTGGTTATACAAATCAAATGAATGAATGGCCAATCAACGAATAAAGCAGCGACAGAATGGAGGAAAATATATATATATATCTCCACATAAAACATACGGCTACAACTGGTAAGACCACACCGAGAATACTGAATCCAGTTTTGATCACCACTATAAAAAAGATGTTGAGACTCTAAAAAGAGTGTAGAGAAGAGCAACCAACATGATTAAGGAGACTGGAGGCTTAACATATGATAAACAGTTGCAGGAACTGGGCATGGCTAGTCTAGTAAAGAGAAGGACTAGGGGAGACATGATAGCGGTCTTCCAATATTTGAGGGGCTGCCACAGAGAGGAAGGGGTCAACCTATTCTCTAAAGCGCCTGTAGGCCAGACAAGGAATAATGGATGAAAACTGAACAAGGAGAGATTCAACCTGGAAATAAGGAGAAACTTTCTGACAGTGAGAACAATCCACCAATGGAACAGCTTGCCTTCGGAAGTTGTGGGAGCACCTTAACTTGAGGCTTTCAAGAAGAGATTGGACTGCCATTTGTCAGAAATGGTGTGGGGTCTCCCGCAGGGGGTTGGACTAGATGACCTATAAGGTCCCTTCCAACTCTGATTATTTGTTATCTGGAAAAAACTCAAAGCTCTGGAGCGGTGTGTCTACTAGTCCTGTTATCAGATGTTTGAAAGTTGGGGAAACACAGCTTTTAGTGATAATGAAACTCTTATTTTTCCCTCCCGCCGTGCCCAGAAACAGCACTCTGGGGCTTTTGTTCTGTTTGATACAGCAAAGCAGCAGATGTAATTGCAAGGCAGAATAACTGGGCTCAAAGAGATCTAACTAACATGCGACAGTAAAGTTGTTGAGAACGTTGCTTTTTTTTTTTTTTTTTTTAAAGAGCATTTGTGCTGGACACAAAGGAAGTGTCACATCCACAAAAACACATGGCACGGTGTAAGCCCAAATTCTGTCAAATACTTTCTGAAGAATACAGTTCTAGGATTAGAAACTTGGGCTCGACAACTCGCATCCAATCGTGGCAATCCATGTTCAAGGAGAGAGCTTTTTTTCCTGCGGCAACACCCCCATTTATCGTATTACTCTCCAGCAAGACTTGATTGGTGCACACATTAGTGCCATTCAGGCAGCAGGTGAGAACCTATCTCCTCAGATTTAATTGGCTTTTCATTTGCATGTTTTTAGATGTGGAATGACTTGCCTTGCAGCTGCCTAGTTTATATGATGGCTTCTTTGGCTTTGTGTTGGGTGTGTATATGCACACCCATGAGTCAGTCTTGACTCCTGATGACAGCCTGCTCAAGTAGCCAAAGTGTTCTTGGCAAGGTTTTTCAGAAGTGGTTTGCCATTGTCTGCTTCCCAAGGCTGAGGGAAAGGGAATAGCCCCAAGGTGGCTTTGTGCTTAAGTTAAGGCTAAAACTCAGTCTCCCACTTCTAACCTGATGCCTTTAATCACTACTCCAATACTTGATTTTATTATGTTTTTATTCAAATTTTTAGTATGCTCTGTTGTAAATTGCCCAGGATCTTAGTTATTAGGTGGCTTAAATTTAATAAATAAAATAAAATCTAATCATCTCCACAAACATGCCATACTTTACCATGATCTCACCTATGTATTCGATGGCTTCCATGAACCAGGAGCTGATGTCAGTTTTGTGGTTATCTTCTACTGGAATGCATTTATATTGAAAGTGTCCTTCGAAGTGGTTGGGGCAGTCCGATGAAACGTTTAATAAGGCCGTGATTCCCAAGGCCTCTAACATGTCCCTCCGAGCTGCATGATGAGCACTGCCAAGGAAGAGGAAAGGCAAGATTTCCACCGGGCCACCCTACGGGAAGAAGAAGAAGAAGAGGGAAGAAATGGAAAAGAGGAGACAGTGTGAGGAACAAGAAAAACACAGGACCTCATGAACAAAAAAACAACACACTGGACAGTGGTCAACATCTCGCCAATTCTTTCCAAAAGGACATCACCTGAACTTCTGTAGGCTCCTGTCTAGATGCACATGGAGTGTTCTCCACTGGGAAATTTTCTCTCTTGCTCATTTAATTTTTTTCACATTTAATTATGACTTGCTGGTTGCACCTGCTCATCTATTTCCATATAGCTTTAGCTCTTCACTATTTCATAATTTAATTTTTAAAATATCATTTCTGTTTAGAGAATATTTAAATAGAAGATTAAATCTGAAGTTCAGCAATAAAGGAACCTATGTTTCAATCCAAAAATCAGAAACTGTCACCACACAGACTCTGTTGTTTGCAGTTAAATTACATTTCTTGATTGCCAACCACGAACTAAAGAAATGTGTTCTCTGATATTACCCATCATTTTTAACATTCAAAATCCTCCCCACCTCCTAAATCCAAACTGGGGAATCAATAGGTTTATAATCTGCACTTTGTAGTTAAGATGACAGAACAAAAACGGGTTGCTAGCAAAAATGCCTGCCTAAATTTTATTTAGAAGTGCCCGCATGCTGAGTCACAGTGAACATGTAACTTCTAATCAGGTTTTTGGACAGACAGCACTGTGAAACATATTCCCAAGGCTCCATATCAGTTGCTGACAGCAAGGGGAAAAATGCACATTTACTGCCCTTCTCCAAATAAACTTTCGTACCTGCTAGCAAATAACTTTGGAATGCACTTTATCACTTCCTTAATGACAGTACTGTTGTTTTTTGTATGTAACTCTAACTTGTAACTCTTACTCGGCACTGCAGGTTTGGTTCAGTGTGCTAAGCTCAGACCAAGCCAATACAGCGGCCTGCTGTACTAGCAGTTAGAAAGGGTTTCATCAATCAACACTGGATTCCTCCACTTGAACTATTTCAGGATTGAGATCTGCAGAAGATAGCAATGGCACTTAGTCTGATACCTACCGCTTCACAGTGCTTATACATGCCTCTCTAAGCAGTTTTCAGAGTCAGCCTATTGCCCCCAACCATCTGGGTCCTCATTTTACCGCCCTCGGAAGGATGGAAGGCTGAGCCAATCTTGAGTCGCTCAGATTCGAACTCCTGGAGTGAGCAGTGAGTTAGCCTGCAATACTGCATTCTGAGCCACCATGGCTTTTTATCAGAAATGAGGGCAAGTCTGTTTCACTATTATCTCTGGATAACCTGGACAAGTCTCTTTAGCCTACATGCATTCCAAGGAATAAGCTGTTCTTAGTGCCTAATTTCTGCTACACACATGGGTTGAGAAGGAATTTCACTGCCTCTTTGTCAGTGTGTAGATTTGTACATTCCTTGATTATAAGAGTATTAATCTCTTCTTAAGGGAAATGTGTGTAACAAGCTTACTTGCAGAGAGTTAAAGCTAAAATAATTTCATTCCAAAATTATGGATTTGGGAGATAAAAGTACCTCCTTCTCCTGTCCCTGAACATAATAGTCACTCAATACATTTTCCTTTTTGAGAAGTATGCAGGTTTATGGCACCTGAACCTTAAAATACTTGTGGGCTAGAATTTCTCCTACTAGGCAGAGAAAGCTCACTAAGTTCCAATTCATCAATCACAAAGATCATTCACCCTAAAAATTACACAAAAAACTCTTGTTAGTGAACCAGTGTTTACCAGAATCAAAGCCATCTTAATCAAAGCAATCCTAGACTTTTTGTTGATGCTGTTGTAATTAAAATACTTCATGTTTAATAGTTAGTACATCTACATAAATGCACTATACACACACACAAACACACCTTGATGTAAAATAACATAAATCTGCTGTATGATTTTTGGGTTGCAAGTTATTTTATCTCAAGTTTCACAACTGATTGAAATCAGTTGTACCTTTTCCATTCTTAGCTTCTTTGTATAAATATCTGGATCTAATCAGACAAGCCAAAAGGTAGCTTGCAACACAACATGAAGGAGAGTGTAGAAGACGTTATGAAATACCCTGCTCATGAGGCCATGTTTTAATTTTATTGATTCAATCTCTATCAGCTGCAGGACAAAATTCATACAATCCAGGTAATCCTTGCTTAATATCCAGTCGCTTATCAATCATTCAAAGATATGACGGAATCCCCCCCCCCCAAAGTTACAATCCATTCTCAAAGTTAGGAGTATCACATACCCCCTGCAGTCATGTGATGTTCCATAGGGTAGGGGCCACAGTACAAAAGACATGCGGCCTAGGTCCCATCAGAGATAAAACTGCTTAGTAGATGAGACCGATAGCATACCTCTGCTGCTCAACCTGATGAAATGGGCAGATGTAACCAGGAAGCGGTAGTTCCTCAAATATTCGTCCCAGGGCATGTAGGGCTTTAAAGGTCAAATCCAACACCTTGGATTGCACCCAGATGCAAACCGGCAACTGGCTGAGCTCACGAAAAAGAGATGTAATTTATGCCATACAAAGGCAGACATAACTGTTCAGCCGCCTTCTGCACTAGCTGGAGCCTCTAAATACTTTTCAAGGGTATTACAGAGTATTACAACAATTAATTCTAGGGAGGATCATGGCATGAGTAAATACGACTCAGGATGCAAGGAAGGTTGCATCTGGAACACAACAAGAAGTTATATATAGCTAGCCCTCCAAGCTATGACTGCCACCTGCTCCTCCAGCAGGAGTCATGATTCTTGGATCCCCAGATTGCGCCCCAGGTCTGTTTGGCCAGTACCACTCCATCCAACACCAAAGAGGGTAAAATCCCAAATCCAGAAAGGCCTCAAACCCCTGGAAACCTCGGAATCCTCCTTTCCAAGGAGGGCTCTGGTCACCACAAACAAGACCTCTGGGTGACCATTAGCTTGGGAAACTGAATCAAGAACCTCAGGCAGAGAGGCTGGTTCAGAGGCAACAATCCCAACTGATTCCCAACATCAGGAACAGGGTCTCACATCATACCCCTTATACTCTTCACTTAATTTGGCTCTCTAACTCTAGAGCAAGGGTGTTACATTGTCATGTATGTACTGGGACTTCTTTCCCCTTTGCAAAACTGGGCGTGGGCAGGGCCAGCACGTGACACATCTGGCCCGCACGTTTGACACCCCTACTCTAGAGCCAACAGTGCTTCCCAAAATAAACCATATCTAGCCCGCACATCTTCATTAGGAGGCCAAGACACAAAACATGGGTCCAACCAAGAACATCAATGCATGATTCACAGGTCCTGCCCATTTTCTTGGTTGGGCTAAAAAGCGCATGCAGGGATTTACAGATTTGCATCACTATGCACCCATCAGAAGCACACCTGAATCTCGCATTTCAAAAGCAGAAGTGAAGAATAGAAAAAGTGCAATAAAAATATTGCCATTTCTCAATTAGATAGATTTGTCTTCCCATTTCACTTCAATTGACAACAAATTACCCAGAGCTTTCTGGTTAACAATGCTGTGCGGAGGGAAAATAAACTTACTCTGTTTGTGACCACACAGCAAGTAAGTTCCTTCGATTTCCCTTTAGTGCTTCACTATACTGTTAAATTTATATTGCCCAGTATGAACAATGTCATGGTTAAACTTTGGAGCAGATGGGAAAATCTAGAGTTACATCCCCACTTGACTGGATGCTTGGGACCAATCTAGATCTCAGGTCAAACTATTTCACAAGGTGAGATACAATAAAAGAGGAGAATCCTCCACAATGTTAGAGAAAAGTATAACAACTTGTCCTTATGGATTTGGAGAACCTGAAATTCCAGCCGATGTGTTCCTTCAGTGTCCTTTCTACAACTACGTGTGCTCAACACTCATAAGCCAACAGAAGTTCCATCAGTTCTGAAAATGATTTTGTTTGCTTCGTATTACCAGTTCAGAACCTTAACTTCTCTGGAAGGATTGCGAAACTTCCTACAGCTGCCATTGCTGTACGCAGAAAAATACCGCCTTGATTTTAGGATTTTATAACTATAAAAAACACATTTTACCTTGGATGCTGTTCTGCATCACCTATGACTCACCACCAAGCACGATTAAATTAACCTCAAGAGGAGAACCTCTGTATATATCACCAGAGGGATATGGATGCCATCAATAAATAAAAGGAAGCCTTTTGCCTCAGACAGCAGACAGCTTTGAAGCATAGAGAAAAGCCACCCTACCTGATCATGCTGTGGTGTCCCACAGGAACTGCAGCTATGGTCCAGATGCTCCACAGGTGCCAAAGTAGAGGCTGTTGTAAGAAATTTTGTCTTTGTGCAGAGTTCTGGATATTCTGACTGGAATCTTTCATAGCCACCTGATAGTAAAAAAGAAAACATACAAAGTGGTTAGTCATCATTTACAAGATGCTACAGATTTATTCAACTATTACCAAAGCACAAGTAGACACAGAGGCCAGCCCACCTCCAACATATGCACAACATGCATAAATGTGTTTTCAGACTTGCATACTAAATGGCCATCGCCACAGATGTTTGCTTAGAAGCAGAGGAAGAGATAATGCCACAGCACAGTGGCAATGATATGATTCTAACAAAAGAGACCACAAAGTCAAGGATGTTCTGAAGTTTTTAATGACACTGTAAACCTGTTCGTGACATTTTCTTGGCAATAGTATGAAATCTTCTTGTGGAACTTTTGACTTCCTACAACTTAGGATTTCTTTGATGTCCCACACCAATTAATCAAGGATCCTAATCAGGTCTAATCATGCATGGCTTCCCAGACTGACTAAAACTAGACAGTTTTAGCAGAAGATTGGAGTTGCACTCAAGACTTGGCACAAGTGTCTGCAAAAGATCTGCAAGTTAATATTACTGATACAGATCCCTAATTCCCCTGCTCATTTCCCATCTGCTATATTAGTGCTTTAGAGGAAAAACAAGCTGCTATTTGCATTTATACAAAGCTGGCTTTGACTTCAAAAACAATCAGCTGATATTATGGCTGTAGAGACAAATCAAATATGAAATGAAGACATGGGTCACACCACACTGGATAAAATAGAGGACAAAGAAAAAAGGCTCAGATCAACACGCTCTACTTTATTTGAAACCTTCTGACTGCTGGCTATGGTTAACTGTGGTTTCTTTTCAATGAAAGGAATCCTTGGTTAATCTATAGAGGCATTTATATATAAAGGAAATATTGAAGAGCTGTTGAAGCACAACAGCCAAAGAAATCAAAAGGACTAGAGACCAAGAGGGCTATAATGAAAGCAATAGCAATCAACTGGCACACCAGGAAACCTAGTACATCATATAATAAAATGATATATAGTACCACTATTGGTAATCAAATACAATTTCTAAAAATGTTATTTCACAAAACTAAACATTTGAGAGAATAATAAAAAAAACTCAGGGGAGTGCAGAGGAATGAAATGTGCTTCACTGTTGGCAAAAATTAAACGTAGAGCTTCCCTCAAAGGTAATTCTCAGTTACCATCTGGATATGTCCATGTTTGCTTGGCACCATTGCAAATGAGGCTGGCCACTACATTCTTTCAAATTACTCTCTTCTAACATCACTGACCACCTTAACAAGGTTGCCCAAATCAGGCTTTTAGTTGACCAGTGGCAATTAGTACCAACCTTTGGGAATTTGGCCTTATATTACAGAAACCGTGAGAGAGAAGGGCCCACTTTCCCAATTTAATTTTATTTAATCTTTTTTAATAGTCCAACTAATTAATGGATGGTTTTTTAGGAAGACAGCAAAAAAATAAAATAAATAAACAGCAAAATTCTATAACCTTTTGTAAATGCAAGCCAATTTCCTGTAGCAGTTGTAACTTCAAGGATGACTCATAAGTAACTTTGAGCTTGTCATAATTTTGAATGGTCATTAAGCAACTGTTTCTAAGTTAAGGACTACCTGTACTCTAAAAACACAATGAAACTGAGCGCGTGTGGTCATGAATGTTTGGTTACCAAGGGATTGGTGATTTCATGATTGTTGGAAGGTTACCAAGGAACCTACCATGACTTAGTTTACATCTTCAAACTTCATCTCTCACTGCTTTCCTTCCCACCATGTACACATAGCTGGAGCTAATATTATTATTTATTCACCTATCTATATTAAGCACCTCCCTCCACCCCAAGCTATGTTACTTTCTAACGTGCCAAAAGTTTTTGTTTTAGTTACCATACAAATTAACATGATTACACTTCTGGAAAGTTTACAGCAAATTTGTTAACACAAAATCCTCTTAAAGTTCATTTTCTACTTCTGGAGTCACTAGTCACTAGTGAAATAGGCAGCACACAAATTTAATAAATACTCTACAACCACCAAAAATTGCCAAACTAGAAATCCCAACTTCTGGGTCAATTTTGTTCATGCAATTTAGAAGCTGCCTGACTCCAGATGGCAACAAAATAGAAAAACAAAATGTTTGTGTCAAAATGATTACCAAATTCAATGAGTTTCAAAGCAGCTGAGCACCAAAGCACTAGTCTGTGTGTGTGTGTGTGTGTGTGTGTGTGTGTGTGTGTGTGTCCTGGGAGATGCACAGACCAACCTGCATGGCCTGCAAAAGATCACCTGCCATGTTAGGACCTGGGGCTGGTCAGCAGTATGACTTTCAGAGGGATGGTGAATGTATTACTTTAAAACCCTGTCAGGTAGTTGGCTACACATTAGGCAGGCTTGTCCCAGACTTTCCGAACTCGGTCAGAATAGAAGCCAGTCTGGGGGAGAGCAGTTCCAGAGGGCAGGTCCTGCAACAGAGCAGCCATGCATCCTAAACTCTAATACATTATCTTGTTTGGTCAAGGGAACCTTGAGCAGAAACCATCAAGGAAGGATGGTCCCTCAAATAACCAGGCTGTATGTCATGAAAGGATTTATAGGCGATAGCCAGGACTTTGCAATGCACTTGGAAGTCAACTGGCTACCAGTACTATTTGCAAAGCAGCGGTGCCCTGTGGTCATGACACGACATGCTATCACTGCTCACACCTGCCCATTCTGGACCAGATGTAGCTTCTGGGTATCATTCAAGGGCAGTCGAATATAGACTGCATTGCAACTGTCCATTTCTGGAGTGGTTAGAACATGAGTGACCATGTAAAGGCATCCTGAATTAGAAGAAATGGGCACTACAGACACATTAGATAAATCTTTTCAAAGGCCTTCTTGGGTAAAGTTGCCTCCTGCTTTCAAAGTACATACTAGTGTCAAACAGGAAAGTGTTACTCCATCCAGAACTAAAGATGGAAAATCCTGGGAACTGAGGAATCCAAGTATCCACAAGGACTAGTTCTTGTTAGGATTGAGCCCAAGTCTGATTTGAACAACCTCCAGACACTGCCCTCCATACAGGACATGGACCATATCACGTGGATGGCTCTGTATCAAGACATATCATTAGGTATCATCACCATGCTGCTCATATTGAACTCCCAAATGACAGGTTAACTCACCCAAAAGTATCATGCAGATGGTTAAAGACAAAAGTTACTTTCGACCCGAGACATTCTGCAAATAACAGACTGTGCTTATGATTTTTTCCTTCTATCAATACCCATTGCAACCAACAAATCAGGAAGTACCACCATAATATGGTGCCCATCATTCCCAGCTGGACCATGATTGATGCTAGTGAAAGCTGCTGAGAAATGATGGAGCATAAGGATGGACACATCACCCTCATCTGAGTTCTGCTAAATATCATTAACAAGAACTCTCCAAATTGTTATTTTATCTTCCCAGGGGCAGCAAGTTTTACCATTCATACAGAACTGCAATGCTCTTTACCACATGAATTTTTAGTATGAGTAATTTCACCTTGTCCTACAGAAATGCCCACAGTGAGAAGGCTTTTAAGTGCAAGGGCGTCATCCTTCTTCTTCCTCCATTATTTTATTTATTGATTTATTAAATTATTTCAACTGGTCCAAGGATCTTAATGGATCAAGGTTTCTTGGTACATAAGCCACAGGAGACGTTATAATAAAATTGGCTACAATGCACATAATAGTAGGGTATTCTATGAAGAAGGTTGATCAGGAAAATACTTTGCATTCCCTTGGTTAGATCTCAGTTAAAACAGTCAGGTTTTCCCCCAAAACCTACTGGAGGAAGCTAGAAAAGTAACAGGAAAGACACCCTTCCTCCTCAGTTCTGAAGCTTCTGTAATGCTAAATGTAGCAATTCTTCTTAAAATTTTGAAAGATTAAACATCAGGAAATATTTTCTATCAACCTCAGAGTTTGTAGGAACCCTATCAACTGACAAGATCTTATTGCAAAAATGCACTATTCCCAGAGCAGTAAGCTAAAAATAAATTGCATTGAATTGTTCAATAGAATAGACTCCCAGTGTGGGAAAAAAAAATCTTGAATTTAGATAAATAAAAAGTAGGACTATATGCGTTACAAGGCTAAATGCAAAATGACACCTTTCCCATAAGGTCCATATTCTGGACATGCCCAAACCAAACATGGAACACCACAGTTAGGTAAATTAGTCAAATGTTCATAATTCTAGGATTGTTTAGCATGGCCTAGCAGAAACCAAGATCACCATGAAACAACAAACTAAATTCTACAGAGGCACCTGATCCTCTATAGTTGGTTGAGCCTATAAAGAGCTTAAGCAGACTCTTCCACTTTCCAAGCCCCCACCCCCCTCAACCAGTTCCAACTTTCGCAGACATTTTTTTTCAGCAAAACTGCATTGCAACATCAAGCATTTCCAGGAATCAGAAAGACATGAGGCTTCTATAAAGGGTTGGGAATTAACTCCAAGAATTCCAACAACGGGAATTGGGTAATTAGATAACAAATGTTACAACTTAAAGCCCCAATCTTCCTAATCATCCATTATTTCAACTGAAGCGAAACACAAAGGAAGCCAAGATGCAAAAAGAACTGATCAGTTGTCAAATGAGGACAAATGCCTTTTGAAATTGATCAATAGTATTGGTTTATTTTGACTTTTTGTCTGCCTTAAAACACAATTTTCTAGCATGAAAAGCCATAGAATTGTTCCATGAATCATTTCTATTTTAAGAGAGCCTCCCTTATATTAGAGATTATAGCCATTTATCTCAAGATTCCAGTTTCATGGTTTGTTTGTTTTTATCATCCACTATTAGTTTCAGTAATTAGCAAACCTGATTAAACTGTAGGGCTTTCTGTTCATCTACAACACAAGGTTTTGAAAATGTTTAAATTATAATTGAGGGAGCTATCTTTCCAATGTCTCTTAGAAGGAGCCATAAAATAAATCCTATTCTGAGCTGGAATATTTTGGCTAGGGCTATTTAAGGACTCAGCAGGGGGAAGGGGTGATTCTTCCAGAGAAGCCCATAAAAACTTCCTTCCAGAGGATACAAATACATGGCCTGGAGCCATGGCACTACCCTTACAGATAAAACGTAGGGCTACTTCCCACCACTGCCCCCCTTATTCTCATGCATTCCTCAGGGGAGAGGCCATTTGGGGAACAATAAAACAGGATCTCTCACCCTTTTCCCTTCCACCCACCCAAAGCTTTTGTAATTCAAAAGGTCACCAGCTGCCTTCAGAATACAACCAGCTAATAAGTCAGATGGGCAGGAAATACCCCCCTCCCCTACAATACCGCCTAGTTTCCTTGGGCCACACCCAAGCAAGAAATGGGAACTAGCTGAGGGGCAAAGATTATAAGGGAAACCATTGTTAATCAAAGTATGACTGCTACCGGTCCGGTCTGTGGATCATTTTGTACCAGGCCGCAAAAAATGAATAATCATGATTAAAATATATATAAAATATTTTTTTTAGTAAGGAAATAGTAAAGAAGCCCTTTACTATTGGGGAAGAATTGATTTTGCCGGCCCTTGAAAAAGTGTTTCTGTATGAAACTGGTCCCTGGTACAAAAAAGGTTGGGGACCACTTGCCTTAGATAATCCAATTCCACAACTGAAGAGTTTTTTCTCACTCTGGGTTAATTTCGTAGCTGCTTTTTTCACATACAGCTGTATAACTAGTATTACTGCACTCCTACCACTGTTAATCTTGTCATCAATCCTTATCACCCAGCCCCTCCCACTTGTGACTGTATGACTGTAACTTTATCGCTTGTGTCCTTACAATTTATATTGACTGTTTCCTAGTATAGCTGATTGCTTGTTGTACCCTATAAATATCATTAAGTGTAGTACCTTATGATTCTCAACTCCTGACTAATATATCTTTTCTTTTATAGATACAGAGAGCATTTGTACCAAGATCAATTCCTTATGTGTCCAATCACACTTGGCTAATAAAGCTGTTCTAGTCTATTCTATTCTATAAAAAAGGCCACATCCTGTTGACTGCTGGACTATTTACTTTTCTTTGAGGGCAATTTGACTGGAAAGCTCCAAGAATTGACAAACAGTGCGACCTGCCCCCCAAGCCATTTTCTTCATAAAATTGATCAATAGAAATAGAATAGAATAGAATAGAATAGAATAGAATAGAATAGAATAGAAT
>BLBF01000004.1:11173072-11188809 GCA_015471245.1 Laticauda colubrina | reverse complement strand
ATAGAATAGAATAGAATAGAATAGAATAGAATAGAATAGAATAGAATCCTTTATTGGACAAGTGTGGTTGGACACACAAGGAATCTGTCTTGGTGTAAATGCTCTCAGTATACACAAATTTTTTTTTCTAAAATGGCCTTTTAGACAACTCTCCTTTTGTAGATTAGGAACACAGTCCCACCTTCCTTCGAGGTTATTTCCTGACTTCTTTGCCAAGCCATGGGGCAGAGAGAAAAATCTGAGAAATTAGGGGAAGTCAGAAACCTCTCCGTCAGAGTTCTCCAAACATGGCAACGTTAAGATTTGTGGACTTCAACTCCCAGAATTCTCCAGCCAGCTATGCTTTTGCTGCTATGCTGGCTGGAGAATTCTGGGAGTTGAAGTCCGCAAGCCTTTAAAGTTGCCAAGTTTGGGGACCCCTGCTCTAAGTGAAATGAGTCTGCAGAAAACTGCGCGTGGTCTTTCCTTTTTTTGGGTGGGTGGGTGGGTGTGTATGTGTGTGTGTGTGCCGCGGGTTTTCTAGCAACGGGCGTCTTTACATGTTTGCCCCTCAGCCCGAGTCAGGTGGCTGGCGGGCGGGAGGGCTGAGGGGCGCAAAGCCAAACGAGAGAACAGCCGCGGGGCCTTGCCGTCATCGCTGCTCAAACCACGCCCGACGGAAGTGAAGAAGGGCGTGAGAAGGGACTGACACGCGGCTCACACGTTGTGCCCTTCGAATGGATGAGATGTGGGACCTCCTCCTCCTCCTCTTCCCTTTCATTTCCGCCCCCGGCAGCGCTCAACTGGCCAAGTCCTTTGCAAGCCAGCAGAGAGACGGAAGCGGAGGGACGGAGAAAAAGGATGGAAAAGGGCCCGACTCGAAGGCTTGTCTCGGTCCTCCTCCACCGTCGCAAAGGGGCGACGGCGGGGTCCTTCCAGTTCAAGCCTGGAAGGACCCCTCACCTCAACCCTTGGGAGGGCCCTGCGTACTCCACATGCTTAAGTGGCCTTGTCCTTCCCAGGCTGTGCAAGGATTTAAACCCCGGGGGCCCCCCGCACATTCCCACCGGCCCTTTTGAACCCATAATCCGCTGGGTGATCTGGCTCAAGCTGGGTCCAGCGTCGCGGGAAATGGGTTTGAAGGGTCCAAAGGCCTGACCTTACTCCCGGGCTAAATTCGTGCGCACCCCCTGACCTTTCAGCAAGCAGATGTTCGTGTGCTCCGCGTCCTTGCGCAGCGCCCGCACCACCAGCGACACGGTGCTGTCCTCCCGCAAAGCTTCGGCCCGCGGGCTCCGCTCGTCGTACACCACCACGGCCGAGTAGAGACCCGAACGCAGGCGGGAGCGCGCCTCGTCTTCCGCCGGGAGGATCTGCTCCAGGCTGACCGACCCTTTGGTCCGCCGTCGGACGATGGTGTTGCACCTCACGTTGAGCGCGCCGCGGATGTGGCCGGCGCTGTGAGCGAGGAAGGGCCTGCAGTCCAAGAGGAGGCACTTCCCGCCAGCGGGAGGAGCGGAGGAACTGCTACTGGTGCCGCCGTTGCAGTCCCCCCGATGCAGGAGGTGCCGAAGCACGTTGCAGTCCATCTCCCGGAGCTCCACCATGGCTGCCGGCTGTGCGCAGGCTCCTTCCTGGCTCGGGAAACGGCTCAGGCCTTAGAACATTTTGGCTCCCGCGCCGTATCAGGCTCAAGTCATTAATAACGGAGCTTGCTGGTAGTGGCAATATTCCCCGCACGCCGGCTCGAGTGCGGGGGAGGATTCCTTTTACTACCTGGCTCCGCCCCCCACATCCTCTCCGCTCCCCTTTCCCTTCTCTCCGGCGGCCGGACTCCTTACTTCTCTCGCCGTCACAATGAGGAGGAATGGGGGGGGGGGAGTAAACGACGCCTCGGCGCTTCTGTTCGCCTTCATTCATGAGAAAGCTTACAGCAAGGCGGCTTTTATGGCCGTTTTTTCCTCAGAAGCGGAACGTTGTTTACTTTCGGCAGCCGCCGGCTTTCAGGGAAAACGCGGCGAGTTGGGTCGCTGGTGAAAGGAGGGGGGAACGGTTCACTCAGGGTTGGCCTAGCGTCCATCGATCGACAAGCATGCGACGTTTGTGGCGGCCCCGAACCTCTCCCAACAAGCTTTTGACTAGCATTGTGTATGCTGGTGTGTGGCCGTAATAAAGATTGGTTTGCCGATTGTTCATAAAACAATTATATAATGCCAGTAAAAAAAAATCAAAGACAGGCCAATGAGGAATCATTTCACAGGGACCCGCCATAATATACAATAAAACTCGCACGCATTCCTCTTGCTTTGCCTCAGTCTTTTGATTTTTAGCTGCCAGGTTTGGTGATGAAACGAACCTGAGATTCAGTGATCTCGATTCTGCCCTCTCCCCCTAAAAAAAAAACCCTCTCAGGTGCCATGGATTTAGCTCACGGTTAATAATTTAAATGATCTTCCCCGCAACCTTTTCCGGATACCTTCATTTGATTTGAAATGCACAAGCATTTGTAGAGTGGGCCTCTTGTGAATCACATAAGATTGAATCACATAATTCACATTCAGTACTAGGAGGAAAAAAGGGCGATTGGGAAAAGAAGTGACCTTGTCATCTTTGAACGGTTGTGGTTTCCTGTTGTACTTCTGATTTGTCATCTCTTTTTGTAGCAATATTTTATCATGGGTGTAACTATTCTAAGGGCATCATCAAAATAGGAAAACTCTCATTAAAATCAGTGGGCCATCAAACATCTTAAGAGCAGAGTTGGATTTTCTCCCAGACTGAGTTCAATAAGAAAATTCTGCAGAATTCTCTCTGTGGTTTTTTTAATCTATTATAGTTGAAATTAATTTTATGTGGGGGGAGGGGAGTCCAGGGCAATATTTTTTTTCCTTTCCCTGCCCATAGCCCTGGATTCTAAAATAACATGCTAATCCAGCTATTTATTTGATAGTCTTCTATTCTACTCAAAAAGTATGATCCCAGATCTTCCAAAACAGCTTCGAAAGGTGTTCTTTGGCTAAATTTGTCTCATGCCCAAGAATTATAAGGATGCTTTCAACATCAGTTTCATAACATCCATCAGATATTCTCTCTCTACCACCCCACTCTGTGTGTGTGAGAGAGGGGGGGGGGGAGGGGGCATGTGTGTGTGAGAGAGAGAACAGAGACCTGTGTCTTCCCTGAGGGTGTAACTTTAACTATTGAGGCAATTGAAAAGTTCATGCGGATGTGTAATAGTTGCATATTAGGAAGTCATGTGAACTGCCAAAACAATATGTTACTCTCTCTTTCTTATACAACATAAATAATAATTACCTTGGGGATTTGTATTGCCATTTCAAAGTGAGTTTCCATTCCACACCTAATAATTATAATGTGTAAGGCACTCTCAGCAGTCTCTCAGGGAAAGTAAGAAAGGTGTGTGTGGGAAAGGAGGTGAACTTCTCTTTCAAACATGAATATGTTTAAGTATTTAAGTTGCCAATTTGAACTGGTTTTCCTTTTTTTAATGTGTCTGGTTAACTCAATTATAAACGCATGCACAGTGATGGGATGTGCTTTCCAATTACACCTGGGAACCCGGTGAACCTGAAGTCCTCTTGTTTTAAAAGGGGAAATAAGTGTGCATCTAATTGTCTCACTGAAGGAAAGAGATATTCGTGTTTCCTTGGCTAAATTAGCTTAACCCTGATCTGGTGATTTCCAAATATGTTAAACAACATAGACATTAGAAACTATGAATGGAAGCACCAAATTGAAGAAGATTGGTTTAGGAAGCCCCCAGGTTTCTTCTATATAATGTATGTCTTTATTTTTTACAGCTTATTCTTGAATTTCAACCTGCTGTTCTCTGCAACCATCTTCCAGATACAGTCCTTCATGCCTTTGCAAGATGAGATCCAATAATATGCATTTTAGCATTCACAATTTAACATACACATATGAATGTCTTCAGTTTGATCCAGAGGTGATAGTCAGTAGGTTCTCACCAGTTCTGGAGAACCAGGAGCGGAAATTTTGAGTAGTTCAGATAACTGGCAAATACCACTTCTGACCAGAGGTTTTACATTATCTTTCCCCTACCACGCCCACCAAGCCATGCCCACAGAACCAGTAGTAAAAAAATTTGAATCCCACCACTGGCTTGATCCAGCTGGTTATATATTAATGTTCCAGGTATAGTACAATAGTTCTGCTCTTAATTCTTTGGATATTGGGGTGAAAGTAAATCTAACTGAATAAGAGTTCACTATATGAAATCAGTGTCTGAAACATGTCCATTGTCTTAACATTTGAGATCAACTTGTCATTGTTCTTCCTAAAATGTGGTTGTTCAGAATGGAATTCAGTATGCTAGGTATTGTCCGAGCAATGCAAAATATAAGGAAATCTAGATCTTTGTCTAGATTTTGACTTGTTTATGTAGGCTAGGATTGCATTTGCTTTTTTTGCAGCAGCATCACATTGTTGGCTCATGTTCAACAAAGGATCCACCAGGCCCTTTTTCTGCACTTCTCTTTTTTCTGTCCCTGACCAAGAAGGGAATCACCATACATTATTTTTATCATACAACCAGAACAAAAAATATATTCTGGAAGGTATCAATTCATTGGGATGCATAGACTTAAGAACAAATGCTATTTTGAACTCAAAGACTCATGTGATCCTGTGAACTACAGCCATAATCCATGCAGTCTGATGTGCTTTCATTTCTGGGCTGGCCATATGTTTTGACCTTTCCCTTTGCATATCTCTCAACTCCCAGCAATTGGGTCAATCTTTTTGTAAATCAAATGTTTATCTTAAAGGCCATTCTGAGACTTGTCCGCACATGAAATTGAGTCCAAGTACTAAAACAGGATGTCACATCAAGGAAGTAAAAACAAGCTATTTCACAAAGTCATGGGAACCATGACTTCAGCTTGACATTTTTTAAAATGTAAGGATATATCCAGTGTTCATTATTGTAGAAAGTTAGCACCCACCCCTCTCCTAGAAAAGTGAAATATCCGAGGAAATATTAAAAAGGCGGAATATTTCCCCTAAAAAGAGTAGAAACTGAGAAGCAGAAACTCCCCTCAGAAGTAAAAGCTCACCCCACCACCACCTTTGTTAACAGGCGGGCCATTAAGGTCTTGGCCAGAGTATTCTACATAACAAAGGCCTCCACCCATCTCACCATCAGGCTTGGGAAGATTTCATCAGCCATCACTCAGGTGAAGCCATGTGGTCCACATAAAGCCTACAAAGTTAGCTAAGATCCCACCCCACCCTTGGAGTCTGACAGCCAATGGGATACATTTCTTACACAGGAACAGAAAACACTAAGGTGGGGCCAACAGAGGGTATATAAATTAAGGGGCTCTCAGCATCTTGGCCCTTCTTTTCCTTCACCCAACATCTTGAAGCATGTGGTCATCCTTTTCACTGGAGCACCAAGCCATGTGGTCCTGTCCACCATTACACCATCTTTCCAAACATCCTCCATGTTTCCAATGTCTTTGAACTTGGAACTGAACTCAGAAGGATATTTCTTCCAACATTAACTAAGGAATCCTTTAAGGATTTGGAAGTTCCTAATACTTGCACATTGGGAAAAGTGACTTTGTTTGCAGCGGAAGGCAGTTCTGCACATTATTACAGTGATGAAATATAGTGTTAAAAAGAATAACAGCAGCAGTAACATCAAAGATTTCAAAGCTGTTTTTAAGAAATAAGTTCAGGCAGGAGGAACATTTGGTGCATTTGAATACATAAAGTATTTTAATAATATAAATGTTAGAATGAATAGTTTCCTGGGCAATTTCCTTTTCCAATAGATTTTTACTCCACCATGCCATCATCACCTTGTGACATTGTCCTTGTGCTGGCTTAATCCAAAGGCTGTTCTTTGGGAACTGTCAAGAACCTTGTTTTGAGCAGTTCATGCTGTCTCAAGCCAAGTAAATAGCTAACCAACCATGACTGATCTAAAGGCCCTGTCACACTGCCCAACGGATGCAAAACGGACACAACGGACGAGCAAAATGTTCCATCCGTTGTTATCCGCTCTCAAAAGGGGCAAAAATTTGCACAACCGGAGCGGATAACACGGACGGGGGGAGGACGCAGGGCAGATGGAAAGCGGATGCGGAACGGAAGCCCAGCGGATGGAAGCGGATGGGAGCGGATGGCACATCCGCTAGGCTTCCGGGGGGCCACAGCAAAGCGGATGCGGAACAGATACAGCGGATGCACAGCGGATGCACAGCAGATGAAGCGGATGCACAGCGGAAGCCTAGCGGATGCACAGCGGAAGCCTAAAGGATGCCGAGCGTTAATTGCGCATGCGGGGAGGATGCATTGCATAAGCCCCGCGGATATAAAGGGAAGCAGCTCAGAAGCAGGTCACCATTCAGAGGAAAGACCTGCTGCCGGACAGCCTTCCCTGCCCTGCCTGCATGCCTGCCTGCAAGCCTTGCTGCAAGTCTCCCTGCCAGCCTTGGTTCATGTCTGCCTGCCAGCCATGGTGCCTGCCTGCCTGCAAGCCTTGGTGCCTGCCTCCCTGCCAGCCTTGGTGCCAGCCTTCCTGCCAGCCTTGGTGCCTGCCTGCCTGCCAGCCTGCCTGCCTGCCTGCCTGCCAGCCTTGGTGCCTACCTGCCTGCCAGCCTTGGTGCCTGCCTGCCTGCCAGCCTTCCGGCCAGCTTTGGTGCCTGCCTCCCTGCCAGCCTTGGTTCCTGCCAGCCTCCCTGCCAGCCAGCAACCCCACAACCATGCGGAAGCACAGCAAGCCTCAGCCATTTGCTGCCAGCCCTTGCAAGAGGGACAGGGCTACCATCCCGCCCTCTGGCCCTCACTCTGGTTCTGCTGGGGCTTCTGCAGCACGGGCTCGCTCTTCTGGGACTGGGGCTTCTGCTGCTTCTGCTTCTGGAGGAGCTGATGACAAGCACTCCAGCACCAGCCACCTCCACAGCACCTGCACCCTTCACCCCTGAGACTGAGCGACCAAGAGGAGTGCCAGAGACTCATTTTTGTCTTATAGCTTGTTGTTAATAAAGTCCAGTTTTGATTCACACACTTGCTTCATTTCTTTTTTTTAATAAAGTCTTGCTGAAAACTTTTAGAAATGGTTTAAGCCTTTGCATGCTTGTGGGATGGGCTGAGATAGCAGTGGGATGGGTTGAGATAGCAGTGGGATGGGCAGGAATACCTTTGGGATGGGTAATAGCTGTGGAATAGATAAACCTCCAGTGCAAGCATAGTGGGACTGGATGGTCCACCCTCCCAGGTGCCACACCTATGGCCCTTTATTACCAATAATAATGTAATAATCATCCACACATGTCAACACAAACACAACTCTTTATTAAATGCCCTGATCATTGTAGGGCCACTCAACATACATGGCCCAATCTCATCAATGTGATGAGACAGGCTGAAGGAAGCATCCATTAAGCATCTATCATCCTGTCTTGCCATTCCACCGCTCCAGCTGGGGAGTTGCACCAGTGTTTCAGGAGGTTGCGCTGCTTCTTCCCTTCATGTGAGGCTCTGTTGGGGCCTTGCACATCCTGAGTGTCTATCAGGTTTCGCCCTTGCCTCCATTCCCCAGGCTCCATGTCCCCATTGCCTTGCTTGAGGTCCACGAGCCTGTTCTGCAAGACTGGGTAGCGGGTGCGCATGAGATTGTGCAGGATGCAGCAAGCTTCCATGATTCTCCTCACGGTCTCTGGGCGATGCTGCATGGTGGTGAGAAGTACCTGGAACCTGTTGGCCAGGATGCCAAAGGCGTTCTCCACCACCCGCCTTGCCATGGATAGCCTGTAGTTGAAGATCCTCTCTTCACGGGTGAGGTGTCTTGAAGTGTAGGGCTTCATGAGGTAGGTAGTGAGGGAGAAGGCGTCATCCCCCACGATGAAGTAGGGCACATCTTGCTTGTCATTGGGCAGGGG
Source organism: Laticauda colubrina (assembly GCA_015471245.1). Lineage (NCBI taxonomy): Eukaryota > Metazoa > Chordata > Lepidosauria > Squamata > Elapidae > Laticauda > Laticauda colubrina. The sequence continues at coordinate 11,180,899 of BLBF01000004.1, read as the reverse complement.
TTCTGGATCTGGGAAGCCCACAACGAGGTTGCGTTCCAGCCTACCCTTGAGGTCACTTGCGTTGTATACCTGGGCATCTGAAGATGAACCGTTGCCTGAAGCATCGATGTACATGAACTTGTAGTCAGCATTGACCATGGAGAAGAGGATGATGGTGAAGAAGCCCTTGTAGTTGAAATAAGTGGACCCCGACTTGGCTGGAGCTTTGCAGGCCACGTGCTTGCCATCGATGGCTCCAACGGTGAGGGAAGTTCCACCTCTGATACCACTGCTCTGCAACTTTCTTCCATCCTTCTTCAGTGGAGGGGCACTGGAGGAGCTCCTCCTTGTATTCTTCGATGATGGCCTGCACCACTTCTCTGACCACAATGCTGATGGTGTTGTGTGGCACCCTCCAGCCGTACTGCATGCTCCTGTAGGTGGTCCCTGAGGCCAGGTGGCGCAGAGTGAGTGCCACCTTGAGCCCAGGGGCCAGGCTGGGCCGGAAGTTGGTGTTTGCCTTGGTCAACCTGGGTGTCAGCCGCTGTGCAACTTCATCAAACATGGCTGGAGGCATCCTCATGAAGTTCTGGAATGCCCGAGTATCTTCGTTCCTGAGCTCCACCATCAGCTTGTTGTACAGTCCGTCCTCTGCTCTTCTGGCGAACCATCTTCGTACCCAGAGGCTTCTTGGCCGCCTCTTTTTCTTCCCGTAGAAGAGTTCACAGAGCCTGTAGATGGCTTCGCACTGTTGCAGAAGGATGGTGGCTGCCAAAAGGACTTTGTTACGATCCAAGGTGGACATGACTGGATGCTGTGGAAGAGGAAGAGGCAGATGAAGGCTGCACAGGTCTGCAGCTGGGCTGCTGTTCTGAAAGTGAGATGCAGACGAGTTGCTCCCCCTTTTTATAGGCAGTATAGGTGTCCCTTTGCATCCTCTAGGCATCCTCTAGGCATCCTTAATATCCGAGATAGGTCCCCTCTGCGAACGTATTTTCCATTTTACATGCTTTGTTTCCGTGCTGCATCCGCTAGGCATCCGTTCTGCATCCGTTCCGCGTCTGTTCCACTTCATCCCTGCGTCCCTTTACCGCTGGAGCGGATGGAGTTGCGCAGGTGCGCAGCGGATGCCTAGCGGATGCGTAACGGATGCAGAACGGATGCGTAGTGGATGCGTAGCGGATGCAGAATGGACGAATTGGATACATTTTCCACGCAAAAGTTTTGAGCAGCTCAAAACTTTCTGAGCGGATGAAACGTCCATAAACAGATGCTGGACAGATAGAGAGGAAGCAAAACGGAGGCAGTGAGTACAGAACGGATACATCGCGTTAACCAATGGATGGCAAGCTTTTTTGTCCATTTTACATCCTCTGCATCCGTTGGTGCAGTGTGACAGGGGCTTAAACAAGCTGAGTGTCAACTATAAAATGTGTATACAACGTGTATACATTGTCAAGGGTGACAGTGGATTATGTATCTCAGAGTTGGCTATGCCCAGGTTAGTGCCGGACGTAGAATGTTACCTTCAAATAAATCCTCTTCAGCTTTGGGAGTGTGGCTCGAGGCTCATGATTTAATTGGAGTAACTGCCAGAACCCTGACACTTAGCAGATTTGAGCCTGTTTGTGAGAATGAGAATCCCAGTAGATTTGGGCCTGTTGGATGAGAATCCCAGGACTGTAGGCTAGGCTGAATAGCTGAAAAATCCTTATGGTTGCCAAAAAAACAATATGGTCAAAAGAAGTCACCAAGAATTGGCTTCATTTGAAAGGGACATTGCAAACCAAGCACCACAATCGAACTTGATGTAAAATACATAAACAAACACAGAGAAGTGAAAATAGTTAACAAACCCAGAAAAAATGCACCTCATTTTTATCTCAACACTTGTCCAGGTATTTAGTATTTATTTGATTTGTCAATCACTTACGAGATACAGGTATAAGAATAGTTTTGAATACATGAGATAGATACTTAGAAGAAAAATAAAAGGAAACAATAGGACAGGGATGGTAGGCACGATTGGTGTGCTTATGCACGACCCCTACAGGCCTCTTAGGAAGGAGTGAGGTCAATAGTAGACAGTCTAAGGTTAAAGTTTTTGGGGTTTGGGGAAGAAACCACAGAGTCAGGTAGAATATTACAACATTGACCACTCTTGCTGAAGTCGTATTTTCTGCAGTCAAGTATGATGCGGTTAACCTTGAGTTTGTATCTATTGTTTGCTCTTGTATTGTTGTGATTGAAGCTGAAGTATTCATTTGCAGGTAGGACATTGCAATGTATGATTTTATATTCTATATTCAGATCGGACCAGAGGCGGCATAGTTCTAGATTTCTAGGTCTAGAGTTTCAAGTCTGGTGGCATAAGGTATTCTGCAATGAGTAGAGGAGCGGAGAAGTCTTCTTGTGAAATATTTCTGGACTTTTTCAATTGTGTTAATATCGGATACATGATATGGGTTCCAGACTGATGAGCTGTACTCGAGTGTTGGTCTAGCAAATATTTTGTATGCTCTAGTTAGTAGTGTGATATTACCCAAGAAAAAGCTACATAGGATTAGGTTAACAACTCTTAATGCCTTTTTGGTTAAGTAGTTACAGTGGGCTCTAGCACTTAGATCATTTGAGATGAGTACTCCAAGGTCCTTGACAGAGTTTGGATCCTCAACAAGGTCTTGACTATTCAGCCTGTATTTTATTTTCTGATTTTTTTTGCCAATATATAAGACAAAGCATTTATTTGTTGAGATTTGAAGTTGCCATTTGATTGACCATTCTGATATATAGTCAAGGTCTTTTTGAAGGGTAATAGTATTGTCTATGGTGTTGAATAGCTTTACATCACCAGCGAAGAGAACGCAGTTGCTCTTAATATGACCATTTTCATATAGTATGAAGAGAGTTTGTCCTAAAGCACTGCCTTGGTGGACGCCACTGTTGACAGGTACAGAATTTGATAGGATGCTCCCAATTTTGATCATTTGTTGTCTGTTTGACAGGAATACTTCTATCCAGTTATGCAGGTGTCCAGAGATACCGTAAGATTTTAGTTTTAGGAGTTTGTGGTGTATCACTGAATCAAAGGCTTTACAGAAGTCTATGTAGATTGTGTCTATTGCTTTGCCCTGATTGAGTTGCGTAGTCCATATGTTTTTGCAGTGTAAGAGTTGCAGATTACAGGATAGTTTTTTTTTCTGAAACCAAATTGTTTATTAGAGAGTAGGTTGTTTTTCTCTAAGTGGAGGATAATGGATTGGTTAATAATTGATTCCATGACAGGTGACGCAGCATAAGGAGATTGGTCTGTAATTTTCAACTAGGCTGGGGTCTCCCTTTTTGAAGATGGGGATGACTGTGGCTTGTGACTGTGGCATAGTTTGGCAAGAAGCTGGTCCTGAAAAATTTTTCAAAGATTATGCTTAGAGGTTCAGTTATGGCAGTAGATAGCTTTTTTAAGAAGAAGGCATATATTCTGTCCGGTCCAATAGATAGAGATGGTTTTAGATTGTGCAGTGCTTTTTCAACATTGTCTTCTGTAAAATTGATATGTATTAGATCATTGTAGTTGTTTGTGGTTTGACTAGGAAATACTGGGCATGATCCATTGCTGTTTACAAATACTGAGCCAAAAAATGTGTTAAAGAGGTTGGCTTTCATAGTGTTGTTGTTGCAGTCTTTACCATTCAGGTCCTTTCAAGGGGTGGGATGGACCTTGAGTCTTTTAGTTTGTTTACAAAATTGTAGAAAGCACGGGTGGAATTTGTGCATAGAAGGTTTTCCTCTTGTTCAATGTGATAATTGGTGCATTCAGTCTTTACCTGGTGGCATAGATTTATGTATCGGTTTTTGAAGTTGGCAACGTGACCAGATTTGTTTTTTCACCAAAGTGATCTCTTTTGGGATTGAAGCTTCCTTACTGTTATGGGTAGTCTGTTTTTCCTGGTTTTGGGAGTTGTTATTGGTACATATAGTTTGATGGCTTTTGATTTCTAGTAAGAATATGTTGTAATGGTCTTCAACAGTATTGCATCCAGTGAATAGAATCAATGGATGAGAGATTATTGATTATAAGATCATAGTTGCCTTTTTTGAAGGTATATGATAACTCTGTGGAGAGAAGAGAGAGGGAGACTATGAGCCTACTCCAAGTCAGGCCTTCTGTAGATTTTGTCTTGAATGACTGTCAGCAGCAGGGGTGTCAAACTTGTGTCATCACATAACATATTTTGACTTTCCCCCTTCACTAAACCAGGCATGGGCCTGGGCAACTTGTGACACATCCGCCTGTGAGCTGTGAATTTGACACCCCTGGTCTCAAGAATCACAGGTTTGAGGCAAGGCTGGGAGGGAGAAGCACTGCAAATTCATTGTCTCTTACAACAAAATCATGGCATGATGAGAACTAAGGAACACCTAGCATTTAGAGACATCAAAGTTTCAGGTTCTGGTGGATCTTTGAAAATGATCAGTTTTGCTTGTGAAAGACAGACCCATCTGTGTGGATGAGTCTGAACTCAAGCTTCTACTCCTCTCCTCCATTCTTGAAGCTTGTACTAAGACTGGCCATTCTATCTTGGTATCAAATCATAATGACCTGGAGAAACCTCAGTTGATTAAATAGGTCTGCTTCTGCTTTTTAAAAAAAAAATATGCTTAACACTGATTTGATGGAGAATCCAGAATGGCATATTATTTAATAGGCCAATTGCAAGTAGTTGCTGCCTGTCCAAGTTGCAGGTATTTCCCAAGTGTTTCCTAATATGGTTGGATATATTACTATAATTTCTTGGGTAATCTGGATCTTGGGTGATCAAGAAGGCATGAAGCATTAGCCCATAAAGAGCATGACTTGCTGAACACGAAGAGCAAATCAAGACATCTCTTTTCCTTGCCAAACTATATATCATCAGTTCTCACAAGATTTGTGAATTCTCACTCATAATCTTGCCAGGCTTAGGAGACTTCAAATAAGAATGACAAATCTTGCATGATTTCACAGTCTGCCCACATTTGGGCCAATTTAATTTTTTTTCTCAAAGGACTCTGTCCATGGCTTCAATCACTTACAATCTTTTCAGGGACTGCTAATACTTTCCAATCCACACAAAAACCATTTTATACCAATGTTGTTTTTACAGTAGTGTATATTTTACATTTGCCAATAGAAATAGTCTAGTAAAAATTCTACATCGGGCGTTTGCATATATAGCCTCTAATAAATCAATAAAATGTTGAAGTGCTATAATTTCTTGATTGATTATCAGCAGAACATGTTTCAAGTATCCTCTTAAATATTCACCAGTTTGCTGCCTCTGACCTTGGGAACCACACTTAAATTATTACTGCCACTGTTGACCTTCCATGAATCTTAGTAATTCATGTTCTCTTCACATCAGCCCATTCTTAATGTTACCTGTTCATTTCACAAAAACTCATGCTGAAACAATCACTTTTAATCAATTCTCCATTAGTTGGATTGGTCTGGAACTTGCAAATACTCATATGAATGTGTGAGTGTGACTTAAAAGTTCCATTCTGCAAATACTGTACGATAACTCTTATGATGCTATGTGAATGCCTTCAAAACTGAATGCACACTTCAGGCACATTGCATCATGAAATGTCCTGTATTCACATTTGATTTATTTGTGTTTATACAACTTAGTACCAGAGCTGATCAATCTGAAATACGTTTACACATTCCTGAGTAATATTCCCATGTCAGCAGAACTCTGTTGCAAATTCTTCTAAAAGGGTGTCAACCAGAGCTCTTATAATTCTTGGGTAAGCACTTAATAAAAGTTTGAGAGAAGCCAGACTCTCAATTGTGTCTTCACCTTAAATCCCTCAAACATTTCTATCAAGAAAAAAAAATACAGCTTGATACTTCAATGCAGGAAAGACTTTCAAAGGATCATCTACCTCATAAGGCTGTAAAAGCCTGAAAAGTAACAGAAACAGAAAGTTAGTTTATTCCTTTCTTCTCTTCTCCAGAGTCCGGCTGGCCCTTACAATGGTGGAAGTTGTCTTCAAAAGGTTTTGGCTGAAGATCCAAGAGGAATTTGAGCAATAGAAAGTGTTGAACTGCCCTATATTGGTCCCTCCCTAAATAGTCTTCCTGAGTTTCTCTGTCCTTTATTTGCCCAAAGGGGAAGATTTTAAGTCCTGAAAAGCAATTCTAAAGTACCATTAATTTCCTTTGCTGCAAACCTAAAGGCCTGGCTTTTATCCTGCAGCTGCCAGGAAGGAAATCAAGGAAAGAATCCAGGGGAAATGAATTGTTACTGGCAACAAAGTTATATGATGGAATCTCAATAGATCTCTTGAATTAAAGCAAGGAAGATATATGCAGTTGGGAACTGTCAACCTGACATATCTTCAAGGATGCAGTGTTGTAAATTGGCACTCTCAGCCTCATCACATTTACTTGGATTCAGGCAACCTTGATTTTAGTCCTATTTATTTCTAAGCATTAGAAATGCAGTTTCAGTTTTAGTGCCAAGGGATAAATCAAACACTAGCTGTAAATTTTAAAATTGCTTTAAAATTGAGAGCCATCTTCCTTTTTTCCTCGATGCTAATTTTGAAGTGATATCTAAGGTGATACTAGAGATGGACATTGGAAAGTTCCCATTCAGTAAAGCTTCATTCTTAAATTAGATATCATGAATCAAGAGATCATATCACAGCCTTGGCAAACTCTAGTTGCAATGTGAAAAGTAAGATCAACTATCTAATGAGGCTGGTTTACTGTAAGGCCATCTATAACATATGCTCAAATTCACATATCATTCCTATTCCTGGTTTGTTTGTTTGTTTGGAGGGTAGGACCACGCTGAAGAAAACACTAGATTAAGAAGTCACAAAATGTGTGAATATTACTACAGGAATAGGAAGGTGTTTAAAATATACCATAGTAGAGTTCTCTTCACATACAGCAATATTAGAAGTATATGTAAAAGGTGGTATGATTAGCTGCAAGTTTGGGTATCTTTTTAACAAAGGGAATGAGGTCATGGCTTTCTGTGAGGAGACTTGTTGCTGTGTGAAATGGTCTCAACACCCCAGAGCTTTAGTCCAAGAGCACAAAATGGGTTTTTAACACCTTGGCATTTGCTCACACAGGAAAATGCAAAAAGTCAGCTGATGAATATTCACAGGAATTGTGGACAGTTTATTTGTTCACATGTTATGGGTCCAGGTAGGCCATCTGTATAGAGCAGAGGTCTCCAAACCTGGCAACTTTAAGACTTGTGGACTTCAAACTCCCAGAATTCTCCAGAAGGAGAGCTGGTTGGAGAAATCTGGGAGTTGAAGTCCACAAGTCTTAAAAGTTGCCAACTGGGGACCCCTCGTATAGAGCAAAAAGCAAGGATCACACAATATGGAAGGAAGTAATTTTACAACTTGGGTATACTACAGAAAGACATCCCAAATCTGGTTTCATTCTGACTTTACCTTGCTTCCCTTCCAGAATTTTACAAAAGGGTCTCAGATTTAATTGGCTTCCCCTGGAAAGCAGCCTGTTTCTCCCCAGCTTTTATTCTCCCTACCATAAAAATTACACTAAGGAAATACAGAATTGGTACAGAAGACTATTGTGATTGATTATTAGTGACCACACATCCTTTATTATAAAGGATAATCTTTATTTCAGAAGATAATCTTCATTTATTTTTCAAACACTTTTGTCTTTCATTTTGGTCATTTAACTTTTAACCATACAAATGGTACTACTTAAGGTACAGTCTTACACATTCATGTAAAATATGGACATTGAATTGTCTTTTTAAATTAAATTAATATACGCTGTTTGAGTTTAGATCTTTTTATTGGAATATG
>BLBF01000004.1:11139454-11156194 GCA_015471245.1 Laticauda colubrina | reverse complement strand
GAAGCCTGGCACCAAGGCTGGCAGGAAGCCTGGCACCAAGGCTGGCACAAAGCCTGGCAGGAAGGCAGGCAGGCAGGCAGGCAGCAAGGCTGGCAAGCAGGCAGGCACCAAGGCTGGCAGGCAGACTGGCTGGCAGGGAGGCTGGAAGGCAGGCTGGCAGCAAGGCTGGCAGGCAGGCAGAGAGCAAGACTGGCAGGGAGGCCGGCCAGGAGGCTTGGAGGCAGGCTGGCAGGAAGGCTGGCAGCAAGGCTTGCAGGCAGGCATGCAGGCAGGGCAGGTAAGGACTCGATGTATCCTGCAGCAGGTCTTTCCTCCGAATGCTGGCCACGTGCAAGCTGCTTCCCTTTATATCCGGGGGGCTTGCGCAATGCACCCTCCCCCCACATGCGCAATTAACGCCAGGCATCCTCTAGGCTTCCACTGTGCATCCGCTTCATCCGCTCTGCATCCGCTTCATCCACTGTGCATCCGCTTCATCCGTTCCGCGTCCGCTTTGCTGAGGCCCCCTGGAAGCCCTGCGGATGTGCCATCCGCTTCCATCCGCTTCCATCCGCTAGGCTTCCGTTCCGCATCCGCTTTCCATCCACCCTGCATCCTCCCCGCGTCCGTGTTATCCGCTCCGGTTATGCAAATTTTTGCCCCTTTTGAGAGCGGATAACAACGGATGGAACATTTTGCTCATCCATTGTGTCCGTTTTGCATCCGTTGAGCAGTGTGACAGGGCCTTTAGTACCAATTAATCACTTTTTGGTCTAGAACAGGAGTGGGAAAGTACGGCTCTTTTAAGACTTGTACTGGCTCAGGAATTCTTGGAGTTAAAGTCCACGCGTCATAAAGGGGCCATAGTCCTCCACCTCTGGCCTAGAAAAATAGAAATGTTCTGTTGTTGTGATGAAGATTCTGAATTGTACTCAGCAGCAAACATAGGAGAGTTTATGTCATTATGATTTTTAAATTGATTAAAATTTTGTTTTTGAATTGATTACCTATTATTGGGAGGCTCTTTAAGCAATCTTTCATGCCCTAGTCATGCAGCAAAACTGCTGCAACACGCACAATATAGGGCTGTCCTTGAAGACCACCTAGAAGCTTCAACTGGACCAGAATGCAGTAACACAGTAATAGGCATCCCTCAATATGTCCATGTAATACACTTGCTTTAGAGGTGCATTGGTTGCCAGTTTGCTTCTGTGTGCAATTCAAGATGCTGATCATGATTTATAAAACATAGGTCTTGATTATTTGGGTGGGGGCTCCTATATCCCATGGTACTTGTCCAGCAGCAAAAACTGGCAGACCTGGCACATTGTGGGTTCCATTGTCATCTATGGGGACCCAGGAATTGTGTCTCCTTTGTCATTTCTGGAATGAGGTTCCTCTTCACATGTGGGGAGCTGCCATTCCAGAGTGCCTTAAAAACCGGAATCTTTTCTCCCAGAGATTGTTCAAGACCTTTGCAGATGTGAAATGTTTGGAGTTTTTTTGGGGCGTTGCTGCCATCTGGTTATATATTTGTTGTATATTAGTCATTTGTTTTATGTTGGAAGCTGCCCAGAGTCTGCTAGAGTTGGGTGATATCTTAGTTGAATAAGATAAACAAATACATGAATAATATTATAAGGTGTCATGCATCCTGTGTATTGGAGGTGTACGGTACCAATGTTTACACTAAAATAAATAGCATTTACAAATAACAGCTCCATTTGCAGTTGGGAAGCTCCATTTTATTTTGGCTTTCTGTGATTATTTTGTATTTTTGCACCCCTCCTGATTTTGCAATTCATTATTATGCTTATATTTTTTCTCTTGTTTGACACTGTTCTCTTGTTTGACACTGAATCCTTTAGGATAGAGGGAGCAACATGAGGACTGTAAAATAAATGTAAAGATAAATAAATAAGTACATTGCTGCAGGAGTTCCATTAGATTTCTCCAAAGAAATAAGTACCTGTAAAGTTGATTGAAAGGCCAGCATCTAAACAAGATGAAAAGGCGGAAGATTAAAGGCAGGCTTTGTTGCCAGGGTGATAGACAGGGAAGATTTTCAACCCACCAGGCCTGGCTGTTTGTTGACCCTAAACTGGAGCCTGGAATGTTATAAAAAGACGACTGGGTGTGTCTGCACACTGAGTCTATCACAAAGATCCAGAATACAATTTGACTCAACCAACTTCAATCTAGGAAATACACTCTCAAGAATATGAGGGGAGCAGTTCCTACTTTTCCTGGTGTGAATTTGCTGGTAGGAGAATGTGCTCCAATTAGATGTATGGGTTGTATAGCGAAAGAGCAATTTTCTGCTTCAAAAGCAGTTTTTTCCCATGGTGCTTGTCACAGTCATTTTTTCTTGTCTCATTTCATGTGGAAAGGTCAAGTGTCTTATGCTTGGAGCTCTTGATGGATCACAGAGATACTGTGGAAGGATCACGCTCGGCCTCAAGATTTTAAAACCTGATTTATTATTAGTGATGTTGTTAATTAGTTTTATGGCAAGGGCTGGAAATGAACGTTTGCTGTAATGCTTACTGTTAACCTTCTTTTGCCCTGCTTTTTATAAAGCCAATCATTCTCCATTGTGTTTAAATGGCTTAATTCCTTGAAACTTCCTGAGCTTGTCAATACTTTTTTGAAAAATGCAAGGGCACAATCCAGTGAAAGACTCTTGTCTTAATCATAATAATTAATCATAATGATTAAGCACATGTTCACCATCTCTGAAAGGAATGAGCTCTAAAAGTGCTTTGATAGTTATTCCCCATATTTATAATAAACCTTAAAATACTTTTTTTTTAAATTCCCTTTAAAAATATGGAGCAACTCTAATACATGATAACACCCTCTTATCGTCTTCCCCCCTTTTTAAGCCAACAATACTAAAAATGGGAAAAGAAAATTTCTGATTCAAGTATACATCAATATGAAGCATGAGGCATATATGAGGCATCCAAAGGAGCAAGGCAAACAAACTAGGAAATTAGAATGATATGATCAAGACAGACTCCAAGATAACTGATAAAACTCTTGCAATTCAGTATATTGTGTATTTAAGAATGCTTTGGTATGCACACACACTTGAGACTCTGGGAGGAGTGAAGAGTAGAGCAACAAAAAAGATTAGGGGCTGGAGGCTAAAATATATGAAGAACGGTTGCAAGAACTGGCCATAATTAGTCTAGTGAAGAGAAGGACTGAAGTGACATGATAGCAGTGTTCCAATATTTGACGAGCTGTCACAGAGAAGAGGGGGGTTAACCTATTCTCCAAAGCACCAGAAGGCAAGGCAAGAAACAATGGATGGAAACTAATCAAGGAGAAAAGCAATCTAGAACTAAGGAGAAATTTCCTGACAGAACAATTAACCAGTGGAATGGCTCGCACTGGAAGCTTTTACGAAGAGACTGGACAGCCACTTGTCTGGAGTGATATGAGATCTCCTGCTTGAGAAGGGGGCTGGACTAGAAGATCCCCAAGGTCCCTTCCAACTCTCTCATTCTGTTATTCTACTTCTCAGTATACTCAGTAGCTCTGGCAATATTTTTAAACTTTTTCAAGTGGCAAATAACAAATAGTTTTGAACAAGGATGCCAGAAAAAGATGTGTGCGTGGTCCAAGATTGAATTTTTAGTGAGCAAAATAAGTTAGTGTCCAGGTGTTGTCACATGCTGGGGAATGAACACTAGGCTTATCTCTTCTAAATTAGCCTATTGCCCTTATGCTCCATTACTAGGGTTGAAGAAAAATATAATTTCCAGGACAGTTGGCTTTTGCATGTGGCACCCACTCTTGTTGTCCTTTTGGTGCTTTACCAAAGGATGCAGACGTTAAAGCACAAAATAACCCAGAAATGAATATTTTACACCTGTGTGATTGTTCCACAAAACAAGAGCAGAAAGTCTTTATATAAACAAGTTTAAGTTTGGAAGACTTAAGTTATATTTTTTCCTGGGCCTTCCTGTGAGTCAGCTATGCTCCAGTTGTCAAAGGATGGTCTCAAAGGAAAAATACTCCAGTGTTCTTGCTGTTTATAATGTTATTTTATTGCTCTCATTTCCTTGAGGTGTATTGAATGTTACAAAACGCCAAAGGCCAATTAAATAAAGAGCTTGCAAAATGGAGGTAAGCCTTCATCCCCAATAAAGCCCCATCTGCCTTAAATATAATTTAATGGGATTATGTGTTTGGAGGTAGCTTAAGAAATATCACTTAACATAATAAATGAATTACTGTGCCTAGATTTCTCCACCAATTCCAAAGTATATAATTAAATAAAATATAAATAAGCAACATGTTCTGTATGAAAATAGTTTACTCCAAATTCGCTAATCTGATTGGCTAAGAAAGCCAGCCTAGGGATTGGTTCACTAGGAACCAATCCAAAGGAACCGCCAAAAGGCGGTTAAATCAAACCAATGTCATTGGCTACAAGCCGGCAGGCAAGCCGTATATAAAGGTTGCCGCGGTTGGAGCCAAATTGTTCCGTTTATCTTTACTGTTGCAAATAAAGACTTTTACTGTTGGAACCCGGTCTACCTCGCGTTTTTCCGGACGGAACACTGGCGACGAAGGTGGGATCATCCTAAAACGCGAGACTGTGCACGCGGCGAATTGAAACCCAGGCTGAAAGCAATGGTCGGAAATAATGCACCGCCCGCACCCTTCAACCCCAATGAAGAGGATTGGGAATCCTACGTAGACCGTTTCCAAATGTACTTGGAAAGTAACAAGATGGAAGAGATCTCAGACTAGCGTAAGAGAGCTGTCTTCTTAATGCATTCAAGACCAACAATTTTCAAAATGGCCAAGGCATTAGCGAAGCCCAGAGACGTAAAGCAAATGACCTGGCCCGAACTCCAACGAATGTTGAAGGCTCATTACGCACCAATGGTGTCAAATCTCATCAAACGGCACGAATTCTACCTAAGGGACCAAAAAGAAGGCGAGACCATCGCTGATTTTGTGGCAGCCCTCCGACAACTGGGGGGAGCATGTGAGTTCCTGAACTTAGATGAAGCGATGCGAGATCAAGTAATATTGGGTTTAAAAGACTCTAATATACAAAGCAAGCTGCTAAATAAACCCAACATAACCGTAGCCGAAGCAATCGCAGAAGCCACAGCCGCAGAAGCCACAAAAAAGTCAGCAGCCACAATGAAACAAATGAACGCGAACAACGACGAAGCGATCCTAACTAGAGGGAAGAAACAATTTCCCGCCACCACACACCATGAAGATTTTGACGAGACATCAGAATCCGGAGAGGAAGACGATGAGGTCCACCGCCTATATGCCAACAAAAAAAGGCTTGAAAAAAGAAACTGGCGGGAATGCGCCGGTTGCGGAGGAAACCACCCTTGAGCCAACTGCAGATTCCTTGATGCCATCTGCAGAGCTTGTAAGAAAAGGGGACACATCGAGAAGGTCTGTCGGAATAGAAAAAATTACAGCCCTAACAGACGCAGTAACTCTCCCCCACAAGCTGAATTGAAACAAACCGAGAGAAAGTGGCAGTGAAACAAACGAGCCAGTAACCGAGAAAAGACCCATCAAATTTTCACTATCGGAAGCACTCAGATGGAAAGCGGGAAAAAAGTTAAAATAATCGTAAAAATCGAAGGCAGCCCCTGCGAGATGGAGGTCAATTCAGGGTCTTTCCTGTCAATGGTGTCATGGGACACAATCAAACAACTGGTCCCAAATATTAAGCTAAAAGAGCTCCAGAAACAAAAATTAACCCTGAAGGACTACCAAGGAAATCGAATCCCTGCAGTAGGTCTAGGACATTTCCGAGTCGCCTACAAGCAGCATGTCGAAGTCCTGCCTCTGACAATAGTCGACCGGGACCGACCCAGCCTCCTGGGCATCGAATGGTTCGCACCATTGGGCATCGGAATGACCGGAGTAGACCGGGTGGCCGAAACCGACTGGGAAGAAAACCTGATCCACGAATTCCAGGACGTTTTCAATGGCTCCCTAGGCAGGTATCGGGGGACCCCAATTTCCTTTAGTTTAGACCCCCAGGTGGCCCCTAGAAGACTAAAGGCCAGACGAGTTTCTTTTGCATTAAAGGCAAAAATAGAGGAACAATTAAACAAATTAATTGACCAAGGAGTTTTGGAACCTGTTGACCATGCTAAATGGGAAGTGCCAATAGTAACACCGATTAAACCTGACGGGTTGGTATGCATCTGCGGAGACTACAAGGCTACCCTGAACCATGCGCTGCAACAAAGCGCATACCCGGTGCCAGTCGTACAACATTTGTTACACTCACTAGGGGGAGGAAATTTTTTTGCGAAACTAGATCTAGCACAAGCTTACCAACAGCTTCCAGTAGACCCCTTAACAGCCGAGGCACAGACAATAGTGACTCACAAAGGGGCATTCAAGTGCAACAGACTCCAGTTTGGAGTGAGTGTGGCCCCAGGCGTGTTCCAAAGCCTCATGGAACGCCTATTAAATGGAATAAAAGGGGTCGTACCATATTTTGATGATGTACTGATTTCGGCTAAAGATACGACCCAACTAGAAAAAAGACTAAGAAATGTACTAACAAAATTCAGAGAATCTGGCCTGAAAGTTAAAAAAGAAAAATGCTGCTTAATGACTGATCGCGTCAAATTTCTGGGCTACTTAATAGATGGAGAGGGTATACACCCTACTTAAAAAAAAGTCAAAGCCATTAAAGACGCACCACAGCCAAGAAACAAAACAGAATTGCAGGCATTTTTGGGACTAATAAATTTCTATAACGTATTCCTCCCCCACAAAGCGACAGTAGCAGAACCATTACACCGTTTGCTGGATAAAAAAACTAATTGGACTTGGGGTCATAGAGAGCAAAAAGCTTTCCAGAAAATAAAAAATTTATTAACATCAAACACCGTTCTTATCCAGTTTAGTAACACACTTTCATTGACGGTAACCTGCGACGCCTCACCGTTTGGAGTCGGTGCCATCCTGAGCCACCAATTGCCAGATGGGAGAGAGGCACCCGTCAAGTATTACTCAAAGACTCTGTCTAAAACAGAACGTAACTATAGTCAACTAGACAGAGAAGCCCTGGCAATCGTCGCCGGAGTGAAACGCTTCCACAAATATCTCTATGGAAGTACATTTTTGATTGTAACGGACCATAAACTGTTACTAGGTATTCTGGCGGGAAACAAGCCTAGACCGAACATTTTATCCCCGCGAATGACTAGTTGGTCAGAATTCCTAGCAGCATACTCTTACACATGAACGCATCGTCCCGGGAAGCAAATCTCCCATGCAGACGCATTAAGCAGAGCACCGTTGCCAACGACGGAGGAAGACCTGGCGCCAACAATGACTATCCTGCAGATAGAGACATGCCCCGAACTACCAATATCTGCAAACGATGTCGCCAGAGCCACCGCAAAGGACCCAGTGACTGCCCGCATATTTAACTGGGTAGGTAAAGGCTGGCCGGAAAGCCAAAAAACTGAAAACTTTAAACCTTTCCGGACCAGACAAACCGAACTTTCAATTCAAAAAGGTTGCTTATTGTGGGGTGTTCAGGTAGTAATCCCTCCTAAATTACAAACTAGAGTGCTGGGTATGCTTCACGAAGGCCACCCTGGTATTGTAAAAATGAAAAGCCTTGCTAGAAGCTATGTCTGGTGGCCTGGTATAGATAAAGACATCGAATACTGGGTTACTACTTGTAATAAATGTCAAAAAACCAGGCCTTCCCCACCACAAACACCCATAAGGGACTGGGAGACCCCACGAGGCCCCTGGTCTCGGATGCACATTGACTTCGCGGGTCCTACTCGGGGACATATCTTTTTAATTGTTGTAGATGCATACTCAAATTGGCTGGAAGTTGTAGTAATGTCATCTACGACAACCGAGGCGGTCATTAAACAACTTAACAAACTCTTCGCAACCCATGGATTGCCGGACGTCCTAGTGTCCGACAACGGGCCACAATTAACAGCCATCCAATTTGAACAATACCTAGCCTCCCTAGGTATACGCCATGCACTAACCGCGCCGGCCCACCCGGCTGCAAATGGTAGGGCGGAGAGTATGGTCAGGTTTACCAAAGTGGGTTTAGAGAGAATGGACATTGGGGATGTCCAGGATAAAATTAACCGCCTACTCACCCTCCAACATATCACACCCAGTACTGTAACCAACAAAAGCCCAGCGGAATTGTTAATGGGAAGAAAATTTAGGTCGCAATTAGACAGGTTGCACCCAAATTACACGTTGGAAAGACCCCCAGACTCCTCCAGCCATTTCCGAACATTTGAAATCAGCGACCTCATCTACGCAAAAAATTTCACCAGGGACCCCTTATGGCTTCCAGGCACAATCACACAAATTACAGGCCCCCGGTCCTACCGACTAACCGTAGATGATGGCAGGGAATGGAAGCGGCACATAGACCAGCTTCATTCCCGAAACATTGAAAGAAATACAAACTCACAACCACAAATAATAAAAAATGACGAAAATCAAACCAAAGGGGGGGGGGAATACAAGAAAATAATAAAGAACCTTTTAAAATAAACCCAGAACATCTTAACAAACAAAAAGAGCAAAAAGGAAACTTACGGTTTGATGAAACTTGCGGGAAAAATCCAGTCGAAGGGGCCAGCCAAGCCAGCTTGACCTGCCCGGAGAAACCAGGAGGGAGTGGCGAAACCACCGGCCTGAGAAACTCAAGTGGTAGCAAAATGGCTGACTCACCCTTCCAGGCGGTTCCATGGAGAAGAGCCGGAGAGACAGCAACCCCATCTGAACCGGTTGAAGTCTCCAGCGAAAATGAACCACGCAAGTCCAGTAGAGTCAGAAGAAGCCCCACCTACCAGCACGACTACATCACCACATAGGACTAAACCAAGAGGGGAGGGGTTTTCTGTATGAAAATAGTTTATTCCAAATTCGCTAATCTGATTGGCTAAGAAAGCCAGCCTAGGGATTGGTTCACTAGGAACCAATCCAAAGGAACCGCCAAAAGGTGGTTAAATCAAACCAATGTCATTGGCTACAAGCCAGCAGGCAAGCCGTATATAAAGGCTGCCGCAGCTAGAGCCAAACTGTTCCGTTTATCTTTACTGTT
This sequence comes from Laticauda colubrina, assembly GCA_015471245.1. Lineage (NCBI taxonomy): Eukaryota > Metazoa > Chordata > Lepidosauria > Squamata > Elapidae > Laticauda > Laticauda colubrina. Next base: position 11,147,103 of record BLBF01000004.1, on the reverse strand, counting down.
GCAAATAAAGACTTTTACTGTTGGAACCCGGTCTACCTCGCGTTTTTCCGGATGGAACACAACAAAACATAGTTGTTAAATTTTCATGTGAACTAATGGCAACTAGTTAATGGTGATTTATTGTTTCATTAATAGTTTCAGGAATTAGAACTAGCTAATGTTGTAAGAGCAACTAGTTGTGGAGTTTGTACTCTAATGGAAATGAGTTGTTATTCCTGCTCATGAAGAATGAGTTCACAATTTAAACTAAGCCATAATTGTGTCAGTTTATCATGTTGTATAAAACTAAACATGTACAGACAGTCTTCCACTTATGACGAATATATGTTCTAAGAGGCTGTTCGTAAGTGCATTTTGTTCGTAAATCCAACCAAGTATAAAAAACACACACAGCACAATTCTTACCTCTCATAAGTAGCACTTAATTTCAGACATACTGAAATTCACAATCAAGATACAAAGGAAGAACACCACAAACTAACACCACGCAATCAGCAAATACACAGGACACCTTGGTGTCCAAGATAGCATACACTCAGCCTCCCAACATTTGACTATGCTGCCAATATGAGGCATGCTGCAAACTAACACTTTCCTACTTTTTCCCGCCTTCCAAAATTTTCTAGGCTGGAGTTGCTGTCAGGTTTCTTCCTATCAGTGAAAGTTTGTAACATAATTCAAAAGTTTGTACGTAGAGGACTCTCTGTAATTCATTATGTAAACCATGAGCAAAGAAAGCATGTAAACACAGTTTGAAAGTAAACCACTCTTAATTGTATAAGTGAAATATTTTTCCAGTTATTCATCAAAGGAAAAAATGTACCTCAGTGTAAATAGTCTGTAACAATGCAGAAAGCCTCCAGTGTAAATTTTATCTTTTCCATGAATTCAGATGTACAGGTAGTCCTCAACTTACAAAAGTTTATTTAGTGACTGTTCAAAGTTACAACAGCTCTGAAAAAAGTGACTTATGACCGTTTTTCACAGTTACAACCATTGCAGCATCCCCACGATGATGGGATCAAAATTCAGATGCTTGGCAACTGGTTCACATTTATGACCAAGATCATATGATCAGCTTTTGTGACCTTCTGACAAGCAAGGTCAATGGAGAAACCAGATTCACTTAACAACCAGGTTACTAACTTATCAAGCAATGATTCAATTAACAACTGAGGCGAGAAAGGTCATAAAATGGAGGCAAAATTCATTAAATAAATGTCTCATTTAACAACAGAAATATTGGGCTCAATTGTAAGTCGAGGACTATCTGTACTGTAAGCCTCAGAGCATCTTTACTCTGCTGGCAACATAGGAATAATACTTACAGAGACATTGTGTGAAGAATTTCACATTTGTTGCAAATGTTTTTTTAAAAGTTGGAATAATATTAATGTAAATGGTTATTATTTATTATATGTTTGATTTATTATAAGTTTGATATGTTTGATTATTATTATATGTTTGATTTCATTGTACGAAGTGCAATGACAATAAAGTAAACTAAAATTAAAAGCAGCAGTTAAAATGTATTTTTAGATAGTACTGTATTCAGAACCAACTAAGAGAAATCATTTCTGTATATGACTGATTATGCTGATATGATAGAAATACTATTTGTTATGGTTCATTCTAATTAAAAGTTCATTGATTTATAGTTTTTTTAATCTATGTTGGAGAAAGTCAGAAATTTATTTTTTCTTACAGCTGTTTTTTGTTGATGCTGCTTGAGCTCCCTAATTTTTTTTTGTTATCCCTTTTCTCTTTTTTTCTAACTCCCTTTGTTTGATTTTCTTGTATTTACTTTTTTTGTAATATATCATAGATCAGACTGCAGGAATGTCATTTAGAATTGCCAGGCATATGTTAGCTGTGCACATAAAAATAAGTAAACATCCACAGCTTTATCACTTCTGTAATTTTTCAGTTTCAATACTCATATAATGTCAAACATTTCTATCCACACTGGATAAAAATATTATTTTCTAATTTTGAATTCATTATATTTTGCATAAGCAGAGCTATTTTGGTGTCATAGTTAAGGCATCAGGCTAGAAACCAGGAGACCATCAGTTCTAATCCTGCTTTAGGTGTGAAAGCCACTGGGTGACTTTGGGCCAGTCACTCTCTGTCAGCCCAACCCACCTCACACAGTTATTGTGGGTGAAAATAGGAGGAAGAAGGAATATAAGGTATGTTTGCCGAGTTATTTATAAAATAATAAAGGCGGGTTTTAAATTAATTGACTTGAGTCCTGATTATCCACTGCCCCAACCTGTAGCTTGTCCTGGAAATTAATTCCAAAACCTAGTTCTACACCTATCTTTTTGGAGATGGTAATCTGACATATTTAAACGGATTTGGATTAGCTCCTGGTCCTTCTCCAGGAATTGATTTTCTCACCTCCCTCAGAGCTCTAATCTAACAGAGATCACAGCTGCAATATACATCCATGTACACACCAATTGTGGCAACTAAGTGGAATGTAACCCCAAGCTGCATTAGCTGGTTTCGTAGTGCAGTACAAATTGCATTAAGCAATCTTTTCTGCTGCATTTGGCACTTTTAGCCCTTCCCGTTTCTTTACCATAACTGATGTAAAGGTTGCAAAAAACAATGTGTATTATGAGTGTGTTCCTGGGGAACCCTAACTACCATTCTAAGCCCAGTTGCTGTAAATTGCATGGTGTTAACTAACTTTTGTTCTCTTATTCATTCCTCAGGCATGATTCATTTATGGTTGCAAGCTAACATTTGGTTATATTTTCCTGTTTATCTGGATTTTTTTCTTGTTTTTAAAATGTAACAATATAATCACTATGACTATAATTCTAGAAGCAATTTTTAGAAGGCAAAAATTATATGCGTACATCTCTTTCATGCTTTACAATGCTCATTTTAGCTGTTGCTGCTATTGGACTGATATTTGTGGTGGTTCTTCTGTTTATTTATGTCTTGTTTTATTTATTTTTTTATTAGATTCAAAAAGCACCACAATTAGGAGTTTGCTATTTATTTAAGTGGCACGATCCCCAAGATGAAGGAATGAGTAAAGCTGGACTTAACTTGCACTGGTTGCCTTCCACTATTCTTCCCTCTGGATGGAATTTTGATCTTAAATAGCTCATTCTCAGACTTAGAAATCCACCCTTGAAATGTTGTCAAGGGTGCTAGAGGACACTTTTCAAAAGCTGGAGATCTCGGCTCATATTTGCATGGAAAGTATGCTAAATTACATGTATACATGCAAATTTTGGCTACCAAAAAATGCCAATGAGATTTATTTTAGGTTGACCAATTGTGGGTACTCACAAGACTTTTTGAAACACTGCGCTTGTCCTTGGTCATCACAATTACTCTGATTAATGAGTTCACTCATTTACTGGTTCACACAATACATTGAGACATTTAAGCAAAGGAAAAAGCCAAGATGACAGATATGATCACATGAGCCCTGCCTCTTTTTTACATGTAGGTGACATGTGTCATATAATTAAAAAGAGGTGGGTTTCAATTGCATGGTCCTACATATCACCTTGACTCTTTTGATCTCCCCTTTGGATATTCCTGGAGCTTGAATTCAGGCAACACTCCGACCTGCAAAAGCCCTAATAATATTAAGATTAACCAAGGTTGCACCTTTTATCTTTAAATGATCACATTACGGTGCAGATACAACCAATATATCCTTGTGAAAATAACTATTTTGCAAGACGAGTGAAAGAATTAATAAAGGAAGGTACATGAAGCACATGCGACAATTATGTCCTACATAAATATTAATTCAGGCTTTATTATGCAGAAAGGTCTGCATAATTTAAGGATCCAAAATAAACTTTATTGATCAATCTATTAATTTATAAGACTAAAAACTCAAAAAAAATATCTGCAGACTTTTGTAGAATACTTTCCAGATTAGTTGTTTTCTCAACTTGAAACTGGAAAAGTAGATTTTTCAAAAGGAAATGAAATTTGCTCATTTCCAAAACTCATATAAGCATTATAATACACCATTTGATACTTTGACAACTTTATAAGAAGTACAAGTCAAATGGTGGATCAGCCTTAACTTTTGAATTTAGCTACATTTTAAGAATAGAAAACCTGGTGCTTTGTGTATACCTATATAGTATGGTTATCTTCAAGTAATAAAACTAAATTGTACTTTGGTGGTAAATATGTCATTGATATAAGTTTAAACTTAGAAATTAATGGTGGGATCCCAATAAAAGAATAAAAAAAGATTGAAAGTTATATGTATTTGCAACTGCCCAAAGTCAATCTTGATTTATACTGGCAGTTCATAGGATTAAAATCCAGTTTCGCTCAGTAATTCTATCATGCATCAGGAATGACTTTTGCCCGAGTGGCAGCATCTGCCTCTAGCAATGTCTTAGCCAATGGATGGGATTTGGCAAAGTCTTGGCAGTTAGGACACAGATTGCATACATTAGCTTTGCTTAAGGACAAAACTAATTCCCAGATTATTTGTTGCTAAAGTTTATTTTGACTATAATTGGACCCATGCCTATAATTTGATTTAAAATAAGAATGATGAAGAACATGGAATCAATATAATTAAAAAATGCAATGACTAAGAATAATTTTTAGGACCATCCATATATTTGAACTATATTTTTGAGCAACATATAAGGAAAAGGGATTCTGTAGAGATTGACTTTGACTCCTTGTTGCTTCATCCCAAAGAGTTTTTCTCCATATACAGATTGGACTTAGTGTAAGAGTTTGGACCGGTGATCCAAGTTTAATTTCTAAGATCCTGGGGCCGGTTGCTTCTTCTTAGCCCATCCTATCCAACAGAGTTGTTGTGGTGTAAAACAAGTTGGGGAGGAAGCTCTAAGAAACAGTACTTTAAGTTCCTAAAGGAAAAATGGGAATAGGATAGGACAGAAATTATGTAGAAATACAGAATTACTTTTTCAAGCTTACTGAGTTTCCATCAAAGATTAAAATGAACATTGGAAAGGGAGGGGACATTTTAAGAATTTGGAAGTATTAAAAATAGAGTTGCAAGAGCAAAGGTAATCCACAAGTGAAAAAAAATGTTACTAATTTGGACCTCCTTAGTATCTCACATATTTTCCCCCTCCAATTAAAGCTAAATAATTTATACTGATAATTTTCAGATTTGTAATATGAGATGCTTATCTACCAAATCAGGATATGCCATAACATATGTAAGAACAATTTATTTTCATCATTCCCTCAGAAAATAATGACTAATTGCTCAATTAGTCAATTCATCTGATTTCTGTTAAATAACTCGGCTATGGCTAGAGACATCACAATTTAACCAAACATTGAAAAAACATTGAATTAGTTCCTGGTATTTCTTTGAACTAGTTTGGATAAAAATATAATTTGCATGCATTGACTTGAACATTTGCTTCTGTGATATTCTGAAAATCTTGCTGAACAAAAGAACCATTCTGGCTTGATACTAACCCTAGGTGAATTATTTAGATTTGAAAGGAACAAAAGTCAATTTTGAATAAATAGGCTAGCTGGAAGTAAGAAGAGCAGGTCACCTGTAGTGTAAATCTCTTTTCAAGTTTTGATGAAGCAAAGAACTGGCCTCAGCACGAATACACATCTAGCAGACTATACCCAGGTAGTCCTTGACTTTGTTTAGTGACTATTCAAAGTTACAATGGCACTAAAAAAAAGTGACTTATGACTGTTTTTCAGTTACAACAGCCCAATCTACCCAGCTTGTCCAAGAGAACATGATTAAATTAAATGATTTTGATGCATATATGAGTTAGAGAAATTACTACCACTCTCTAATTTTCAAGGTTTTCCTTGGCATATCAGATGTTAAGTGGGCATATGGCTGAATTATACACAAGAAATATAGATTATATGTATTTTTGCTGGATTTTGCCTGACAGTATATTTGAAAATAATTACAAAGAATTAACAAGTATATCAAAATGCATTTTTCTCTTAGAGTTCTTATTTTTCTACTTCACTTCTCATTTTCTAGCCCTCTATCTGCCAGATTCTGAACTAAAAAGGGAAATACAGGTAGTTGCCAACTTACAACAATTCATTTAGTGACCGTTCAAAGTTACGATGGCCCTGAAAAAAGAGACTTATGACTGTTCTTAACACGACCATTGCAGCATCCCCATAGTCACATGATCAAAATTCAGATACTTGGCAACGTTACTATGTCCCATGACCACGTGATCACCTTTTTGTAATCTTCTGGCAAGCAAAATCAACAGGGAAGCCATATTCCTTTAACAACCGTCTCACTGATTTATCAACTGCAGTGATTCCCTTGACATGTGTGTCAAGAAAAGTCGTAAAATGGAGCAAAACTCACTTAACAATAGAAAAATTGGGTTCAATTGTGGTTGTAAGTCAAGGACTACCTGTATAGAGAATCAGAGGTTAGCCTTATGTTTATTTTCGTTGATGTTGTATGGGCAACATTTGTTGTGATACCTAAGTTGCTTTAAAAATACATTTGGGGGGGTTGTTGCTGTTGAGATGTATAATTTGCCCACCAAAGGAATTTTTCTAGAGACAGGGTTACTCAAATCCAGACAACTAGAAAGGGCAGCAAAGAGATACCTCGATTATCACTCTCTGTTGCCCTATGGTGGTTGTCTGAAAGTTTGCAGGTCAGATACTGTATAGCAGCCCTGCTAGAGAAAGCTTGCTGCAGGCTCTTGGTGAAAGTATCTTGTTAGGACTTTGAACTTGAATCTGGACAGTTGTAGATGGAGTCTAGATTAGTCAGCAACTGAGAATTATTTGCCTTTTATGTTCAAGGGCCCTTTCAGCAAAGGAAGGATGTGCAACATTTTCTGCAAGAATTGGCTGGCAGTAAGAAATCTTTGATGACGTCGACCTGATATATTTACTGGAAGAATGACCTTCACCCTTGTATTGGTCAACAGGGTGATAGCTATTTCGTGTTTTGCTTGAAGTTCAGGGACTTCACTTAAGTACACAGAGTATTTCGTTATTTATTTATGGAGTAAGTAGATATTCTCCAATCTTTGGTCAACTAATATTTCCCAATGCAATTCACATATAGTATATTGAATAGAATATAGGGCTTGTCCTCCAGCTTATTAAATTACTAGCTCAATACCCATGCTTCATTACGACAGTATGTGGTTGGGCTTAGTTTTTGGGGAGGAAAATAAGGGGAAAAAATTCTGCCTCTGCTTACCAGCATCCATCGGTATTCATCTGGCTAGTATCCTGTCAGTGTGTGAGAGAGTTGAGGGCTGTTTGGAAACTGAAACAGTATTTGCTGTGTGAGCAAAAAGGAGACAGCAAGAAGCCTGGGTGTAGCTTAGCTTAACTGTTCTGTGCTGAAGCTGCTTGGTGCTGTGTAACTAAAACTAAAACTGAAATTCCTCTCCTCTGCTTGTGTTTTGCATTTGGAACAGATTTCTTTTCAGGTGGGGAGAAGGAATAGAACTTCTTAGCATCAGAGCGTGTTAATAATAATAATATAGGAAATACTAATGCTCTGATGGTCATTTCAAAAAATCCTTTCTTAGTTTGTAGGCTTTACGGTTCTGGAGATTTTGTGATGATGTGTGAGTAGTATTTCACATAGATAGATAGATAGATAGATAGATAGATAGATAGATAGATAGATA
>BLBF01000004.1:11095474-11139444 GCA_015471245.1 Laticauda colubrina | reverse complement strand
ATAGATAGATAGATAGATAGATAGATAGATAGATAGATAGATAGATAGATAGATAGATAGGTAGATGATAGATAGATGATAGATAGATGATAGATAGATGATAGATAGATGACAGAGATAGATAAAGAGAGATAGATAGATATAGATTTAGATATAAGATATAAGAGAGGGGAAACAGGTGGAAAAAGAGGATTCTTGAAAGTGAGAATAACTAGATGAACTACAACTGAGCATTCTGCTTCATTTTAGGACTATCTAATTTCTCTCTGTTGTTGACCTTGTAATGAAGGAAAATAAGTGATCCTCATTCTTTGGTTAAGGGGGTGGGTGTCAGTCAGAGTGTTGTGAATGTTTCCATCCAGGTCAACAGGCAATTAACTAAGGGTTATTTTTGTAGCCAGGAAGCTAACTTTTAGAAAACCAGGACACCGGGTTCACATATTTCCTATTCTAATCATTTGCAGAAATTGCTTGTTAACTGCTTTTCAGCTATTAAGAGCCTTTGGATGGACAGCTTTTAAAGGGCCAGGAGGTTTCCTTCAATCCTTAATGAAATACATTTTAATAACATGTTTAAGGGCTTTTAAAAATGCTTTAGTATTTTTAGCAAAAGAGCAATTAGATCTTTAATTTTGGCAGGTTACAAATGGACTAAAGATTCAGATGGATTTGGAATAAGATTTTGGAATTAATTATAAGAATCCTTCCCATAGGGAAGTGTTTTTGTTTTGAATTCCCTTACAAAACCTGATAGGGTGAGAGTTTGAATTTGGATATTAGAGAGTAACAAAACAAAAGAAATATTACAATTACATTAATATTACAATTAACAGAGAAGAATACTTAAATTTGACTTATTAATACAGCATGGAGCAAAATATTTTAACACTGGATGCATTGAAGATATTTTTGAACAATAGACACAGAAGTATCTGCTTCTAGAGATAGACTGATGTTTAAAAGATGTTATAGAAGAGCAACAAGTTTCACTGGACAAGACTGAGACTGGGCTGAAAGTGCATTTAAAAATGACAAGCTTCCAGAATGATATAAAAAAGGATATTATACTGCACATGCAAATGAAACTGGCTAATTTAATTTAATTTGCATTGATTTAATAATTAAAAGGATATAAAGATAACAAACCAAGAGGATGACCTGGATAATTTTCCTATATTAGATTTACAAAGTCAAAGCTTTGAAGAATTTTGTGAGAAGGAAAAAAATAAAGTTCTAGAATATTATTTGAAAGGACTAACATTTTTATTTACTTATTTCTATCCTGCCTTTATCATTTGTTAAAAATAAGGTAGTGAACGTATCCAACACACCGTCCCCCTCCTAATTTTTCCAACAACAGTCCTGGGAAGTAGTTGGGCTGAGAGGGAGTGACTGGCCCAAGGTCACCCACTTGGTTTTCATGGCTTAGATGGTACTTGAGTTTATAGTCTCTTCCTTTCTAGCCTGGTGCTTTAACCACTAGAGCAAAAAACAAAACAAAACACCAAGATTGTTAAAATTAAAAGAAAGCAGTATAAACTTGTTTATTTGATCAAGGTTAAATAGATATGTTGCTATCTCAAATAACCCTTAATACATTTTTGCTGATCAGGACTGAAACAATGAAGACTTTGTTTATAGATAACAAATGTGAACTGGGAAGAAAAGATCATTTGTTGTATTTTAAAAGAAAGTGATCAGTTACTATAATTATTATAATTTTGATGATGGTGGGAACTGGGAAGTCCCTATTTATATATTTCTTTTCTTTTTCTTTATTATATTTTTCTTTTTCTTTCCTTTCTTTTATATTCTACACCATTTTTTCTTTTTACTCTCTTTTTTTAAAAAATTGTATTAGTTTTTATCTTTTTAATTGGTATGTATGCATGTATGTACTGTATATAGACACACAGAGAGAACCAGGACTTCAGACTTTTATTCCAGTGTTTTTAGCCATGGCCTCAATCTGGTCTTTCTAATTCTTATTATCCTGGTCTTCCGAGGCCTAAAAAACAACCTAAAATTCAGGCAGTCCTCATTTAATGACCACTTTTTCAGCAACTGAAGATACAACAGAGCTGAACAAGGACATTTATCCTCAAAACTGTGGCTGTCACAGTGTCATGATTCAGGGACTTGGCAACCAGCTCACAATTACAATGGATGCAGTGTCCTTGTCATGCCCCTGTTGGAGTCTGACTCCGAGGGAGAGGAGGAACAGCCGACAGGGAGTAGAAGTGTGGCTCTGGAGGTTGTGGAGGAAATTGGGGAAGGGCACAGGCCAGCTGGGCATTCAGAGGAATACCCAGGTCCATCCTCTTCATCCTAGGGCACGCAGGGAGGAGCAGATAAGGGAGAAATGTGAATGGCATGGTCTATGGGGGAGGAAAGGGCCCTGATCCCCTTCATGGGCTGCAGCTGTGAGGACTGTTTAAAAGGACAAACTGCACATGATCCAGTGTTGGAAGCACAGTGTGAAATAATTCTAATCTTTCAATTCTTATCTGAGTTTGGCGTCCTTCCCAATGTGTGTATTTCAATATCTGTGGACATCTTCAAGCCCTTATCCTGCCTTGTCTCATTAATTGTTTCAGTGTGGTTTGTGTTGTTTTTTTCTATTTATAATTTATATGTATTTGAGTTTGAATGGCATTTCTCCCTTTTCATAACTGTTTGTGGGGGAGTTTTTTCTCCAGGCAATGATAATTGGAGCTTTGAAGCCAAGTTGGAGGCATTAAAGGAATTTTATTCTATTTTTGTGACTTGGTTATTTTTGTGTCACGCCCCAGATCATCACAGCTTTTAACTGCTATTTGCAACCTGAAATGTAGGCTTTCAACAAGAAGAGTCAATAGGGGAAGTCATCAGGGTCTGACCAATAGCAATTATGTGACATGGCACCTAACAATCCCATGAAATTCGCCAAAGGTCAGCAACTGGGAATTTCAGAACTTCTTGTAAGTTGCTTCACAACAACATTACCTAAAAATAGAGTTCCTGGTCCAAATTACTATTATTAATTGAGGCCCGCCTATTTGTGCTCTTAAGACTAGGTCACATCGGCCAACGGATGCAAAACGTATGTAAAAAGGACACAGCAGACGAGCAAATTTTCCATCCGTTGTTATCCGCTCTCAAAAGTGCCCCAAATTTGCATAAACAGAGCGGACAACAACGGAAAGGAATGGACGTGGGGAGGATGTAGCGGGGATGTAAAGCAGACGTTCGTAGGAAGCCTAGCTGATGGAAGCAGATGACACATCCGCAGGGATTCCGGGGGAGAACACCGAAGCGGACGTGCAGCGGAAGGAACGGATGCAGAGCGGATGCTTAGCAGATGACGCAGATGCATCACAGATACCTAGCGGATGCCTAGTGGATGCCTAGCGGATGCAAAGAATTCACTGCGCATGCAGGGAGGATGCATTGCATCAGCCCCGTGGATATAAAAGGATTCAGCTCACAAGCAGGTCACCATTCAGAGGAAAGACCTGCTGCCAGACACATCTTCAGCCAACAGCCATGGGGAAGAAAAGGAAGCCTGTGCTTACTCCTGCCAGCCCTGGCAAGAAGGATAGGACCACCAACCCACCCCCTGGTGCTGACTCTGCTTCTGCTGGGGCCTCTGCTGCTGGTGCTGACTCTGCTGGTGCTGGTGCTTCTGCTGGTGCTGACTCTGCTGGTGCTGCTCCTGGTGCTGCTGGTGCTGCTGGTGCTGCTGGTGCTCCTGTTGCTGCTGGTGCTGCTGCTGCTGGTGCTACTGCTGCTGCTGCTGGTGTGGTGGACCAGCCCCTAGAACCTCAAAGCCCTACTGATGAGGGCCCAGAAGGCCCTGCCAGAGGGAGAAAGAGGCATTCGCGAGATAAGGGTGAGAGGAGACAGTACTCCATTGCAGAGGAACATGAGGAGGAGGTACTTGAATGGCTGAGGGAGAACGAGTACCTCTGGAGGAAGGGACACAGGCTCTATCAAGACACCAAGAGGAAGCAGGTGGCTTGGAGAGAGAAGGCAGAGAGCCTGGGCTACACTTTGGATGTCCTCCTCAGGTGGTGGAAGCACATGCACACGTGGTACGGGAAGCTGCACCTGAAGAAGTCTGGCCAGGCCGCGGTCAAGCTCACCGACCAGGAGACCTACGTGATGGCCAAGTGCAGCTTCTTGGAGGGTGAGATCCGCCACCGAGGAGCAGCCCCTCTGTCTACTCTCTCTCTCAGGCAGCCCACAGAAAGCCAGTCCTCTTTTGGCCAAGAGTCAGCTCCTGTGTCCAGGCAGGTATCTGTGGAGTGCCCCACGACAGAGACCCCCCCCCCAACAGCTACACTCCCCGTGGCGGAGCACATGGAGGACCCCCTGACGCAGTTGGAGCAAGAAGAAGCCGCTGCCACCAGAGACCAACCCACACCCACCCCCAGCTCCACCTCCACAGAAAGCAGGCAGAGAGCCAGACCGGAGGGACAGAGCCACACTGTCCTCTTGGAGATCAGGGACACAATCAAGAGCAGCATAGATCTACTCTCTCAGCTGGTACAGTCCGACATACCATCCTCTAACAGAAAGCCCTTCCTCACCTACGTCAACCAGACTCTCATGGAAATGCCCGAATCCCAGTACCAGGTGATCAAGGAGAGGATCACAGGTCTTCTGCACCACCCTCCAGGCCCAGATGAACCTGCTCTGACCCACTCCAGGTCTGCTTCTCCACCCCAGGTGATGTCACAGCCCTTCCAAGGCTTTCCACAGACCCTCACCTACCAAGGCTACGGCTACCAGGAGTTCCAGCAGCACAGGCAGCCCTTCCCAGTCCAGGCACAGGTACATCACACACCACAGGTGCCACCGATACCACCGATGCCACAGGTGCCACCAATACCACCGACGCCACCAATGCCACCGACACCACAGATGCCACCGATACCTCACCTCGCTCACCTGCAGACCAGAAACCCCCACTACACTCCTCCTTCCTCCACCCCACAGCCAAGCCCGGCCTCAGAACATCTGTCATCGGTCTTGGGACTGACACCCCATGTCATGGAGGAAGGGGCTCTCAACATCACAGGACTGAGCCAGCTCTCTAAGAGCTTCCTCCACACACCATCCCCTGTTGTCCTCTCAGGGCCAGGCACCCCAATGGCACCTCAGACCAGCACTCCAGCCACTGCCACCTCCACAGCCCCTGGACCCATCACCCCTGAGACCATGGGCACGCCTCAGAGTGACTGAGAAAAGTGCCAGAGATTGGGTTGCTACCTGTTGACTTTATCTTTGCTTGGGAAACTTTACTTGGGTCATTTTGCTTTTACAGTTTGTTATAAATAAAGGTTATCTTTGCTTCACACACTTGGTTCAGTTCTTTTAGTAAATAAAGTCTTGATGGAAACTTTTAGAAATGGTTTAAGCCTTTGCATGCTTGTGGGATGAGTAAGGATAGCAGTGGGATGGGCAGGGATACTTATGGGATGGGTAATAGCTGTGGGATGGGTAAGGATAGCAGTGGGATGGGCAGGGATAACTTTGGGATGGGTAATAGCTGTGGGATGGGTAAGGATAGCAGTGGGATGGGCAGGGATACCTTTGGGATGTGTAATAGCTGTGGGATGGGTAAGGATAGCAGTGGGATAGATAAACCTCCAGTGCAAGCATAGTGGGACTGTATGGTCCACCCTCCCAGGTGCCACACCTATGGCCCTTTATTATCAACAACAATTTAATCATTCATCAACACATTTCAACATAAACACAACTCTTTATTAAATGCCCTGTTCATTGTAGGGCCACTCAACATACATGGCACAATCTCATCCGTGTGATGAGACAGGCTCAAGGAAGCATCCATTAAGCATCTACCATCCTGTCTTGCCACTCCACTGCTCCAGCTGGGGAGTTGCACCAGTGTTTCAGGAGGTTGCGCTGCTTCTTCCCTTCACGTGAAGCTCTGTTGGGGCCTGGCACATCCACAGTGTCTATCAGGTTTACTCCTTGCCTCCATTCACCAGGCTCCATGTCCCCATTGCCTTGTTGGCAGTCCTTGAGCCTGTTCTGTAAGACTGGGTAGCAGGTGAGCATGAGATTGTGCAGGATGCAGCAAGCTTCCACGATGTTCCTCACGGTCTCTGGGCGATGGTGCATGGTGGTGAGAAGTACCTGGAACCTGTTGGCCAGGATGCCAAAGTCGTTCTCCACCACCCGCCTTGCCCTGGACAGCCTGTAGTTGAAGATCCTCTCTTCACGGATGAGGCATCTGGAAATGTAGGGCTTCATGAGGTAGGTTCTGTGGGAGAAGGCGTCATCCCCCACGATGAAGTAGGACACATCTTGTGTATCATTGGGCAGGGGGTCTGGATCTGGGAAGCCCATGATGAGGTTGCGTTCCAGCCCCTCCTTGAGGTCACTGGCGTTGTATACCTGGGCATCTGAAGCTGACCCGTTGCCTGAAGCATCGATGTACATGAAATTGTAGTCAGCATCGACCATGGCAAAGAGGATGATGCTGAAGAAGCCCTTGTAGTTGAAATAATTGGACTCTGATTTGGCTGGAGCTTTGCAGGCCACGTGCTTCCCATCTATGGCTCCAACGGTGTGGGGGAAGTTCCACTTCTGATACCACTGCTCTGCAACTTTCCTCCAGCCTTCTTCAGTGGTGGGGCACTGGAGGAGCTCCTCCACGTATTCTTCAATGATGGCCTGCACCACTTCTCTGACCACAATGCTGATGGTGTTGTGTGGCACCCTCCAGGCGTACTGCATGCTCCTGTACTTGGTCCCTGAGGCCAGGTGGCGCAGAGTCAGTGCCACCTTGAGCCCAGGATCCAGGCTGGGCCAGAAGTTGGTGCTCTGCTTGGTCAACCTGGGTCTCAGCCGCTCCACAACTTCATCAAACATGGCTGGCGGCATCCTCATGAAGTGCTGGAATACACGAGGGTCTTCGTTCCTCAGCTCCACCATCAGCTTGTCATACAGTCTGTACTCGGCTCTTCTCGCGATCCATCTTCGGACCCACACACTTCTTGGACGCCTCCTTTTACTTGCATAGAACAAGTGAAAGAGCCTGTAGAGGGCTTCGCACTGTTGTAGAATGATGGCGGCTACCAAAAGGAGTGTGCGACGATCCATGGTGGAGATGACTGGATGCTGTGGAAGAGCAAGAGCAAGATCAAGGCTGAAAAGGTCTGCACACCAGGGCTGCTGGACTGAAAGTGAGATCCAGGTGATTTCCTCCCCCTTTTTATAGGAAATATAGGTTTTTTGCTAGGTGTCCTTCTGCATCCTCTGGACATCCTCCAGACATCCTAAATATCCGAAATACGTCCCCTATATGAACGTTTTTTCCGTTTTAATGCTTTATATCCAAGCTGCATCCGCTTTCATCCTTTCTACGTCTGTGCTACTAATGCTGTGTGTCCGTTCCACCTCCGTTTCGCTTCCTCCCTGTGTCCGTTTTCCGCTAGATCGGATTTGAGTTGAGCGGATGCGCAGCAGATGCCTAGCGGATATAGCAGATGCGTAACGGATGACAACGGACGTATAACGGATGTTCCCCGTATGCGTAGCGGATGTAGAACGGACACGTTGGATACTTCATCTGCTCAAAAAGTTTTGTGCAGCTCAAAACTTTTTGAGCGGATGAAATCACAGTGGACGGATGCTGGATGGATAGAAAGTTTTAAAAAATGTATGCAGTGAGTACAGAACGGATGCATCGCGTTAACCAACAGATGGCAAGCGTTTTTCTCCGTTTTACATCCTCTTTCCATCCATTGGTGTAGTGTGACATGGGCTTTAATAAAGATTCAGGAGCCAATTATGTAGAAAGTCAGCTGCAAGCTTCTTCAGTATCGATGAGAAGATCCACTCCATGGATCACCGGAAGGGTCTCTCATGCATATGACGAAATAGTACAGATGCTGGAATTCTTGCAACACTTTCTTCTCAATAAATCTTTTTAATGAGAACACTGTGAGGATTGTCCTTGAAAAGAATTAAGTTGAGTTTTAAGCAGTTGTCTGCTTAAGAGCCTGACAGATATGATTTTAATATAAAGTGATCAAAACTAGGATTACCATATGTCCATATTTTCCCAGAAACAGAAGTCACAGGGAAGACTCAATGACTGTCATTCTCAATGTTAGTTACTGAATTCTAATCCCTGATGTTCTGAAATGGGGCAGCAGAGGTGGATAGAACAACATCTTTGCTGCCTCCTGATTGATGCACAAAAATGAGGGAAATTGATCAGCAAGGAGAAAACTGCTGCTCTCCATGAACTGCTAGAAGATGCCATTCAGAGTTTGGGGTGGTTTAAGGCTGCTGTTGTTTGTGTGTGTGTTTACTAGACAAGTGAATGAACAAGAAAAAGCTTATTCAAATGCTAGACATGTGATTTCACATCACAAACATACATTCTGATGTCCATCAGACTTCTGATCTCTGACCGCAATCCCTGACTCAGTTTGTAAAAATTTGTGTTTTATAGTATAAATTCTGGCAGAGATATTTGAATAACAAATACTGGCTTAGTCCCACTTGGGAGAAACCAAGGACATACAGTTGATTTATTTGGGTATTTGTAGTCCCTGTGCTAAAAGTATGTGAGTAAGTGAGTGAGTGAATCAGTCAAGACAATCAATCAATCAATGTTTCATGTTTCTCAGTTTCCAGCAGGTTCTGCTTTTCAAATGCAGTGATACATATCAACCCCATCTAAGCATTAAAAAACTTAATATACTGTAGTGTAAACACTCCTTTTATTTTTGTTTTGATGAAATATTTAGAAAATATGAGCTGTTCAATCTCGTGCTTTCCATTTCTGTTTCAGATCTAGTATTCACCAGCTAGCATTCCCATTCACACCACCGAAGATCAAGGGAATTGGTTTCAGACATCTAAACACCATGTTAGAGAAAACATTATTAAATAATCAAATGCCCTTGATTTTCTTGATTTATCTATCGGTTATTTTTACAGTGTTTTTCAATATTATGCATAGGCAGCAATATTGTGCACTCATTACAAACAAATGTTATTTGCAAAAAAAACCCTTCTACTCAGAATAACTATTGCAAATATATAGAAAGCTCCAATTATGGTTTCATTTTTTTTCAAAAGAATTTCACTACCGTCAGAAAAAGAAATGTTGCAAAGGTATTTTGAAATGCATAACAATGACACTTTCTTAGCCTGGTTATGCTGAGTCAAAAGGCTGGGAGGAAACATTGTTTATCCTCATTAAAAGAGATATCTAGAGATTTGTTTTACTTTTACTTTTTTCCTGAACTTCACTAATCAGCCTTGGAAGTATTGTTCCATTTGTATCAAATCCAACAACATTTGATTCAGAATGACACACTTATGAGCTGAACAAATCCTGTGACAGTACTAGACCTCACCCCCAGAACCCTAAATGAAATAAAACAAAATAATTTTCTTAGAATTAAACCTTGGTGTGAAATTATCACATCTCATGAGATTCAAGTAACAACATGCTTGACAGTGACATCAGCCTAACTTGCAAAAATTTTTGGGGGACACATGTGCCTTGGTCCTGTGAAAGCTTGTTGTCCCTTGTGTTGAACCAATGACTCCCCCAATAGGAGATTATGTTCACTGTTTCCCCAACATATCAAAAGGCTGCAATGGACATCATACCTATCTAAGGGACACTGATGATGCTGGTTTGGAATCATAGGACTTGTAATTCAACACACCTAAAACCCAACTGAGAAAAGACTGACATTCAATGTTATATGTCAGTCAAAATAGGAAAATATTTTACATTTTCTTAAACTTTTAGAGCCAGTTAGAAAACTCCACGGACAACAGAGTTAAGCACAACTTCAGGGAGATATTCCTTTTATAAAATAAAAATATAGACGATCCTGCAGATTGCAAATATTTGGTTTCATAACCTCTGACACCTTTACTTCCTGATTACTTCTGTTGCCTTTTACCAACTATTCTACTATTTCCTGTGATTGCTAATTGATCTCTGCCAATCCTGGTAGACCTCTGGTTTTGGTCTACCGATGAGCAATTGTTGAATCATCTACCCAGAGGCATGGAGGTTCTTCAGGCTAACACCCAAACTATGCCCACATGTTGCTGCACCCTCATACCAAGCACTTTACTCAAAGATCATATACCACATTCCTTCCTGTTGAATTGTTATAAAGTTCCTTTTAATCTTTCTGGATGGGGTTAACGTCTTGCCGAACAATTTTTGTAGGCTTAAGGTTGACTATGGTCAACCTGTGCAATTTGTGGCCCACAGGCTGGAAGGAGAATGGAAGAAAGAAGCATCTATCTACAAAGGACACTTTGTACATGTAATTCTGAATTAGGTTTTTTGGGATAAGCCTCTAAATTTAAAGGATCTAAAGCTGGCAAAAGAGTCATCTGAGAAGGTGAAGCAACCAACATCCCAAAGGCACATAAAGCTCCAAGTCTCCTTTTTTGTAACCTTGTAGCTGCCTCTGCAGATAATTGCTGAAAACTCGGGCCATTTTGAAGTGGGAAATACAAGAAAGAATTTAAGTTTAACTTCTAACATTGGTTTAACAAACTTTATCCCAGCTCTCCCAAAAATGAAAACATAAAAAATAAGAGAGAGACAGACAGAGATGAAAAAAGAGAATCCTGGCCATATCCATACAGGTGAGGTTACTATTATTTGAGAGAAATAAGGTACGTGGGACAGTTAGACTTGTTCTGCTGCATGATTTTGTTAACTTTGGCTCTTTTTTACCAGATTAAAAGTACAAAAGAAAGTTCTTCTTTACAATTTTGATAGGTTAGCACTTCCACCTGGAAATCCTACAGATATATTAGATGTGCTGGGTAGGAGTTTTGGAAGTGGTGCTCTGAACATATCTGATTTGACACTGAAGCTCTAAGAACATGTAAACTAAATTACATGACTAGAGAAATGGAGCTGATTCATATGCTGATTAAACACTGCATGTATCTTTTTATAGTGGAAAGACAAAGGAAAGATTTGTACAGTCCAAATCATGATTAACAGTGTTTTTTTTTTCATTTTTATACCAAGCCTTTCCAGTCATGAATTCATGAAACCTATGAATGATTTTTAAAAATTGGCAATAAAGACATGTCTATGATTGTTCATCTTAAAGGGACTGTATCTCTGATCATTGAGTCTATCAGCAATTGAGGAGTTTCACAACAGGATCACTTGCTGGAAAATGAAACACTAGACTAAATGGACATTGATTTGCTCCAACAAATCTCATGTTCTTTGTTGCATGAAGTGATGATGAATTTTAAGTTTAGATAAAAATATTTTTAAAATCTTGTTAAAAACAGATAAAACACTTCAGTACGTGGATATCTACCTCACCTTTCCTGGTGGTTTACTTTTATGACTAGCTGATTTAATGGTTTAAAATGTCTTATTGTTTTATATGGTGCAAATATTCATTTTGGAAGCTATCTTTGAGAAGTAGAACAGAATTATCTTTAACAAGGTGACTGCAAATACTTTTAAGGAAATACCTACTGTAAGTCTAACTTTGTTCTTGTTCACAAAAGATTATGGAAATGACCCCCCTGTGAAACAAACTCAGGAGTTAAAATTGTCTGATGTATGTCTGATACCAAAAATAGTAGCTTAAATTTAGCATGTTGATGTGACTGCAGCCTTCCCAGATCCTCCCACTCTCCACCACAGCAGCTGCAGCTAAAAATAGAAGATGATAAGAGAGAGGGTTTCTCCATCAGAAAAACAGGTCCTGAGTACCTGACAGAATCACAAAGCAGCAATGCACTCGCTACGGTTTCTGAGTGCTGAAGTTCTGGTATCTAAGGGGCAGTTGGTAAGACAGAACCTGAGCCATCTTGCGCACAACCTCTTCCCTCTTCTTTTTAAGGCAAGCTATTTACAGGAGCAGGTGGAGGTGATTCATGATCTGGTGGAGAACTGGCCATTGGCCGAATTTAATGTTGGAAAGTTACTGGGAAAGACAGCTGATCACCCAGAAGACATCAGTGACCGAGCCTGTTCTCTGTGCCTGACCAGCTGCCTAGCTGGTTTGAAAGACTATGTTCTGAATTTCTCATCACCCTATGCAAAACGACTCAAAACCGTGGACTTAACAGGCATAAAGGATGTTGAAGTTCAACTCTGCCCCTGTAAAAAAACAATGGGACGGTGGGCCCGGACAGAGCTTCTCTCAAGGACCTGCTATGACCTGCTGGTGGACATGCAAAACTCGCCCTTCCTTCCTGATGTGTTTGAAGTCTCTGTGGATGTCTTTGCCGACATCTTTGTTACTGAACGAAACTATGAGTTAGTTGTCCAGGCCCTGCTAATGAGGTGTCACTGCCCACTCAAAATCCGCTGCAAAGCCTTCCGAGTGGACAATCTGGCTCTAAGGAAGCTCTTCTACATCATAAAGCTTACAGAGCCCTATTCCCTGGGCAAGTTTGAAGTAGTTCACAATGTTAAGCTCCATATGGAACATTTGCAAGTGCTTTTTAATAATGTCCAGTTTCCTAAACTGGCATCACTCACACTGCCAGCTGGGACCTTTGATGTGAGAAGGCTCACACCAGAGGATGAAGACACTCTTTCAGGCATTGCGGAAAAGATGAGCCAAATGACTCAGCTGACAGAGTTGAGCCTGGCATTTTCCACCCTCACTGGACGGCTCCGTAAACTGCTCAGGTAATGCATTCCACATTGCTTTTGCTGTGAGTCAAAGTGCCAGGCAGTTGGAAATGCATGAAGAAAGGATTAGGTATCACCGCTACTACTGTTATTGGGAGGAAGACATGGTGATAGAAAACAGCAGTTGCATGTTGCTGGTTAATAGATAACAAATCACTCACTCACCAGGATGGTTCCATATTATTCCAGTCTTACTTGGAGAGGAATTGAATCTGACAGAAACCAGCTGTCTTAAATTGTCTCCTAGACACTCAGGCTAAGAGAAATGAACTCACATTTTCAGTGGCTCAGGCCAATGTTTAATAAGAGACCAACAAAATGCTCCCATGGGGATTTCCAGATAAAATATTCTGCTGAAAGGTTTTCAACCTTCAGTGCATGAGACATTTTATTCTTTGGAGTTCATAGTTAATAGTTTTGAGCAGTAGATGTCCAGTGGGTACAGGTTATATTTCTATGAACTCCAAAGTGTCTTTTTCAAATTCTTTGATTGTTTTACCCTTTCCTTTGGTTTACAGAACATATTTATATATCTCTATTGAAAAGGAATTAAATCTGGCTTAATTCCATGTGTGTAAGACTGATCTGTAATCATGATTTTAAAAATGCAGCAGTTTGGGAAAAAATATTTGGGGTCTGATCAAGCCCTAAATGATAAACCAAAGGGAAGTCTCTTTCTATACAAAGTATTTAGATTTCACAGATGAAAATAATATCCCAATTGTAATTTGCTATCAAAAGCAGTTTTATACTATAGAAGATCTACTTTTTTATCCCAAAACTATATTGGGGCCACTTTCTGAGCCAACAGTCAAATCAGAATCAATTTCAGCATACTATCATTATTCTTACTATGCCTGAGACACAAAAGAAATTATGAGCAGCTACTGAATTCATTATTTAAGTCATCATCCTGGCATGGAATTACTTTCTTTAGCTCAGGCTTGTCCCAGGCTGCATGTGGTACTGGTACTGGTACTGGTACTGCATGTGGTACTGGTATAGGCTGCATGTGGTACTGGACAGCTCAAGTTGCTCCACAAGATAATAAAGCAATATAAAAAGGGTTTGTCATTAGTAAAGGAGAATATTTGTAGCTCAGAGTGAAATGAAGGGTCCTTGGTGCTCTCTGAGCTTGGTTGTTTTCTTGCAGATGTTTTATTATCCAAGCTAGGTAACATCATCAGTGCTAGTTACCTAGTTCAGGTAATGAAATGTCTGCAAATAAACAACCAAGCTCAAAGAGCATCAAGGACTCCTGAAATTTGTTATTTATACACATTATATATTTTATCTGCAGCCCAAGACAATTCCTCTTCACTCAATGTGGTCTAGGCAAGCCAACAATTGGACTATCAAGCTTTATAAAAATCTAAAATAATAAAGGATCAAGAAACCCTAAGCCTTTTGATAAAAAGTTAAGAAGGATCTTTTCTACTGAAGAGAGATGTGACATTAAAAGTGAAACTTAAATTCATAAATTTAGGTGCACATAAGGAAACCCTTTCTTAAGCCAATGTCTTTGTCTTCCTAAATCTTGAGCAGCTACTACCCTTAATCTCACCAGCAGTCCCTCTAATTGGCTAAGGAGGAGCCGGTGCACACAGACCAGAGATGGTCTTCAGCAGATTCTGAGCAGTTCTGGAGAACCGTTAGTGGACATTTTGAATAATTTTGGTAAATACTACCTCTGACTGGAGATTTTACAGTATCCGACCCCTGCCATGCCCACCAAGCCACACCCACAGAATCCCACCACTGATCACAGATACAGACCCAAACATACACAGACACACACAGAAAACAATAGTAACCCCATCCTCATTCTCATTCTTCCGTTGCTACATTTTCTTGGGGGGACAGGAAAAGCATAACAACAAAATTCACAATATAGAGAATGTTGCACAAACCATTGCAACAAACTTTTTCAAAGGGTTTGTGCTGTAATTTTCACATTGCAGATTTGGACAAAGGCACTACAATATTTAAAGGATTGTTTTAAGTGTGTTTCTTAAGGATTGCAAAGATGGAAATGGAATACAGGAAAGCCTTAATTCTAGCAAAAATATGCCACACAAACCTCCTTTTTTCTATCATGTTCTTATATTCCTTGATTGGATCCCAGGCCATCACTGAGACAGCTTTAAGTCACTTATGAAGTTGTACTGGAAAAAGGCATTATTTCCCTTAACAAAGTTTTGCTTTGATTTAGAGTGATGCACTTCACCAACCATCCTACTAGTGGGGCTTTCAGATGCCCCACCCCCACCCCCAGGAGCTTGGGATCAACCAGGGACCTATTGGCCACTCTAGGCTGATGCAAACAGAGTCGCTTTTTTCCAGACTATTCTTGACTCATAGTCCACAGATCTAGATTAGTTTGGGCAGCAACTTACCAAAACTGGCAGAGCGGATGCTGCACAGTGCAAGGGGAAAGAGAAAGCTAACACCTGAGTAAGTTTTGAGTAAGAGCTAAATTTATTGGTCTAGCCACCTGTCAACATTTGCTTCTTCTCTAATCCAATTCCACATTAAGGACAGTGGTTGGTGATGATATTTGGTGAGAGGAGAAGAAAATAATGATGTGAGACTTCCTCTCCTTAATAAGGTCTCTATAGACAAGAAGGGCATGGCTATTTGGGAAACTCATGTCTGTGGCTTGACAGGGATTGCTAGATTTGGGGAGGGGAAAATATCTGTATTCAGTAAATGTTATATTAGTAGAGCTTTGTGTCAGCTCACTGTCTCACCTTAATTTGGCCATGAAGAACCCTGAATCAATATTTTTACCAATTTTATGGGCACTCTAAATAATTTGGTATATAATGCCCTGGTTCAGCCTCTCCACTGTTCAGCCTTACTCTTTCTGGAATACTTGAAAATAATGTGTCTCAACCCCAATACAAATATTCTGTTTACATCTCCACTCTGTGTGAATGGAAATTAATTTATTTCCACTTTCTTCTTCCTGTACTTCAATCAGCCACCAATCTATATGAGGACTTCTCCTCTTATCCCATGACTGCTAAATTTGCTCAGAGTCTTTGATGAGGGACTTTATTAAAAGCCTTTTGAAATGCCAGATAAACAAGGTCTGGCAAATGAATCACATCCACTTACTTGATGAAACTTTCAAATGTCTCTAAAAATTAGTGAGGCAGGAATTACCTTTGCATAAACCATACTGAAGAATTAGCAAGATGTTACCATATGCCCAGATGACCATTCTATTTTTTAATACCACTTTTCCACCAATTTACTTAGCTAGGTGATCTATACTTTCCCGGATCCCTTTTTAAAAAAATTGACACGAGAACCATTTTCCATTTTTATGTTACAGAGGCTAGTCTATGCATGTTTATTTATCTCTTGTTTTTAAAAGCTGCAGAATGGTCTAGTACAATTATTGGATTTGTGGTTTTATTGAACTTTACAGTCCTTTGAAGACACCGCTGAAAATGCTGGATGTTTCCAACTGTTCTCTGAACCATCCTGACATGGCTTATTTAGCCAACAGCCTGCATTCTGAGAACCTAGAAGCTCTTGATATCAGTGGACATGATGTGGCTGATTTGTACCCATCAACCTTCTTCAAACTCCTGAACCGTTCTTCTTATACACTGAAAAGCCTCACACTTGAGGAATGTAACATTCAGGACATTCATATCAACATGCTGATTTTGGGGTTGATTCCTTGTCAGAAATTAGAGGAGCTGAAGTTCCTTGGAAATCCTCTATCTTCTCGAGCCTTGAAATGCCTTTTTAATATTTTCGTTGATTTTCCAAAGCTGAAATATATCGAATTTCCGGTTCCGAAAGATTGCTATGCAAGCAACATCAGTTACCCAATTGGGGAAAGTGATCTTTTGAAATTTGACCACCAGAAATATGAGAGAATAGTCGAAGATCTTCATATGATTTTTTTGCAAGCAAAGCGAGAAGACATCAAGGCTTCTACTCCCCTCTATGGAGGGTATGATGCTGCAATTCAGGAAACAGGAAACGAACTAGGAATTTCTTTGTTGAAGTCATTCCAAGATGCCCTACAAAATTTCAGCATGGCCCTTAAGGAAATGAGCTGAAGTTTGAAGCTGAAGTGTATGCAAATGAAATATGAGCACATAGGGAGAATTGAAAAGGGTTTGTTGTACCCTCAAACTCATATCGTGGTCACCTTATGGTTGTTCTATAACCATCCCTTTTGATACTGGTTTGACCTTCCAATATCTTCATTTCTTGAGAAAATTCAGACATACATACTAAAAATAAGATAAATCACAAATCTATAAAAAAATATCATGGACATAGTGACACCTGTCTGTTCCCTATTACACAATCCAGTGTGCTCTGTTTAGGGAATTCCAGAGCAAGCATACAACAAATGCAAAACTACAACCCACATTGCATCCTTCCTCATTTATTTTTATAGATATTTTGGCAAGAAATTGAAGCCCTCATTGACAAATAAAATATCTGATATGGATGCTAAATAGATGATAGTTTCAGAATACTTCGACATATGGTACTTACTATTTTAAGGTCATGAGCCAACCTGAGATTTCACAGTGTCTATGCACTCAATACTAAGGTGAGATATTCCTGCCGGTATCTCTTCTTTTTAATTTGTGGAATGGACATCTTATCCTAGACTGCCCAATCTACCCAGTTTGTCGAAGAGAATGTGATTAAATTAAATGACTTCTATGTATATACGAGTTAGAGAAATGACTACCACTCTCTAATTTTCAATGTTTTTCTTAGTATATCAGATGTTAAGTGCCACATATGGCTGAGTTATACACAAGAAATATAGACTATATATATTTTTGCCGGATTTTGCCTGACAGTATATCTGATAATAATTACAGAGAAGTAACAGGTTTATCGAAATGCGTTTTTCTGTTAGAGTTCTTATTTTTCTACTTAGCTTATCATTTTCTACCCCTCTATCTATTTTATTTTTATTTTATTTCATTTGGTTTGCCAATTGCTCACAAGATAATAGGTATAAGTAAAAACATAGTTATGGATACAGGGATACATATAAGAAAAATAAAAGAAGCATTAGGACAGGGACGGCAGGCACATTGATGTGCTTATGCACGTCCCCTGTATACAGACCTCTTAGGAAAGAGGTGAGGTCAACAGTAGAATCTGCTAGAATGTGAACCAAAAAGGGAAATACAGGTAGTTGTCAACTTATAACAATTCATATAGTGACCATTCAAAGTTACAATGACTCTGAAAAAAGAGACTTATGACTGTTCTTAACACTCTCGACCCATGGTCACATGATCAAACTTCAGGTGCTTGGCAACTGGTTCATATTTATGACAGTTGCTACATCTCAGGGTCATGTGATCCCACTTTGTGACCTTCTGATCAGCAAAGTCAATGGGGAATCCAGATTCACTTAATAACCGGGTTATTAATTTAACGAATTGAATGATTCACTTAACAACTGTGGAAGAAAAGTCATAAAATGGGGGCAAACTCATTTAACAAATGTTTTACTTAGCAACACATTTTGTGCTTGTAATTCATGGACTACCTGTACATTCCATAGATTTACCTCTTCCATTGGGGAAAACTTTACTCCTGAACTGTAATGTAACCAGGGATGGGCTACTGGGGGTTCGCAGTGAGAGCCCCTAGCTAAATTTCTGTGCAGTTCAGAGAACCCCCAAATTCCACTCCTGACTGGCCCCGCCTACCCTGCCCCTCTCAGGAGTCCCCAAGCGGCCCATTTCGGATGCAGGGATGTGCAGGTACATGCGGAGGCTCAGAGAGGGTGAAAAATGGGCCTCCTGGAAGTTTGGGCCTATTTCTATTTTCTTGAGAACCTCCGGAGCCTGGGGAGGCTGTTTTCACCCTCCTGGAGGCTCAAGGAAAGCCTCCAGAGTGTGGGGAGGACAAAAACACACACACACACTATGATGCAGGAGGCCAACTAGGCCATGCCCACCATGGCTACATCAACCCAGCAACTGGGCAGAGAACCCTTTGCTAAATTTTTGAAGCCCACCCCTGACTGTAACAACAAGTGGGCCTTGAGAAAGTAAATGAGGTACTCCCATTCTCCCTCCTCACCTTTGGGAAGGAGAAAATGAAAGTACAGGTAGCTCTTGACCTCTAACGATTCGTTTAGCGAAAGTTACCATGGTACCTTAAAAAGTGACTGATGATTTTGTCACACTTATGACCATTGCAACAACCCCAGGGTCAAAATTTGGCCACGAGATACCTGGAATATATTTATGATGGTTCCACTGTCTCAGGGTCATGTGTTCATATTTTGCAGCCTTCTGACAAGCAAAGCCAATGGGGAAAGCCGACTTACTTAACAACTGTGTTACTAATTAAACTACTGCAGTGATTCACTGAACAACTCTAATAAGAAAGGTTGTAAAATAGGGCAAAACTCACATAACAACTTGGTTAGTAAGTATTGCAAATTTTGGGCTCAGGTTCTGGTTTGAGGACTATCCGTAATCACATCAGAAGAAGGAGGAACAAAAAGGGAGAGGGACCCTATGCAAAACACAGAAAGAGCCAAATTGTCTGATCAGGGGAAAGAGTTTGTTAATGGTGACTTCAGTTACAGAAACTCTTCAGTTTCCTCCCTGCCTATCTGGGGATTATAGTGTAGGAACTCAGCACCCATCCCCTCCTAGAAAAATGAAATAGCCTAGGAAATATTAAAAAGTCAGAATATTTTCCCTAAAAAGAAAAGTAGAGCTTTTCAAAGAGGCAGAAACTCAGCCCTCACCCATAATGGACCATTACTCTGGGCCAGTCTATTTTACATAACAAAGATCTATTCTAGGTAGAGCTATAAGAGGAATTGCCCAAAGCCCTTTCATTACATCATCATCCAGCAAGGCTCAACCAAGCCTGGCACTCAGGACACTCTATGGAGTTGCCCCCACATGACCCCATGGGAGTCTGACAACCAATCAGAATACAAGCTCAAATTCAAATTCCAACAGAGGGTATATAACTGAGGGTCTCTCAGCATCTTGGCCTTTTTCTTTTCCTTCAACCAACATCTTGAAGCATGTGATCATCCTTTTCACTTTGGAGCTTCAAGCCATGTGATCCTGTCCATCATTAAACCATCTTTCCAAACAGCCTCCATGTTTCCAGTGTCTTTTTCCCCACTTGGAACTGAACCCAGAAGGATATTTCTTCCAACAATTGGTTAGCTTAACCTGTAGCACACTAATACACAGTACAAGGTCTATACAGAGCAGAGGTCTCCAACCATGGCAACTTTCAACCTGGAGGACTTCAACTCCCAGAATTCCCCAGCCAGCAAATTCTGGGAGTTGAAGTCCACCAGGCTTAAAGTTACCAAAATTGGAGACCCCTGATACAGAGTCCTCACAGAAGCTCTTGCACGGTGTTTTTCAAGCCTGACAACTTTACAAAATATGAAGAACACTGCTCTGCACCAGAGTGGACAAACTGAAACTCCAGGTCACTTGAGGTCACCAAGTTTGCTGAGGATTTTTTTTCCTGCACCCCTCAAGACTGTTTATAATTTCTGAAAATCAAGTGGAGAGTTTTCCACTATTGCGAAGGAAGTAGTATAAGCCCTGGAAAGCGTGATATGTGTATTAAAAGACTAAAAAAAAAAATCTTTCTAAAGGATTTTAGAAAGAAAATCCTTCTAAATCCTAGACATTTTTCCTAGAAAGGAAAATCTGGTTTAACCAGCATGTCAGTTGCAGCTTCTCTTCTATAGTGCGCTGCCTGATTTGACCTTTGACCTTCCCCAAATGTACAGTGGAATGTGTCCTTCCCACTACCATCCTTAAAAAAATATTTCCAAACTTTCAACAAGAGTGCTAAGGAAGCCCTGTAGACTAGGCATAAATTTCTGATCCAAAGTGTGTTACATTCAATCAGGAAAACTAGATTGCAGAAGATGAGAAGGGGTATGGGGGTAGCTGTTGCAGCGGAGCTAATGAACTGCTAATATCTCAAATAATGCTAAATTCTAGAGAAACAAAATGTTTTTTCCAGATCTAAAGTACCATCCTTATATCTTACAAAATGTGTGTTTGAATCAATTACTTTTGAACAAAGGGAACATTATTCTTAATTATGCCTTTAAACACTTTTTCAACAAAAAGTACTGCATATAAAGCAGGTCGCCCTGTACAGGGATCTATTCTTAAACTGCATTGTTCTCTGAATCATTATTTAATCCTAAATAAAGTCATAGACATAAACATTTGTTATGGCTCATTGAATATACTGTATAGTACATAGGTATACAAACACACACACACAGAGAGAGAGAGAGAGAGAAAGAGAATTTAGTGTAGAAAATAGAGATTATTGCTTCACCTTCTATATTCAAAAGTAATATCCAGAAATGAGGAGAAACGAACTCTGATTATTCAGCTTTTATTTTTAGTATATTACTTTTCCACAAGGATGTTATGGCTGAGGTTCCTTCACATCCATTACAAATGGACACTTTCCAATTCTTTATCTCACTACTTTTTCAGATACTTTCCTTTTTACATCTTATTCACTACCAGTATCTGTCAACATTTTACATCCCCGAACTTCCTCACTACTTTTAACTAATGGCACTTCTGATCTGAGGTGTCATTCAGCAGGTTCTGACCAGTTCTGGAGAACCAGTAGTGGAAATTTTGAGTAGTTCTGAGAACCGTCAGTCACCTTCCCCCTTGAGTGGGGTGGGAATGAAGATTTTGCAGTATCCTTTCCTGCCACACCCACCAGGCCACACCTAACAAGCCACACTATGCCTACCAAGCCACCCCCATAGAACTGGTAGTGAAATTCTTTGAATCTCACCACTGCGGTTCTGATCTTATAGAGCAGTGATCCCCAACCTTTGTGGCTTGGTGGCCTGGCTGGGGTGGGGCAGGAGAGGAGAACTGGGTTTCATGATGTTCTGACTCAACTGGGTTCCCAAAGAGCAAACACAGACAAAGGCAGCAGCCCCCACCTTTTAAGGTTTCATAATGAATTCTGTTCTGAAGGCTGCTTTCCACTAATTAGCTCTGACAAGAAAGAGCCTTGCCAAGTTGTTTGTCAAGGCTGCCAAAAGCCCAAAGATAAGAACTAATTTACAAGATTCTCCAAACACGAACTAAGATGTCCACCAGTTGAGTTTAAGAGCTTCTTTGCTGTCTTTGCTGTCTGCAAAGAACGCTTTTCCAGACCTGGCTTTTATCCTCTTGAGGGAGGGGCCATTACCTTGCAGCCTTACTCCCGAGTCGCCTGTGCTGCTGTAACTGTTCTTTCCTCCGAGTAATCCTTCATGCATGTGCACTTGGCGCAGGCTCCTCGGAAACCTCCTTGTCGCTGCTGCCAGCCCCCACAATCTCTGAAGGCAGCAGTCCAGTCCCTGATGGTCCTGGCCTCTCATCAGAGTCATCACTCTCCTCAGCCATCTGCACCTGCAGCCGGCTAACCACAACACATGAACAGTGGCCCTGCACTTGTGTGCATAGCTTCACTCATGCCAAGAGAGAAGAGAAGGCTTAGGGCATGATTTTGCAGTCCTTCAGGTTTCTCAATGCCAAAAGCTATTGCAAAGGGACAGGAGGTCTGAAGCAGCATGAGATTGCTCCCACTTTTGTTTGTTTGCAAAAACTTTTGGCGCAGAAAAGACAAGCCTTTGAGGGCACAGTCTTGTGCTCCTTCAGACTCATTGATGCTGTTCAACGCTCCAAAATCGGATTGGGCGTCCACCACGCAATGTCGGTGAGTCAGCGAAGCTGAGCAGGACACACTCATCCTGCTCAACCTGTGCTCTCACCGCTTCACTTTTGAAGCATTGGGTGCAGGCCACTTGGCAGCCCGGCTTGGGGGCGGGGAGAAGGGAACTGGGCTGTGTGAGCAGGCATGCAGCTCCACTCACGTAAGAGAGAAGAGTGGCCTCTCGCATTGCCTGGTTCTGAGTAGGCCATGTCCCAGTAGTGGGTTGCACCACGGAGGTTGGAGTCCCTGCTATAGAGTACACTTTAGATCTGGGATTCACCCTAGACCTGGGATTCTCAGCCTTGAAACTTTAAGAAACAAGTTGTCTGGAGAACAAGCAAGCTGGCTGGAGTTGTAGTCTATACATTTTAAAGTTGTCAGAGTTGAGAAACACTACTCTAGACCCACCCTATTAGAATTCTGATTTGCGTAGATCTGAAACTCTCTCATTTCCTCTTAACTTCTGCCCTCTCTCTTCAATTACCACAGGGGAGTCTTTTGTTACATATTAACATACTCCAAATACTCTACTCCTATTGGTCCACAAACACTTGAATCTGATTGACTCGACGCTGATTGGCCAAAAATAGCTAGTCTATGATTGGCCACCTCAACGGCGGGAGAATCAAGGAGCCACGAGCAGCCTCTCTATAAAAAAGGGCTGCCGCGGCTCCTGGCTCAGACGGAATTTGAGAACTAAATAAAAGAGCTGAAGTTACACTGGTCTTGAGTCTCATTCTTCACGAACACAACACTGGCGACGAAGGTGGGATTCTGAGACAAGGAGACCAGTCGAGCATGTGGAACCAAGCAGACGAAATGGCCGGAACCAACTCGCCACCCGCACCATTCAATCCAGTGACGGAGGACTGGGAATCATACATCGATATGATTCCTCCTGTTCCTGGAAAGCAACGACTTGCAAGGAATCTCTGACAACAGAAAGAGCCATGTTCCTGATGCATTGTGGGCCCACAGTATTCAAGATGGCCAAGGCATTGGCCAAACCAGAGGATGTAAAGCAGATGGCCTGGCCAGATTTGGAAAAATTGCTGAAGGCTCACTACACACCAACCGTTTCCAGCCTTATTCGGAGACACGAGTTCTACAAACAGGACCAGAGAGAAGGTGAGAGCATCGCAGACTTTGTAGCAGCTCTCAGGGACATTGGAGGGGCATGCGAGTTCCTCAACATGGATGAAGCCATGAGGGACCGCATGGTCCTTGGCCTAAGTGATCTCACC
The DNA here is from genome assembly GCA_015471245.1 of Laticauda colubrina. Lineage (NCBI taxonomy): Eukaryota > Metazoa > Chordata > Lepidosauria > Squamata > Elapidae > Laticauda > Laticauda colubrina. The sequence goes on along the minus strand of BLBF01000004.1, from coordinate 11,115,768 downwards.
CTACAAAGCTGACTAACTCGACCAAAAATTACAGCCACTGAGGCTATTGCTGAGGCCACGGCAGCTGAAGCAGCTAAAAAATCAGCAGCCAAAATGCAACAAATGAATGCGACAACACCAAAAATACCGGCAAAAAACAAGCCAAATTCCAGAGAAAAAGTCAGAGAACACACACAAGACCATCACATACTATGCGGATAGCGAATCATTGTCTGAGATCGATGACGAGGAAGAGGAGATTCACAGACTCCAGGCTGAATGAAATAAATGGGAGAAGAAAGGACGTAAGTCAGGGTTCCAGGGCGCCGGGTGCAGAGGAGACCACCCCATTCTGAGTGCCGTTTCCTAGACGCTATGTGCCGGTATTGCGAGAGACAGGGACACATAGCAAGCGTCTGCTGAAACCGTAAGAGCTACAGCCTCTGACGTAGAGACAACACACCACCAAGGATAAAAGAAAGAAAAACATGGGGCTGTGAGAGTCGAGACAGCAGAGGCAAGCGGCTAAACGAAAACTACAGAAAAGAAGAAACACACCAAACTATTACTATTGGTCATTCAAACGAAACCAATGGTCGAAAAGTACATGTGGCAGTCAGGATTGAGGGCCAGGAATGCGAGATGGAGGTGGACTCTGGATCATATCTATCAATGGTATCATGGAATACCATTAAAAGACAAATACTGCATATTGGCAGAACCGAATTAGAAAACCAAACACTAATACTAAAAGACTACCAAGGAAACAGGATCCCCATAGTCGGACTCGGACACTTCCAAGTCACCTTCAAAGAACACACAAAAATTTTGCCTCTAACCATTGTAGACTGGAACCGCCCAAGCCTGTTGGGACTCGAGTGGTTCGAACCCCTGGGAATCGGAGTGACAGGCCTCAACAGCGTCATCGGGACAGACTGGAAGGAGAGCCTAATGAGAGTTCCAGGACATCTTCAATGGGAAACTAGGCAAGTACCGAGGGTCCCCCATATCATTTAATTTAAATCCTACAAATCACATTCACAAATAAACTCAGAAAGAAACAACGACTTACCTAAAGAAGACTTCGGCGAAGAGGAACAGGAGACACAAGAAGACCAAAAAGCCACTCCGGAAGGGAGCAGCTGAGCCAACTCTACCAGCCCGGGTAGGCCAGGCAGGAGCAGCCAGGCAGGAGGTTCCACAGAGAAAGACGGGAGAAACAGCGATCCCGTCCGAACCCACCGAACACAACAGCATAACTAAACTGCGCAGGTCAACTAGACAACATAAAAGCCCCTCCTATTTACGTGACTACGTAAAGTAGGACCAAACCAAGAGGGGAGGGGTGCTACATATTAGCATACTCCAAATACTCTACTCCTACTGGTCCACAAACACTTGAATCTGATTGGGGTTCTACTCGACGCTGATTGGCCAAAGATAGCTAGTCTATGATTGGCCACCTCAGCGGCGGGAGAGTCAAGGAGCCATCATTGGCCGTGAGCCGTGAGCAGCCTCTCTATAAAAAAGGGCTGCCGCGGCTCCTGGCTCAGACGGAATTTGAGAACTAAATAAAAGAGCTGAAGTTACACTGGTCTCGAGTCTCATTCTTCGCGAACACAACATTTTTGTTGCCTTTTTTTGGAGAAAGTTCAGTATTAGATTTGATGCTCATATAGAGAAAGATACTAGGGGAATTGGAATGATTATTTTCTGGATAAATAGTATTTTCCAGCTATTGTCCCAGGAACTGAGTTACTTTTTATCACAGAAGCGGTTGATCTTCACACTTGATTAGACTGTAAAGTCAGCACTACCGTAGTGAGCTATTGATTTTGCAGTTAAGGAGCTTGTAGTTTTAGACAAAATAACTAAAGCATTACAAATTGAACCTAAGGATGCATACAATGTAATTTAATGCAGACATGAAGTGCAATTTGAATTACACCTTGATTTAACTCTGATGGAATCAGCTAAAGCAACAGAGAAAGTCACATAGGGGTTTTCGGAATGGATATTCTTGCCAATTATGATTAAAATTTGCTGTACTGTATAGGGGATCCTGGAAATATTTAGGTATGCCTTCAGATGAATGTTAAGGATAAGTCCCACTGGCCGACGGATGCAAAATGTATGCAAAAAGGACACAGCGGACGAGCAAAATTTCGGGAGTGGCTCCATCCATTGTTATCCGCTCCAAAAAGTGCCTCAAATTTGCATAAACAGAACGGAAAAGAATGGAAAGGAACGGACAGGAGTAGTACGTAGCAGGGATGTTAAGCGGATGTTCGTAGGAAGCCTAGCGGATGACAGCGGATGGAAGCGGATGACACATCCGAAGGGCTTCCGAGGGAGAATTGTGAAGCAGACGCATAGCGGAAGGAGCAGATACGTAGCGGATGACGCAGATGCATCACGGACGCCTATAGGATGCATAGCAGATGCATAGCGGATGCAAAGCATTCACTGTGCATGCAGGGAGTATGAATTGCGTCAGCTCCACGGATATAAAAGGATGCAGCTTGCAAGCAGTCAGCATTCAGAGGAAAGACGTGCTGCCACAGACATCTTCAAATAACATCATGGTTCGTCAGTCAGGGAAGAAGAGAAAGTCTGTGCCTACTCCTGCCAGCCCTGGCAAGAAGGACAGAACCACCATCCCCCCCCCCCTGGTGCTGACTCTGAAGCTGCTGGTGCTTCTGCTGTTGGTGCTCCTGGTGTTGCTGCTGCTGGTGCTTCTCCTGCTGCTGGTGCTGCTGGTGCTTCTCCTGCTGCTGGTGCTGCTGGTGCTTCTCCTGCTGCTGGTGCTGCTGGTGCTGGTGCTACTGCTACTGCTACTGCTACTGCTGCTGTGGTGGACCAGCCCCAAGGCCCTCACAGCCCTGCTGCTCAAGCCCCTGAAGGCCCTGCTGCTCAAGCCCCTGCCAGAGGGAGGAAGAGGCAAGGGAAGGAGAAGGGAGAGAGGAAACAGTACACCCTTTCCGAGGACCATGAGGAGGAGGTGCTGGAATGGCTGAGGGAGAACGAGTACCTGTGGAAAAAGGGCCACAGACTCTATCACAACACCAAGAGGAAGCAGGCAGCTTGGAGAGACAAGGCAGGGAGCCTGGGCTACACTTCAGAACTACTCCTGGGATGGTGCAAGCACATGCATACCTGGTATGGCAAGCTACACCTCAAGAAATCTGGACAGGCCGTTGTCAAGCTCACTGACCGGGAGATGGACGTCATGGCCAAGTGCAGCTTCCTGGAGGGTGAGGTCCACCACCGAGGAGCAGCCCCTCTGACAACCCTCTCCCTCAGACAGCCCACAGACAGCCAGTCCTCTTCCAGCCAGGAGACAGCTACCGTGTCCAGGCAGGTGTCTTTGGAGGGCCTCACGGCAGAGTCCCCCCGACAGCTCCACTCCCCATGCCAGAGGACGTGGAGGATCCCATCTCAAATGGAGCAAGAAGAAGCAGCAGCCAGAGACCAACCCACACCCACACCCAGCTCCACCTCCACAGAAAACAGGCAGAGAGGCAAAGGGAGACTGGAGGGCCAGAGCCACACTGTCCTGTTGGAGATCAGGGACACAATCAAAACCAGCACAGATCTTCTCTCTCAGCTGGTCCACAGCGACATACCATCCTCGAACCGAAAGCCCTTCATCACCTACGTGAGCCAGACCCTCATGGACCTGCCCAAGGCCCAGTACCAGGTGATGAAGCAGAAGATCACAGCACTTCTGCACAACCCTCCAGGCCCAGCTGAACCTGCTCTGACCCAGTCCAGGTCTGCTCCTCCACCCCAGGCGATGTCACAGCCCTTCCACGGCTTTCAACAGCCCCTCACCTACCAAGGCTACAAGTACCAGGACTTCCCACAGCAGAGGCAGCCCTTCCCAGTCCAGGCCCAGGTTCATCACACGTCACAGATGCCTCACCTCGCCTAGCTGCAGCCAAACAGCCCCACTACACTCCTCCTTCCTCCACCCCACAGCCAAGCCCCTCAATGGACAATCTGTCATCAGTCTTGGGCCTGACATCCCAGGTCCTTGATGAAGGGCCTCTCAACCTCACAGGACTGTGTCAGCTCTCTGAGAGCTTCCTGAACACACCATCCCCGGTTGTACTCTTGGGGCCAAGCACCCCAATGGCGCCTCAGACCAGCACTCCAGCCACAGCCAACTCCACAGTCCCTGCCTGCTTGACAGTGAGACCATGGACATGCCTCAGAGTGACTGAGAATAGTGCCAGAGACTGAATTGTTTCCTGTTCACTTTATCTTTGCTTTAGACACTTTACTTGGTTCATTTTGCTTTTTTAACAAAGTCATACAGTTTACTTAAGACAGTTATTAATAAAGGTTATCTTTGCTTCACCCACTTGGTCCATTATATTTACTTAATAAAGTCTTGGTGAAAACTTTGAAAAAATGCTTAAGCCTTTGCATGCTTGTGGGATGGGTAAGGAAAGTTGTGGGATGGGTAAGGATAGTTGTGGGATAGGTAAGGATAGCTGTGGGATAGGTAAGGATAGTTGTGGGATGAGTAAGGATAGTTGTGGGATAGGTAAGGATAGCTGTAGGATAGATAAACCTCCAGTGCAAGCATAGTGGGACTGTATGGTCCACCCTCCCAGCTGCCACACATGTGGCCCTTTTTATCAATAACAATTTATTCATTGATCAACACATTTCAAAATAAACAAAGCTCTTTATTAATGCCCTATTCATTGTAGGACCACTCAACATACATGGCACAATCTCATCAGTGTTATGAGACAGGCTCAAGGAAGCATCCATTAAACATCTACCATCCTGTCTTGCCACTCCACTGCTCCAGCTGGGGAGTTGCACCAGTGTTTCAGGAGGTTGCGCTGCTTCTTCCCTTCATGTGAAGCTCGGTTGGGACCTTGTACATCCACAGTGTCTATCAGGTTTTGTCCTTGCCTCCATTCACCAGGCTCCATGTCCTCATTCTCTTGTTGACGGTCCACAAGCCTGTTGACGGTCCACAAACACTGGGTAGTGGGTGTGCATGAGATTGTGCAGGATGCAGCAAGCTTCCACGATGCTCCTCACGGTCCCTGGGTGATGCTGCATGGTGGTGAGAAGTACCTGGAACCTGTTGACCAGGACGCCAAAGGCGTTCTCCACCACCCGTCTTGCCCTGGACAGCCTGTAGTTGAAGATCCTCTCTTCATGGGTGAGGTATCTTGAACTGTAGGGCTTCATGAGGTAGGTTCTGAGGGAGAAGGCGTCATCCCCCACGATGAAGTAGGGCACATCTTGTGTGTCATTGGGTAGGGGGTCTGGATCTGGAAAACCCAGGATGAGGTTGCATTCCAGCCCATCCTTGAGGTCACTGGCGTTGTATACCTGGCTATCTGAAGCTGACCTGTTGCCTGAAGCATTGATGTATATGAACTTGTTGTCAGCATCAACCATGGCAAAGAGGATGATACTGAAGAAGCCCTTGTAGTTGTAATAAGAGGACCCTGAGTTGGCTGGAGCTTTGCAGGCCACATGCTTCCCATCTATGGCTCCAACGGTGTGGGGAAAATTCCACCTCTGATACCACTCTTCTGCAACTTTCCTACAGCCTTCTTCAGTGGTGGGACACTGTAGGAGCTCCTCCACGTATTCTTCGATGATGGCCTGCACCACTTCTCTGACCACTTTGCTGATGCTGTTGTGTGGCACCCTCCAGGCAAACTACATGTTTCTGTATGTGGTTCCAGAGGCCAGGTGCCGCAGAGTCAGTGCCACCTTCAGTCCAGGGTCCAGGTTGGGATGGAAGTTGGTGCTCGGCTTGGTCAACCTGGGTCTCAGATGCTCTACAATTCTGTAGAATTGGGCCAATTCTGTTCTTCTTTGGATGCGTTTGGTGGCTGCTGTGTTGGTGTGGAATTTCAATTGGAAGCTTATGGGGATTAAATTTTGATCTCGGCAGTTGCATAGGAACCCAAACTCTGGCTCAGATACCTAGATGACACCTTCATAATCTGGCCACACGGGAAAGAAAAACTGAACAACCTCCTCACAGCCTACACCCCAAAATACAATTCACCATGGAAACAGAAGCTAACAATCAACTTCCCTTCCGAGATGTCTTAGTATACAAAAAATCCAATGGCTCCCTAGGACACACCATCTACCAGAAGAAAACACATACAAACCGCTATCTACATGCACTCTCACACCACCACCCAGCACAGATCAATTCCGTAGCTGAGACACTCATCTCCAGAACAAAATGCTTAGCCGACGAACAACACTTAAAAACTGAACTACACACTCTCACTAATATACTTACAGCTAATGGATTCCAAAAAAAGATTACCCACCTAATCCAAAAAGAAACCCCAACTAAAAGCCAAGACAGAGAACAAGAGAATGGCAAAACCCTCCTCCCATATATAAAAGGCACTACAGACAAAATCAGCAAGATCCTCCAAAAACACAACATAAAAACAGCATTCTGCACAAACAGAAAAATACCCATCATCCTAAGAAACCCTAAAGACAAAATCAAGTTAGAAAACCAAGGAGTATACGAAATCCCTTGCACTGCCTGCCCCATCACATACATCGGACAAACTAACAGAAGAATAAGTGCACGCATTGAAGAACACAAGAACTCAATCAAAAAAGAAGAACTGACCTCTTCCCTGGTCTAACACCTCAAAGCCACAGGACATGAAATTGACTTTAAAAATACCAGAACTATCACAAAAACCAAACACTTCAACAACAGAATAATCAGAGAAGCCATAGAGATAGAAAAACGCCCACACAACATGAATAAACGAGATGATACCTCCCGCCTACCAACCATTTGGAAACCTGCCCTCATTAATAAACGAGTACCTAACATGAAGAATGACACCAGACCCACACCCACGAGTGCCACACAAGATGCTACCACCACACTTCCACATAGAAAAAAGACTCACACCCACACAGAAGATGAGACACGACCACGGACCAGAAGCCGTACTGCAGCTGCACCACTACCCGCTTCAAACCCTTCTGACCCATACAAGAAGCGAACTGACACCCACCATGAAGATGTGGCACGACCACGAACGCGAAGCCAAACAACAGTACCACAGCTCACCAGCTCAAATCCCCCAGCAACGAAGACTAACCTGAGCACAACCAAGCCCCCACCTGAACAGAACACACCCCCATCCAATCAGAACACAACCAACCCCCCTACCAATCAGAACACAGCCAAACCCCCAACCAATGAGAACACACCCCCAGCCAATCAGAACACAGCCAAGCCCCCACCCAATCAAGTCACCCCCCCACTAGCAGTTAAAAGTAAGAAGCAGCTGCAAGCTCACATTACTCTGAGAAGCACAGAGCCGAAGAAACAAGCCTGAAGATGATGAATGAGATTTCATCGAAACATTGCCTAGATACTTCCAATTTTATGTGGAAGAATACTCGAATAACCAAAGATACACACACACACACACACACACACACACATATATATATATATATATATATATGTGTGTGTGTGTGTGTGTGTGTGTGTGTGTGTGCGTGTGCGTGTGTGTGTGTGTGCTGTTTAGCTTCCTTCGGGTATTATCCCACATCATTGTAGTTCTGTTAAAGTTGTAGCAACGTTTCAGCAGAATCTCATCTGCCATCCTCAGGCTTCTGTATAGAGTTAGTTCCTGGTTTCAGATTTGAGGCTGGTCCATTCTGATTGGTTGGGAGCCTGGATCTGTATTCATTGGACTTGGAGTTTGATTGATTGGTGTTTCTGGTTTCTTCTGTCTGTTTTGTGGCTTTGATTGGCTGGCAAGACTCTGTTCTTGTGTTGGAGGCTTTCAGTGCAGCTTGGCTCCGTGTGAAGGGACGGCTGCTCTTCATTAGCAAGCTGCTCTTCATTAGCAAGCTGGGTTTCACCTGGGTGCCTGGTGGGGCGGTGTTTGGGTTGGAGCTATCAGAGGGAGTCTGTTTTTGCCCAGGTGTTTGCCTGGCTTGTGGCATGGAGATCTTTCTATTTGAAAGTGCAGGCTTCCAAATGATTGACAGTCTGGTGGAATCATCTCTTCTATTCATGCTGTCAGGTCTTTTTTCAATCTCTATGGCTTCTCTGATGATTCTGTGGCTGGGGTTTTCTATAGTGTGGCTGGGGTTTTCTATATATATATACAGTTCAAGATGGCAAAGGCCCTTGCGAAGCCCCGAGACGTTAAACAAGTAACGTGGCCAGAATTGGAAAGAATCCTCAAAGCACACTACGCTCCGATGGTGTCAAACTTAATAAAGCGACACGAATTTTACCGCAGAGACCAGAGAGAGGGAGAGACCGTCGCCGATTTCATTGCTGCCCTTAGACAACTAGGGGGTGAGTGTGATTTCCTGAACATTGACGAAGCGATGAGGGATCGCGTGGTGTTGGGTCTGAGAGACTCGACCGCACAGAGTAAATTACTCAACAAGCCCAACATCACCGTGACCGAAGCCATCGCGGAAGCCACAGCCGCTGAAGCTGCGAAAAAATCAGCCGTCACAATGAAAAAGATGAACACACACAGCGAAGAAACAAACCCAACCAAAAACAGAAAGCAGCCTGCCACCACAATCCACTACGAAGAGTCTGGCAAAACATTTGAATCGAGCAAAGAAGACGACGAGATCCACCGTTTGCTCACGAACAGAAAAGAGCGCGAAAGAAGGAATTGGCGGGAGTGCGCTGGCTGCGGAGGAAACCATTCCCGAGCCGAATGCAGATTTCTCGATGCCATCTGCAGGCATTGCAAGAAACGAGGGCACATCGAGAAAGTCTGCAAGAACAAAAAAAAGCTACAGCCCAACGAGACGCAGAAATTCCCCAACACGAGCTGAGCCGAAACGAGCTGAGAGAAAGTGGCAACAAGAGAAGTGAGCCAGTACACACCAAACTGTCACTATAAAGAGCGCTCAGACGGGAAGCGGGAAGAAAGTTAAAATCATCGTAAAAATCGAAGGAAAACACTGCAAGATGGAAGTGGACTCGGGGTCCTTCCTCTCCATGGTATCATGGGACACAATAAAACAGCTAGTCCCAGGTATCAAACCCAAAGAATTACAGAAGCAGCACCTAACTCTCAAGGACTACCAGAGAAACCAAATCCCTGTAGTTGGCATGGGACATTTCCGAGTCGCCTACAAACAACATGTCAAGGTGCTACTGCTGACCATAGTCGACCGAAACAGACCAAGCCTCCTGGGCATCGAATGGTTCGCGCCATTGGGCATCGGGATGACCGGGATCGATTGAGTGACTACAACCGGTTGGGAAGACGACCTCATCCGAGAATTCCAAGACATTTTTGACGGCTCACTTGGCAAGTATCGGGGAAATCCCATTTCTTTCAGTCTAAACCCCCAAATAGCCCCACGAAGAATAAAAGCCAGACGAGTTCCTTTTGCACTAAAGGCAAAAATAGAGGAACAGCTGGACAAATTAATAGCCCAAGGGGTGTTAGAACCTGTGGACCATGCCAAGTGGGAAACACCAATAGTCACACCGGTCAAACCCGACGGGTCCGTTAGAATCTGTAGTGACTATAAGGCTACCCTGAACCACGCATTACAATCAAGCGCATACCCGGTGCCTGTAGTCCAGCATTTGCTTCACTCCCTGGGAAAAGGAAAAGTTTTTGCTAAACTTGACCTAGCACAAGCCTATCAACAGCTCCCAGTGGACCCAGAAACTGCTGAAGCACAGACTATAGTCACACATAAGGGCGCATTCAAATGTCACCGACTCCAATTTGGAGTGAGTGTGGCCCCAGGCGTCTTCCAGAGTCTAATGGAACACCTCCTAAATGGCATACAAGGAGTCGTACCATATTTCGACGACGTCCTGATCTCAGCCAAAGATGAACCCAATTTTAAAAAAGACTCAAAGAAGTACTAACTAAGTTCAGAGAATCTGGCCTCAAAGTAAAAAGAGAAAAGTGTTGCCTAATTAAGAATAGAGTCGAATTCCTAGGCTATTTAATAGACGGAGAGGGTATACACCCTACAGACAAAAAGATTAAAGCGATTAAAAATGCACCAGAACCAAAAAACAAGACCGAATTACAAGCCTTTTTAGGAATAATTAACTTCTATAATGTATTCCTGCCAAATAAGGCCACTATAGCAGAACCATTGCACCGTCTTTTAGACAAAAAAGCAATTTGGACTTGAGGTTACAAAGAAAAGCAAGCCTTCCAAAAAATTAAAAGCTTGCTAACATCCTCAAACGTTCTCATTCAATTTAGCAACACACTGTCCTTAAAAGTGACCTGCAACGCCTCCCCCATTCGAAGTAGGTGCCATCCTAAGCCACCAACTACCTGATGGCAGAGAAGCGCCCGTCGCATATTATTCGAGGACTTTATCTAAAACCGAGCGGAATTACAGCCAATTGGACAGAGAGGCACTAGCAATTGTCGCAGGAGTGAAACATTTCCACAAGTACCTATACGGGCGGACTTTTCAAATTATAACAGACCACAAACCGCTAATAGGAATTTTGGTGGGAAACATACCTACACCAAATATCCTCTCCCCAAGAATGACGAGATGGTCAGAGTTCCTAGCAGCCTACTCATACACTCTGACACACCAACTGGGGAAACAGATTTCACATGCGAACACTCTAAGCAGAGCACCCTTGCCAGCGACTGAAGAAGACCCGGCACCAGCGATGACAGCACTACAAATAGAGACTTGCCCCGATCTACCCATATCAGCATATGATGTCGCCAGAGCCACCGCAAAAGACTCTTTGACTGCCAGTGTTCTTAACTGGGTAGGTTAAGCTGGCCGGAAAATCAAAAAACTGAAAACTTTAAACCTTTCCGGACCAGACAAACCAAACTTTCTATTCAAAAAGGTTGTTTACTGTGGGGTGATCGGGTGGTTATTCCTAACAAACTACAACCTAGGGTACTTAGTATGCTACACGAAGGTCACCCGGGGATTGTAAAAATGAAAAGCCTTGCTAGAAGTTATGTCTGGTGGCCGGGTATTGATAGGGACATAGAATACTGGGTAACCTCGTGTAACAAATGTCAAACAATTAGACCATCCCCACCCAAAGCACCCATTAGAGATTGGGAAATCCCACGGGGCCCCTGGTCACGAATCCACATCGATTTCGCTGGTCCAACTAAAGGACATACCTTTCTGATTGTTGTGGACACAGCAGCCCCATCTGAACCGGTCGAAGTCTTCACTAAGAATGAACCGCGCAAGTCAAGTCGAGTCCGGAAAAGCCCCACCTACCTGCGAGACTACGTCACCACGTAGGACTGAACTAAGAGGGGACGGGTGTTCTATATGTAAAGTGGGTGACTCCAAATCTGCAAACCTGATTGGTCAAATAAACTAAGCATTGGATTGGTTCACTAGGAACCAATCCAAAGAGCTGCTGAAAGGCGGCAAATTTAAGCAACTGCCATTGGCTACAAGCAGGCAAGCCAGCCTGTATAAAAGGCTGGCCTCGGCTTCAGCCAAGTTTTCTTATTTACTGACTAGTTAAAGAATAAAGTATTTGTTGTTGGAACCCGGTCTACCTCGTGTGTTTTCTGAACAAAACATTATGGGTGACTCCATACTTTTCTGTTATAAGGGAATTGTATCCCTTTAACTATATGTCAGATCTACAATTCTCAGAATTTCCCATCAGCATGAATAATGGGAATTTTTGGGATTGTATTCCCAACATATCTTGAGCATGCCAAATTGGGGAAGGCTGATATACAGTCTCCATATTACCCCTTTTTTTAAAAAGAGGAAGTACTTCCTTCTTAGATTTTATTTCATCAATGAAATATTGTCGCCTCAGTCTGTCTTCTGTTACTGAATGATAGTTTCAAACTTCAGAAGAGATTTTTGCTTTGTGTTTAACATGTCAATTTGAAGATTATGCATATATTTTTGAAAAAACACAACACCACATCTCAGATAGGAAAGTAAATCCATCAGATAGAATTGAGAAAGCACAAAGTAATTACTAATGATGGAACATCTGCTCCTTTAACCTGCTCCTCGGTGAAAATGCTATTGATATCAATCTAGACTTTTCATTTCCTTAATGGCTATTGATTATCCTAACAGATTTTATTTTGCAGCATTTAAAGGGCAACTGGACCATAATCTACCATAGTAGACCATGTGACAAACAGGAAGTGCAGAGTTCAGATCTTGCCTCTCCTGGTGTTAAAACTATGCCGGTCACATTAGGATTTAAGCCCCTGTTAGTCTTATATGTAATCTGAGGATAATGAAATGATCTATCATGATCTAATAATGTGTGTGAAGTTTAGAATATTCATAGACAGCTACCTCATTGCCAAGCAGAAAGAGAGACGTGCCAATGTGGGTATATTCTGTCTGTGCAGTGTTATAGCTTAGCAGTCCAAGAGTTCATCTTTGTGAGAGAAACAGTTGTAGCCTCTAAAATATTCATTCATTATTGCCATCCATCTCACACACTTCTCCAATAGCCAGGTTTAATATGTGAAAGAGAAGAGAGGGGAAGGGAGTTACCCAGCCTGCTCAGACAAACTGCTAACAGAAATATGCCATTAAAGAGCCTCATTAAACATCCCAGGCAGAGGTGGTATTCAGCAGGCTCTAACCAGTTCTGGAGAACCAGTAGCAGAAATTTTGAGTAGTTCAGAAAACCAGCAAATCCCACCTCTGACTGGAGATTTTACAGTATCCTTCCCCTGCCATGCCCACCAAGCCATGCCCACAGAATCAGTAGTAAAAAAAAAAAGCAAATCCCACTACTGATCCCAGGCAACTGAGCAACAATGAAGGAGGAATACCCTCAGGGACATTAGTAATATAGAGAGCATATAAAATAGCTTTGAAGGACAGTAAGAAAAACTACAGTATTACCAAGCTAAGGATCAGACAAGCATGGCTTCAGCCTATTCCAAGAAAACTAATTTAAGAAAATGCCCCCTACAGGGCCCTCCCAAATTCACACACAAATAAAGTGAAAGAAGAGGGCAAGCATCTCCCCATTTGCAATGTTCAGTCATTAGAGCTGTTCTAATCAAAGTGGTTTCAGGCCTATATGTCATCTGCTTTTTGGTTTGATCTACCCTGTAAGGCTGACAGAAGAAGCATTTGAACTTCATGCTCTGTTGGCCTCTTCTGCCCAAGCACTTTAACATTGAATAAGCAGTAGGATTCCAGAAAATCTGTCCAATTTTCATCATAAAATAAATATATTATTTTATATTAAAATAATATATTTGAATATGCTCAGCTGAGCACCAATCTAAAGAGCAAAGTTGGGAAACAGAAAGTCCAACCCCATCTCGGTTCAGATTTTAAAGGATATCTCCAGGATTAGAGACATTCATGCTGGTATCACCAATTTCAGAACTGTTGACATTCTGGAGTTCATAAAGAGATGAAGATCTTTGCTATATTGAGATCCCACTTCAGGAAAGCCTGTGATTTTAAAAGCAATCCTTTGTTGGGTCACACCAAAGGTCTGTTCTGTTTCCTCAAGGTAATCACAGAGACATTCCTCTGTTGAGACTGTGGAATTTCTAAGAAAGGAGCCACATCTGTGAGGGATTACTTGGCCTTAGAGTTAAGGTATTCAGGAACTGAATCATGACATTAGTGAATGGTGTGAGGTTGCAGAATTTTAACACCAGGATTCCCATCAATGACCTAGCCAACGAAGTAGAGGGAGCCCATACATACTGAAGTCTTGACTCTCTTCTTAGACCGCAAGAAATAATGAATCACATCACCAGTCTCCCTCTGGGTTAGGTAGAATGAAACCTCTGAATTGGTTGGGTTTGATAGAAATAGTAAATGGTTGGTCTTGAATAGCCTGTTTTATACTCTGGAATTGCCACCTGTGATCCACACAGTGTAGTCTATGCATGGACTTGGCAATGTATTGTCAATTCCCCTGCTGTTTGAACAATAAATAATAATGGTGGGGGGGGGAGTCTCTTCATTGACTACCACTTTGCAGTGAGCGCTGATATATAAAAATGTTGTCATAGTAATGGGATCTGAAACCTTCTCACACATAGCTGGAGATAATTTAGATCTAGAATTCCAGCTTTTAGGTAGTAGGTAAGGGTCATAATTCCTTACATGCTGCCAACTCCTCAAAGCATCCATCCAATACTGCATCTGGATTATGTGAGCATTGAATCAACTGTTAGAGTATCCAGTCATAAGCAACAATTATTAGATTGAAACTGTCTTAGAAACTGAACTGAGGGTGATTTATTTCTTTTGAATTTTCCAAAAATTTAAATGAATTTCAATCAAAATTGATATCATTAGAAATTTAGGAATTATATTTGGATATTGTCCTCTGCAAAGATCCTAGCAGAAAATATGGATTTGTTCCAACAATTTTATCTATTTCTCCTTTTTCCAAAAAGGAGTGAGAAATTTATTTGAGACAATATATTTGAATACATATTGCTGCACTTTTATTTTTTTATTGCTTCATTATTTTTACTATGGTTATATTTACATTTTTATAATTTTACATTTTATTCCTGTAAACCTCCTAGAGTCACCCCATAGCCGGCAAATTTAAATAAATAAACAAACAAATATTATCTATATATTATCACACAAAAAGATCCAGAATATATTTAATAATGCAAATATTTATTAGAACAATATATGTATATAGCTCAAAGCATGCATTATATCCGGTCATGGCGAGAAATGGCTTAGAGAAAAGTTTAATTGCATGGCTACTATCAACATTAAGTAGGAAAACATGAACTGAAAGGTGAAGTTATTCTGCAGAACATTCTGGACGACTTCCTGGACGACTTGAGCAAATGAATAGGGCCACTTCTTCTGATTTTAAAAGCATACTTTTTCATTAATAGAAGTGTATGGAAGACTAGCTCGATACCCATGCTTCGCTACAAAACTATGTGGTCGTGCTTAGTTTTTGGGGAGGAAAAGAAGGAGAAAAAAATTCTGTCTCTGCCTACCAGCATCCATCAGTATTCATCTGGCTAGCATCCTGTTAACGTGTGGGCTGTTTCAAAACTGAAACAGTATTTGCTGTGTGAGCAAGAAGGAGACAGCAAGGAGCCTGGGCGTGGCTTAGCTCAACTGTTCTGTACTAAAGCTGCTTGTGCTGTGAAACTGAAACTCCTCTCCTCTGCTTGTGTTTTGCATTTGGAACAGATTTCTTTTCAGGTGGGGAGGGGGAGTAGACTCCTTAGCATCAGAACATGTTAATAATAATATAGGAAATACAAATGCTCTGATGGTCATTTTGAAAAATCCTTTCTTCGTAAGCACTTAGAAGCCAAGAGGAACATACATGCCAAATTTTAAGTTTGTAGGCTTTATGGTTCTGGAGATTTTGTGTTGGTGCATGAGTGTTATTTCACTTTCATACATATAGATATACCTTAGTCTTGCCATCATGGTTCTCCTTCATAATGGATTGGGCATCTATAGAAACAATAACTTGCAACAGAAGTAAAGGATGAATTGGATTTCTGAAATGCTCCCAGAAATCTTAAAAGCATTCTTGCAAATGAGCCATCACTATTGTTCTGTATAAAGAATAGTAGACTCCAAATACAGGTTTCTGATTGGCTAAAGAACTTGAATGGGGATTGGTTCAAAAGGAACCAATCCACATAGCTGCTCAAAGGTGGCAAATATTAAATACCTGTCATTGGCTACAAGCCGGCAGAGAAAAACCTATAAAAGGCTGCCGCAGCTTGAGCCAATGTTCCGTTTTTCAACTGTGTTATAAAATAAAGACTTTGTTGTTGGAACCCGGTCTACCTCGTGTTTTTTCCGGATGGAACACTGGCGACGAAGGTGGGATCGTCCTAAATGTGAGACTGAGCACGCAGTGACAGATAAAACCAGACGAAGAACAATGGCTGGAAACAATGCGCCGCCCGCACCCTTCAATCCCAATGAAGAGGATTGGGAATCCTACGTAGACCGTTTCCAGATGTACCTGGAGAGCAATGAGATGGAGGAAATCTCAGACCAGCGCAAGAGAGCTGTTTTCTTGACACACTCTGGGCCCGCAATCTTCAAAATGGCCAAGGCTTTGGCGAAGCCCCATGATGTAAAACAATTGACTTGGACAGAGCTCCAAAGAACATTAAAGGCCCACTATGCACCGGTGATGTCAAATTTAATAAAGCGGCACGAGTTTTATTGGAGAGACCAGAAAGAAGGCGAAACCATCGCTGATTTTGTGGCAGCCCTCCGACAAATAGGGGGAGCGTGCGAGTTTCTGAACTTAGATGAAGCGATGCGGGATCGAGTAATATTAGGGTTAAGAGACTCTAATATACAGAGCAAGCTACTGAATAAACCCAACATATCAGTAGCCGAAACTATCGCAGAAGCCTCGGCTGCTGAAGCCGCGAAAAAATCGGCGGATAAAATGAAACAAATGAACGCGAACAATGACGAAACAAGCCCGGCCAGAGGGAAAAAACAATCTCCCACCACCACTCATTACGAAGAATTCGACGAGACGTCAGAATCCGGGGAGGAAGACGACGAAATCCACTGCCTATATGCCAATAAGAAAGGGCGCGAAAACAGAAATCGGCGGGAATGTGCTGGCTGCGGGGGAAACCATCCTCGAGCTGATTGCAGATTCCTCGATGCCATTTGCAGAGCATGCAAGAAAAGGGGGCATATTGAGAAAGTCTGCAGGAACAAAAAGAATTACATCCCAAAAAGACACAGTGACTCCCCAGCAAAGACTGAGCCAAAACTATCCGAGAGAAAGTGGCAGCGAAACAAGCAAGCTACTAACCGAGAGAAAGCATACCAGACTTTCACTATCGGAAGTGCTCAGACGGAAAGCTGGAAGAAGGTAAAAATAATTGTAAAAATTGAAGACAACCCCTGCGAAATGGAGGTTGACTCTGGATCTTTCCTATCAATGGTGTCATGGGACACCATCAAAAAACTGGTCCCAGACATCAAGATCAAGGAACTCCAGAGACAAAAACTAACCCTCAAGGACTATCAAGGAAACCGAATTCCTGTAGTAGGCCTAGGACATTTCCGAGTCGCCTACAGACAACATGTTGCAGTACTACCATTAACGATAGTCGACCGAGATCAACCAAGCCTCCTGGGCATCGAATGGTTCGCACCATTGGGCATCGGGATGACCGAAGTAGACCGGGTGGCTGCAACCGACTGGGAAGAAGACCTGATCCAAGAATTCCAGGATGTTTTCGATGGCTCCCTAGGCAGGTATCGGGGGACCCCAATTTCTTTTAGTCTAGACTCCCAGGTAGCCCCTAAAAGACTAAAGGCCAGACGAGTTCCTTTTGCTCTAAAAGCAAAAATAGAGGAACAACTAAATAAATTAATAGATCAAGGGGTTTTAGAACCGGTTGACCATGCTAAATGGGAAACACCAATTGTAACGCTGATTAAACCAGATGGGTTGGTTCGAATCTGTGGCGACTAGAAGGCTACCCTGAACCACGCATTGCAATAAAGCGCATACCCGGTGCCAGTCGTGCAACACCTATTACACTCTCTTGGGGGAGGAAAAGTTTTAGCTAAACTAGACCTAGCACAAGCTTACCAACAGCTCCCAGTAGACCCCTTAACGGCTGAAGCACAAACAATAGTGACTCACAAAGGTGCATTCAAATGCAACAGACTCCAATTTGGAGTAAGCGTAGCCCCAGGCGTTTTCCAGAGTCTCATGGAACGCCTGTTAAATGGTATAAAAGGGGTCATACCATACTTCGACGACGTCCTAATTTCGGCCAAAGATGCAACCCAGCTTAAGAAAAGACTTAAAGATGTCCTAAATAAATTCAGAGAATCTGGCCTTAAAGTAAAGAAAGAAAAATGCTGTCTAACGACTGATCGCGTCGAATTGTTGGGATATTTGATAGATGGAGGGGGCATACACCCTACCGAAAAAAAAGTCAGAGCTATTAAAGATGCACCAGAACCAAGGAATAAAACTGAACTGCAGGCATTTTTGGGACTAATAAATTTTTATAACGTGTTCCTACCCCACAAAGCAACAATAGTGGAACCATTACACCGATTACTGGATAAGAAAACAATTTGGACTTGGGGGTATAGAGAAAAGAAAGCCTTCCAAAGAATAAAAAACTTATTAACATCAAACACCATTCTCATCCAGTTTAGCAACACACTGCCATTGACGGTAACATGTGACGCCTCACCATTTGGAGTTGGTGCCATCCTGAGTCACCAATTGCCAGACGGAAGAGAGGCACCCGTCGCATACTATTCAAAGACTGTCTAAAGCCGAGCGAAATTATAGTCAATTGGACAGGGAAGCCCTGGCAATCGTCGCCGGAGTAAAACGCTTCCACGAATATCTATATGGAAGAACATTTGTAATAGTAACGGACCATAAACCTCTACTTGGAATTTTGGCGGGAAACAAACCAACACCAAACATTTTATCCCCGTGAATGACTAGATGGTCAGAATTCCTAGCAGCCTACTCGTATACTCTAACACATCGCCCTGGGAAACAAATCTCCCATACAGACGCTTTGAGCAGAACTCCGCTACCAATTATAGAGGAAGACCCGGCACCAACGATGACCACCTTGCAGATAGAGACATGCCCAAATCTGCCCATATCTGCAAATGATGTCGCCAGAGCCACCACAAAGGACCATTGACTGCCCGTGTACTGAACTGGGTAGGTAAAGGCTGGCCGGAAAACCAAAAAACTGAGAACTTTAAGCCTTTCCGGACCAGACAAACTGAACTTTCAATTCAAAAGGGTTGTTTGTTATGGGGTGATCGGGTTGTTATCCCCTCCAAATTACAAACGAGGGTACTCAATATGCTTCACGAAGGCCACCCTGGAATTGTTAAAATGAAAAGCCTTGCTAGAAGCTATGTCTGGTGGCCGGGTATAGATAGGGACATCGAATACTGGGTAAATTCATGTAACAAATGCCAAAGCAATAGGCCTTCCCCGCCACAAGCACCCATAAGGGACTGGGAAACCCCACGAGGCCCCTGGTCACGAATCCACATCGACTTTGCGGGTCTGACTAAGGGACATACTTTCCTCATTATCGTAGATGCATACTCAAATTGGCTAGAGGTTAAAATTATGCCATCTACGACAACTGAAACCCTTATTAAACAACTGGACAAACTCTTTGCGACCCATGGCCTGCTGGACGTCCTAGTGTCTGACAACGGGCCACAGTTAACGAACATTCAATTCGAACAATACCTAGCCTCCCTAGGTATCAGACATGCCCTAACCGCGCTGGCCCATCCGGCTGCGAACGGCAGGGCAGAGAGAATGGTTAGATTTACCAATGAAGGGTTAGAAAGAATGGACATTGGGGATGTCCAAGATAAAATAAATCGCCTGCTCACCCTCCAGCATATCACACCCAGTACCATAACAAACCAAAGTCCGGAGGAACTACTAATGGGGAGAAAACTAAGGTCGCAACTAGACAGATTGCACCCAAACTATACACCAGAAAGCCCCCCCCGACTCCTCCACCCGTTTCAGGACATTTGAAATAGGCGACCTAGTCTATGCAAAAAAATTTTCTGGGGACCCATTATGGCTACCAGGAACAATCACGCAAATTACAGTCCCCCGGTCCTACCGACTAACCATAGACAATGGCAGGGAATGGAAGCGGCACATAGACCAGCTTCGTTCCCAAAACATCGAAAGAAGTACAAACACAAAACCACAAATATTAAAAAACAACGAAAACCAAACCAAAGAGGGGGGGAAAATACGAGAAAATAATAAAGAACAGTTAAAATTAAATACAGAATACAATAGCAATCAAAAAGAGCATAAAAGAGACTTACAGTTAGAAGACAATCATGGGGAAAGTCCAGACGAAGGGGCCAGCCAGGCCAGCTCGACCTGCCCGGAGAGACCAGGAGGGAGCGGCAACACCACCGGCCTAAGAAATCTAGGCGGCAGTAAAATGGCTGACTCACCCTTCCAGGCGGTTCCATGGGAAAGAACAAGAGAGACAGCAACCCCATCCGAACCGGTAGAAGTCTTCAACAGGAATGAACCGCGCAAGTCCAGTCGAGTCAAAAGAAGCCCCACTTACCTGCGCGACTACGTCACCACGTAGGACTAAGCCAAGAGGGGAGGGGTGTTCTGTATAAAGAATAGTAGACTCCTAAATACAGGTTTCTGATTGGCTAAAGAACTCAAATGGGGATTGGTTCAAAGGAACCAATCCACATAGCTGCTCAAAGGCGGCAAATCCACATAGCTGCTCAAAGGCGGCAAATATTAAATACCTGTCATT
>BLBF01000004.1:11082525-11095074 GCA_015471245.1 Laticauda colubrina | reverse complement strand
AAGAATAGTAGACTCCTAAATACAGGTTTCTGATTGGCTAAAGAACTCAAATGGGGATTGGTTCAAAGGAACCAATCCACATAGCTGCTCAAAGGCGGCAAATCCACATAGCTGCTCAAAGGCGGCAAATATTAAATACCTGTCATTGGCTACAAGCTGGCAGAGAAAAACCTATAAAAGGCTGCCGCAGCTTGAGCCAATGTTCCGTTTTTCAACTGTGTTATAAAATAAAGACTTTGTTGTTGGAACCCGGTCTACCTTGCGTTTTTTCCCGACGGAACAACTATCATCATCATCATCCAGCTGATATTCTTTGATCAGACACCCTAAACTTGTCTCTTTGAAGTGCAGGTAACTCCCTAGGAATAAGCATGTTCATTTTTTATTTATCAGCATTTTGCATTTACATGCCACCTTTCTTATTACATAAAACACATTGTCCCATTAAATCTAGGTATTTATTTTAGAGCAATCCTGGAATAAACTGATCTCTGTTTAATATGGCAAGAGAAAATTGTGCTTAGCTATAATGGTCTTCCCACTCCCTCTCTTCAATTCAACTTTTTTCATTTTTTAAAGATTCAACTGCTTTCTTGTAGATAAAAGAAAAATGTCTCATTTAGAAACACAAGTCCCTGATTCATGAAAGAAAAGGTCAAGATTTCCCTATTCAGTCACATTCATCTCCTTTTTTTAGCCATGGGAGCCAGCATTTCCAAAGATGCTTCTGTAGTCATATGGCCAGTATGACTTTACACCGAAATGCACAGAACGCTGTGACAGTACCTTTCTACCAAAGTGGTAATTATTTATCTACTCACATCAGAGGTGGTATACAGCAGGTTCTGACCAGTTCTGCAGAACTGGTAGTGGTAATTTTGAGTAGTTTGGAATAGCACCAGTCGGCCCTGCCCCCATCTATTCTCTGCCTCCCAAATCTCAGCTGATTGGCTGGGTCTTCTTTTGTTGCCCTGCACAGGAGAATGGAGCTGGAAAGCAGGTTAGTGGGGCGGGGAAGGAATGGAGATTTTATAGTATCTTTCCCCAGCCGCACCCACCAAGCCATGCCCACAGAACCAGTAGTAAAAATTTTTGAATCCCAACACTGACTCACATGCTTTCAAACTGCTAGGTGAGACAACTACGTGAAATATAGTCATTTTGCTCCATATCAGAGAAGGTTTTCTGGATCTGCAAGCACAGTATCCCTTTCGGAGAAGGTGCAAAAATACAGATGTATGCTGTATCTGTATACAGCTGGTGTATACAGCTGGTGTATACACCATCCATCTGGTGGTGGTGTGGCCACCAGAAAAAGATCTGTTATTTGCACACCTGCCATGCTCATAGTTCTTGAATCCCTGGTGCTACCATTGTGGGTTTATCAAAACCAGGGTGGCATAAGTTACCAGAACAGGGCTTGACCACATTAGACACTAAACTAATTTCTAACCCCAAGCTGGAAAAGCAGAGTAGCACCAGTGGCTAAATGGGAGTGGCAAAAATTCAGCATCCAGGACTAAGGTGACCAGAAAAATACTACAAGTGTTCCTGAAATACCTCTGCTTTCTCCCATCTCCAAGTTTCTTACTTCACTGTTACCATGGCAACTACAGATGATCCTACTATCCTATCTCAAAAGAGCACAGGATAGCAAATTGTGCCTTAACTCTTTTTATGTCACCAAAGCATCTTTGTTGTATAAAAATATTTGTTTCTTCAGCTAAAAAGGGATAATAATGCAGCTTATAATATGTTCCAATTATTTGGCAACAAATATCGTTCTGCTCCATTTATTCTTAGGTGCAAATGTACTTTCATTGGAAGAATATATCCAAGACCAGCATCTTATTTTGGCAGAAAAAATCCATAAACATCTTGCATCCAACTTGGGAGTAAAAATCCAGAAACATGAATGCATTAGTCAACTTTATGGATATGTCACTGTATCTGAGCCACTTTAACTATTGCTTAAGCAATAAAATATTTTTTTTCCTTATATTGTATGGTCAGTCCATAGGGTGATGTGTGTGTGTGTGTGTGTGCAGTGCACCTGCACACAGTTAAGATTAAAACCTTTTTCCAACAATATCCACAAGAGGGCAGAGTCTGTATTTTATTTTTGTCCTTATTTATTTTATTTTGACTTTCTATACAAAGTGTTCTTTGGTAATTATCTTTTCAAATCAAAGAATCAGAACAATCAAAAACGTTACTCATTTTTGTCATGTTGTTTTAGCTCTCCCCAAATCTTTTTTTCTTTTCCCTTTTATCTATTTAAAGTTCCATGGATGAAATTTACCACCTACTTGCTGTGAAGAATGATTTTACAGCCTCATTCTCACTCTCTTTTTGTCATTGGATGAATTGATTTTTACAGCTGTTTGATTTCCAGCATCTTCAAGATATTATGCATTCTAATAGTTTCATCACCAACATTCAGCTTCCTAAGTTTGCTGCTTCTCATTAATAAAATACACCCCAATTTGGGGTTTTTTTGTACTAATTAGCTTACTATTTTCCTCTGTTCTCAGAAGTTGGGATGAAAGATTCCCTTTGAAGGAAGCATTTAACTTCACTTGTTAATTAATTTCTGCAACATATCTTCAGTCAAATGAAGAGATGTCCTCTATGCTTCAAAAATTGTGCTGGAAAGGGCATAGCTGAGAAAATGAACAGTAGATTGATTGAGCAATAAGCATGGATGATTTCCATCCAAATGTTATTACTAATGGCACTGATTCTGAGAGGCAATTGATGATGCAATTACATCTTATAGGAGAGAACTAATTTTACGGTCAAGAGCTGAGCTCCCCCTCCATTTGATGAAAAAGGCAGTTTGCATTTCTGTATCCTATTTTAAGCCACAAAGCTAGACACAGGCGACATTTTGCAAGCAAGCAGGAAAAGATTTCTGCCTCTTTCTTTGGCTTGGCAGGACCCTCAAGCATCCAATCCAACCTGAGAGAAGTGAACTCTTAAATTATAATTATTAGGGAGTAAGAAATGAAAATTCATGTGATCTGGAATGAATTGGAATTGCATATCAATACTACATATCAGAGGTGGTATTCAGCAGGTTCTGACCAGTGATAGAGAACTGGTAGCAGAAATTTTGAGTAGTTTAGAGAACTGGCAAATCCCACCTCTGACTGGAGATTTTACAGTAACCTTCCCCTGCCATGCCCACCAAGCCACACCCACGGGACCGGTAGCATAAAAAATTGAACCCCACCACTGTTACATATGCATGATAGCATTCCTTAGATATAGCAGATATATAGTTTTGCAACAGCTTCTGGAGGTGCAATCTTCATTATTAAATAGTATAAAATAACTCAGGCTGGAAATAATTCAGCAGTAACTGTTCAGGGGTAATGTAGTACTCTCTGATTCTAGTTGCCTGAGGAATCATAATTAAAATAAGGTTAGTCCAACTTTCTCTAGATTTGTCCTTTTCAGGTATTTTTAACAGATGACAGATAATCACAGTTAGAAGGTCATTTAGTCCAACCCCCCCAAGCGGGAGACCCTACATCATTTCTGACAAATGGCAGTCAAATATCTTCTTGAAAGTGTCAAGTGATGATGCTCCCACAGTTTCTAAGGGAAAGTTTTTCCATTGGTTGATTGTTCTCACTGTCAGAAAATTTCTCCTTATTTCCGGTTGAATCTCTCCTAACTCAGTTTCCATCCATTATTCCTTGTCTGACCTGCAGGTGCTTTAGAGAATGGCTTGACCCCTTCCTCTCTGTGGCAGCCCCTCAAATATTGGAAGACCGCTATCGTGTCTCCCCTGGTCCTTCTCTTCACTAGACTAGCCATGCCAAGTTCCTGTAACCATTCTTCATACGTTTTAGTCTCCAGTCTCCTAATCATCCTGGTTGCTCTTGTCTGTACTTTTTCTAGAGTCTCAACATCTTTATGTATGTTTATTTATGTATCTTTATCCTTATCCTTATCCTTATCCTTATCCTTATCCTTATCCTTATCCTTATCCTTATCCTTATCCTTATCCTTATCTTTATTTTATCTTAAGATATGTTAGACTGCTCTCAGAATTTCCAGCTAGCAAGGGTAATTCAGTATTTTAATCAATTTTCTTCCCTTTCAACAAAAAAAAAGCCAAGATGAATGGTTGGTTTGCTTGAATTGCTTCCTGTGCATTATAATAATCTTTCAACAATTGGAATGTTATATATTGTAGTTGCAGCTTTTCACTTTTTCAATTTAGATGCACATTTGAAATGTGTACTTTTGCTTTTGAGTTTAGTACATGGATAAAATACATTTTTGTTGTTTGAAGAGAGCATCAGTTTCAACAAGGCTGGGCTGTTCAAGCAGGCTTTCAAGTCATCAAGTACAGCAAAGATCTGAATGTTCAACTGAGTCCACTTCTCTCTAGTCAAGAGGATAGCCTCTTAAAGCCTTCATGAAACAATACTCAATATACAGAAAAGCCTTGGGATCAAATACTGAGCTTTTGAAATTTAAGAAAAAACAGGGGGGGGGGTGGAAATCAAGCAAACCCTAACCACTTCAGGAACTAAAAAGCAGGGTAGCTAAAATTGCATGCACTGATACTCTTCTGTAGAGTTTCAAGGTCAGTTTACTCTTACAGAAATGCTGGGTTGACTTGCAGCAAGAGGATGTCAAGCAGTGATGATGGATTCAGCCTCTGAGCTATTAATGAATTCCTGGGTGAATGTCAATAGAGTGGATTTTGTCTCCTGCACAACTATGAGTGTTATAGTTCACTCGGCAGAATTTACTCAGCAACCAGGAAAAAAAGATGCTGGAGGACAAAGAGAAAAAAAAAAGAAGGGGAAAAAAGAGGTAATATTTTGATTTATTCATATACAGGTATTTCTTAACTTGCAATCACAATTGGAACCAGAACTGGGGAAGATTGCAAATGGCAATTACAGGACCCAGGAGCCCCAACAACCTCTCTAAATACATGCCAGGTACCTAGTACAAACATTCTGATCATGTGACCAGAAGGGATGTTGCAACAATCATAAGTGCTCGGACTAAGTCATTTTTTCCAGTGCTGTTGTCATTTTGAATGGTCCCTTGTTCAAACCTATCAGTCCAAATGATTGGGGTAGATTGCAGAAATGCCTCAGTAGAACACTCTTTTAATTAACATTAATATAAAAGGGAGAGGAGGGAAAGCAAAATCAGACTTGCAAGTTTATGTTACTATCACCAATAACTCTGCTCCTTAGTGTGCTCTACATTGACTGTGCTTTCTGGGATTTGTAATCCCAACATATTTGAAATGTGCTGAGTTGACAAAGTCTACTTAGAAATGGTCTCATTATCTTCACCAGTGGGCATTCCCTATGTTGTTATTCTCATGATTGCTAAGCTAAAATGAAGCCAAGGCAGTACTAACAACTAATACTGTGTTTCCCTGAAAATAAGACACAACTGGAAAATAAGTCCTAGCATGATTTTTCAGGATGCTTGTATTAAGCCCTATCTCAAAAATAAGCCCCAGTCAAGATTGACAGCCAATCAGACACATTTAGTACCATATTTCCCTCAAAATAAGACCTAATCAGAAAATAAGCCTGATGTGACTTTTGAAGCAAAAATTAATATAAGACCTGGTCTTATTTTCAGGGAAACATAGGCAATAGTTATAATCCTTGTGGTTTTAAAAGTCCTTTTACTTAATCACTTGAGATGGGGATTTATATAACTTCTGTCTTTAAACGGGCTTCACCACTGAGGGCTTTTCTTGCTTTGGCTAGATCATAACAAAATCAAAATTGTCGTTCACTTTCCCAAATCTGGAAATGGAGATATAGAGACAGAGAAACCAGAGAAAGAGTCTACAGAACTTGTGCTATCATTCTGCAATGATGTCTGAGAAACACTTTGAAGAGATAAGATTTGGGATACAATGTGACTGCTTATACAACACACAAACACGCACACACACACACACAACTTTTATTAAAATTATTGAGAACTTTTGTCTTTTCTTATGGATAAGATACAATGCAACATGGACAAAGGCATTTTATGACATAATACAACTATCCTGAGCTAGACAAGCTAAAGAAGAATTCAGGTTTGAGCAGTTTTTCATGTTCTTCTTGATATACATATGTTCTTTTTTTAAAAAAAAGTGTCCTAGAAAAGTAAAAAGAGGATGTGAGGGAGCAGAGTTGACAAGGAAGGACAGAGCTATAAATCCAACTGTTTAAAATATTGAACACTTTGACATTAGTTAAGAAATGTGGGGAGAAAAGCATTTACAACAAGGATGACACAGTGCCCTTGAAAGGAACAGCACATTCTGTTTTCTTGTGATGCCTGTTGGTTCCTTCTTGCAACAGCTGCCCACTTACACAATGTCCTCAAGGTTTATGATATCATCAGACCCTCACAGTTTAATCACAACTTTATATTCTCTATGAGGCCATGACTTTCCTTTCTACCCTTTGCAAAGAGTTAGCTTGTAAGCAACTTCTTAAAAGTTACCATGGCAAGAGCAGAGTGACTGACCGTTTGATCTTGAAGAAGATGGTACCCAGCTACAAGAAGGACTATATTCAGATGGCCCAATACTGAAAGAATGTGCAGTTCAATAAAAGGAAATAAGAGAAAATGAGATAATACCATCACAGGAGGAAATCATTAAGAAAATATTGGAATGTGCTGAAATGAGTAGATTGACATCTGAAATTAGAGAGCAAGAAGATAAAACAATTTTATAAAATTTGGGATCTATTCTATCAATGGTTAGATAATAAAACATAGTAATGAAATATGTAGATTTTAAGAAAATAATAAATACATAAAGATGTATTTTTTTTCTTCTTTTTAATTATATCTACAAAATGATTCTAGGATAGATCTGGGAGGATAATATGAATTGTTATAAAATAAACTAAGTAGAACATGATTATTTTGTAAAACATGAATGAATAAAAGTATAGTCAACGATTGATTAATGAAGATATTAATGTACTTGATATTTGATTGAAAGTATGAGAAGATATATAATGTAATTGTAATGGAAGACTACGAAATGGTAGCACAAAACAATTTGTAAACCAACCGGCACACTGTATGTATCTTTATGGAAGATGGCTTAATGTTTTTATGTTTTGTTTGTTTTAAAACCAATAAAAATTTGTAAAAATAATAAAAGGAAATAAGAGGACAACCTATACTAGACCGATTCCAGGTGCAAACTAATTGTGATGGCAAATGAGTAGATGAAGAAAACAATTCATTTGACTTCTGCAGCATTCATCTGGATTTAGAAATGTATGTTGTGAATGTGACAGGGTTCATAATTATTACATCTGAGAAAGTTGCATGCATCATTAATAATGTTAGTTAATATCCAGGTGTTTTTTTACTCCCTGCTTTATGCCTATCTATCTTTTTTAAAAATATTTTTTGTTCTCTCCACTCCATCTGTGATCTGACAAGACAAAGTGATTTATTACTGTTTTGGTTTAGAAGCCACAATCATGTAAGATTGGACCAAATGTTTGCACAGAAGCATAGAATAACCTGGAGCTTCAGCTTGCTGCCCAATGGGCTTGTCTTTGGCACCATTAAGCAAACAAATGTTGATGATACAATCTAGCCAATGAAGAATTAATTAAATCCTTCATTAACTAATACTTTCATAAAGGATTTCATTAAGGATTCTACAAGGCACCACAATCATGAAGCAAATTCAAACTGAGTGTACAATCAAATACTCTGAAAATGCTATGCTGGACCACTGGATGAGATCAAATGATAAACAAAGCCCAAAACAAGACATGTCCTTGTGTCCCTCAGCTTCCTGTCTCTGATACTAGAAATAATATAAAGCCTCATAACTATGGCATAAGGTAATTATAGCTTTAGCCTAATGACTCAACCAAATCCATTTTAATGCTAATCTGAGTTATCATGAGTATCATTAATCTTTCACTTATGAACACAATGGGACCAGAATTTCCATTGCTAACCAGGGTTGTTAAGTGAGTCATACTCAATTCTATGATCTTTTGCCACTGTTGTTAAGTGAATCACTGCAGTTGTTAAGTGAATCTTGTAACTGTTAAGCAAATCCAGCTTCCCCTATTGATTTTGTTGGAAGTCAGCTGTCACCAGTGGTGGTCACATCACTCTGTGACACAGAAACCATCGTAAATACATGCCAGTTGTCAAATGCCTGAATTCTGTTCACTTGACCATGGGGATGTTACAACGTCATAAGTACAAGGACTGCTCATAAGTCACTTTTTTTCAGTGCTGTTGTAACTTTAAACATTTGCTAAATGAATGGTTGTAAGTTAAGGACTCCTAGCCTAACCTAGCCTAGCATATTGCCTGGAAGATAAGTAGGTGAAAAATATTTGCTTTCGTCCACTGGAATTTCAGTAGTTCTCGGATAATGGTTATAGGATAAGAGAGAGAATACATCATACCTATTTTCTCCACATTATATGTAACCTAACAACAATTTTTAGGTTCTTTTTTCCTTACCTTTCTTGTAAACCATTTCCACCCAAATCTTCTCTAAAACATGAGCAGAATGCTTGTTCAGCTATGCGTTCTTCCATCTCTACAATATTGTCTGCTGGTATCCAGACCTATATGCATGTCTCTGCTCATCAGAAGCTTGTACAATGTAGTAGCAACCTGTCCAGTGGTCGTATTCTACCAGTTTGGCCCAGTTCTGTGCCTGCGCAAAGTGCACATTTGGTATGCGCGCATATGCACGCAAAGTGTGTGCACATGCACAAAGCATGCCCACCTAGCCATGCCCACTGAACTGGTGGTAAAAATCTTTGAATCCCACCACTGAACCTGTCATTATCTTGTACTCAGATGTTTGGGATGTAAAATGGAGTCTAATCAGGGGTGGGATTCAAATTTCTTAACAACCGGTTCTGTGGGCGTGGCCTAATTTGTGGGTGTGGCTTGGTGGTCATGTGAATGGGTGGGCATGGCTTGTATGTAAATATTGTAAATATTTATGTAAATATTGAATTTTTCATTAAAAAAGAGCAACTTTTACCTAAAATCAGGCAAAACAGGCAGGCAGATTGAGTTGCTCCCAGAATCACAGATTCACTCACAGATCTACCTTTCTGTAATCTACTATCTGAGTCTGTCACATAAAATTTGCCTGCAAGCAAACTCGTAAAATTTGTTAGCAAGCAAACACACAAAATTAACTGAAAACACACCATGTATGTAAATATTGAATTTTTTGTAAAAAAAGAGCAACTTTTACCCAAAAGCAGGCAAAGCAGGCAGGCAGATTGAGTTGCTCAATCACAGATTCACTTAGTGATCTATCTTTCTGCTGCCTGAGTCTGCACTGAAAAACAGAAGTTTCAGTCCTAAGGAAGGTTCAGCTCTGCTCTCAGACCACTTCTCTTCCCCCCGCCCAACCCCCTGAATACCACCCCTGACTGGGCCTCAGGGAAGCCTCCTGGGCAAAGCAGTACAGCAGCAATTTAGATAGAAAGTAAGAAATCCAACAATTTCCTGCTTTCTAGCTAATCTAAATCTCTTGGCACAGCTGATAGTCGGATCAGCTGATGATTGGGGGGAAAAAAGGAAAAATAGTAACTTACCAAAAATTAGCTGAAGGTACAACGCAAGCAAGTTGGATGGTGTGCATACCAGGTAAGAAGTGACTGGGTGGGGAAGAGAGGGGAGGGATGGGTGGGGAGGGGAAGGGCCAGCCAATGGTGTAATTTCCCAGTTCTCTGAACTGCACAGAATCATAACAACCAGTTCTATAGAACTGGTCCGACAAGGTAGAATTCTGCCCGAGTCTAATAATACCAAATGATATTGGGTAGTTTCATTTTGTCTTCTTTTTTTAATAGATTACTTCCAAAAATTGTCTCCTAGACACTGGAGTGATGTTTTCTCTGAACTGTCCATCTTAATCCCCAAATCCTTTTTTCTCAGAAACTGCCAGTTTAATTGATTGATTATGTGCCATCAAGTCATTTTTCAACTCTTAGTGATCACATAGATCTGCTAATTCAAACCTATCACGTTATACATGAAATTGGAATGCTTGCGCAAATATTCCTCCCGTTCCATGTGCTAAAATCACATGTAACATTTTAATGCTGCATATCTCCCTCGAAGGAGATTTTTTTGTGTATCATTTGTGTCAATCTTTTTTGTTTCCCTCTGTAAATAAATCATTCTTAAGCCTACTGTCGAAGAGAAAACCTGCTTGATCATCACTGTCTGCCAGATACACCTGGGAAAAAATGCTCAAGAGAAGGAAAGACATCTCTTTTATTGAAAACCAGCCCTGCCTTTTCATGTCTCCTGACTCCACGTCATCAGAGGTCTCCGGTTATTGGCAATATTTGTGTTTAGAATTCAAATGGCATCCAAAGAGTGACATGGATATTAGCATTCTTTCTTTCACAAATCATCTGGAATGGATTTCCTGTTCCAGTCACCAGAGGCCTTGCAGGGGAATTGTTTTGATTCCATTTTACATCCAGAACATCTAAATCCAGGAACTTTGTAGGATGGTGTAGGTGACAGGTAGCATCAATGGCAGGGGTGGTTTCTAATTCAGAACACTGCAAAAGTCAGGTTATAAATAACTATCCCATGCGTGTGTTCCAAAATACAGATTTTTAATTCCTGAGCTTTACTTAGCATGTGACAGGTGCAGAATCTTCCTAACAATGTCAGGTTTCTGGCACCATTCCACTAATCACCCAAAAAATGAAAATGAAACACAGCTGTCCTGATCCAAATTCCAGAGAAATTCATTCCAGGTTTGACCATTTGATTCAGGATAGCAGATCAGCTATACCTGTGCAAAATAGTCTTGGGGTTAGAACTAGGGATGTCTGACCGCTGTTGAATGAACATCTCTTAAGAGCAGCAAGGCCAGTTTCTTTCAGGGCCTTTCTAGTTTAGCAAATAAGTTAAATTCCTTAGTCATGGTGCCCTGGCCTCTATTGTCAAGAGTCTCTTCTGCCATTCTGTTAGTAGAATACAGAGGTATTATACAATGCAACAATATATGGAGCCTCTGTGGTGCAGTGGTTAGAGTGCAGTACTGCAAGCTACTTCTGCTGCAGCCACTGCCTACAATTTGGCAGTTCAAATCCCACCAGGCTCAAGGTTGACTTAGCCTTCCATCCTTCCGAGGTGGGTAAAATGAGGACCCAGATTGTTGGGGGCAATGTGCTGATTCTATAAACCGCTTAGAGAGGGTTGTAAAACCATATAAAGCGGGATATAAATCTAAGTGCTGTTGCTAAATAATGCCTTTGGTAAGGCCACACTTGGAATACTGCCTCCAGTTTTGGTTGCCCCAAGGTAGAAAAGAGATGATAGTGTTTCCTGCTTGATCAGGGCGTTGGACTAGAAAACCTTCAAGATCCCTTCCAATTCTGTTGTTTAATTAACAAACTGTGGTAGAACTGTTGGTTGAAGGAGAGGAGGAACTGAGAGGAGATAGGTTTGTTTAAAAGACATTCCAGATTGGAGGTAATGTTTGAGATCAGTCCCTTAGTCCAGGGGTCTCCAACCTTGGGAACTTTAAGCCTGGAGGTTTAAAGTTCCCAAGGTTGGGGACCCCTGTTTTAGTCTATATCTCCCATTTCCAAGGGGAGATTCTTGTAAGTTGGTGATCAGCAATAAAAACACCCATTTGACCTATTCTTCGAACTGTTCTGATGATTTGCACCTGATTGAATAGTATGGGATTGTTACACCAAATCACAAGGTTACTTACAGTAAGATAAATATAATGCCCCCACCATCCTTGTTATGGATGCTCCAATACCGGAGATTTTAAAGAAGAGATTGGACAATCATTTGTTGAAAATGATATAGGGCTTCCTGTCTGAACAGGGGATTGGTCTAGAAGGCCTCCAGGACCCCTTCCACCTCTGTCATTGTTACATTTCTCCAAAATTATTGGTAGGACGTATCTATTCAGCTGATTGGCTTGACCACTTGCCTCAAACCAAAAGGGACAAATTAAATATTGCAGGTGCAGTATAAAAGTAACATTGTTTTGATTGCTATCCACCACAATTACCCAATCGAGATCCACTTGCAGTTATTTTTCTGCAGGCATAATTTTTATGGGGAACTAATCATGAGGTAATAAATTTTGAAAAACCAGTTGTGCCCTCTTGTGGTGGGAGATAAAGCTTTACCGGCTACTTGAGGAACATTTTTTTTTTTTTAAGAATTTTATTAATTTTCTACAAACAGACATAACATACAAAACATTAAAAACATCTACTCTCATATATACTTCCGGTGTGTCGGTTGGTTCATCAGTTTTGTGCATTCATTTTATAGTCTCAATTACAGTTATATTACATAACCACTCATATTATCAATCCATATACTAATATTACCAAAAAAAATTAAAATAAAGTCTTTTTCTGACTATACTTTTAATCATTCATGCTTTGTGAGATAACAATACTTCAAACAGTTTATTCTATAACAAATCATATCGTCATAACAAATCAATCCTAAAAACCCTTCATAGATATAATACTAATG
>BLBF01000004.1:11059568-11077525 GCA_015471245.1 Laticauda colubrina | reverse complement strand
TCAAACTTGCAGCTTGATAATACAGTTCCCAATTAGGCAGGCCAAAATCTCCTCTAATTCTAGCATCTTGCAAAAGCTTTAACTTTATTCTCGCTCTTTTACTTTGCCATATAAACTTCAACATGATTTTATTTAAATCTTCAAAGTAGTCTTTTCCAAGTCTAATTGGTATTGTTTGAAAGAGAAATAAAATTCTAGGTAAAATATTCATCTTAATTGTTGAAATTCTCCCTATTAATGACAATTGTAAATTTTCCCATTTCTTCAAATCTGTAATTATCTGTTGTTTGAGTTTAATATAATTATTCTCTTTTAATGTGATATATTAATGTCAAATATATCCCCAGATACTTAACCTTATTTGTAACTTGGATTTTCAAAAGATCTGTCAGTTCTTCTCTTTGTCTCAATAACATGTTTTTTGTCAAAATCTTTGTTTTATCTTTATTTATTTTCAAGCCAGCCATCTCACCATATGTCTCTATCTTTTCCAATAATTTTGGAGCGGTTTCTAACGGGTCTTTCAGAATAAAAGCTACATCGTCAGCAAAAGCTTGTAGTTTAAATTCTTCCTTTTTAATTTTCATTCCTTTTATACTTTTGTCATCTCTAATATTTCTATTCAACACTTCCAAAGTCAATACGAATAACAAAGGAGATAGGGGACATCCTTGTCTTGTGCCTTTTCTTATATTAATAAGATCTGTAAACTCTCCCTCCACCATTACCTTTGCTGTCTGTTTATTATATATGGTTTCTATTGCTTGAATAAATTTTCTGGCAAAACCCATCTGTTCCAATAGTAATAACATAAATCTCCAGTTCACGTTGTCAAATGCTTTTTGAGCATCTAGGAATATCAAAGCCATTTGTTTCTCAGGATGAGCCTCATAATATTCCAAAGTATCCAAAATTACTCTCATATTGTCTCTAATTTGTCTCTTTGGCAGAAATCCATTTTGATCTGGATGGATAAAATTATTTAAATATTTTTTCAGTCTTTCTGCTAAGATTGAAGCAAAGATTTTATAATCTGCATTCAATAAGGAAATAGGTCTATAGTTCTTAATTTGCAACGGGTCAGCCTCTTCTTTTAAAATAAGTGTAATATAAGCCTCTGACCATGTTTTGGGTGTCATCTTCTTTAACATAACTTCATTCATAACTTCTAACAATGGGATGTTCAATGATTCTTGAAATTTTTTATAGAATTCTGCCGGAAGCCCATCTGGACCTGGTGCTTTCCCATTATTTTGTCTCTTAAGTGCTTCATTTAATTCCATCATTGTTATATTGCTTTCTAACATTTCTTCAGTCTCTTTGGGTATCTTCGGTAAGTTAACATTCTGTAAATACTGTTTAATTTTTTCCTCATCAATATTCTCTTGTTTATATAGTTGTCCATAGAAATCTCGAATAATTTCCTTTTTCTCCTTATTACCACAACAAACTTGACCTTGATCATCTATTAGTTTCAATATTTTTCTTGATTCCTTCTCCTTTCTCAGTTTATATGCTAGCCATCTACCTGGTTTATTTGCGTCTTCAAAATAATTCTGTTTAGAATTTCTAATTTTCTGTGCCAGTTCTTCTTTCTCTATTAATTCCATTTTATGCTTAATTACATCTAGTTTCAATTTAATATCTTTTTTCTGTGGCATTTTCTGTAGTTCTTTTTCAAGTCTTTTATATTCATCTTCCAAGATCTTGGAGGTTTGTCTTTTCCTAATATTCTTTTTTCTTGTATAATCTATTATCAAACCTCTAGCATATGCCTTCATTGTATCCCAAACATTCTGTATTGAAGTATCTTCTTTTTTGTTTTCTTTAAAGAAAAAAACCAATTCCTTCTCCATCCATTGTATAAAGTCTTTCTCCTTTAAAATAGTATTGTTTAATGTCCATCTCGATCTTTTTTTTTGTCCCTTCCATTTAATTGTCATTGGACTATGGTCTGCCCAAGTACTCATTTCAATGCTTGTTTCTTGAATAGTGGATATTAATTCTGTTGAGATCCAAATCATATCTAATCTGGACCATGATAAATGTCTATTAGAGTAAAAAGTGTATTGTTTAGCTTTAACGTTTCTTTCCC
The DNA here is from genome assembly GCA_015471245.1 of Laticauda colubrina. Lineage (NCBI taxonomy): Eukaryota > Metazoa > Chordata > Lepidosauria > Squamata > Elapidae > Laticauda > Laticauda colubrina. The sequence continues at coordinate 11,075,430 of BLBF01000004.1, read as the reverse complement.
TCCAAATATCTTTTAAAGTTAATTCATCTGTCATTTTAAAAAAAGATTTAGGGAGAACCTTTCTATTTTGTTTTGTTGTTGTTGTTATATAGTCCAATTTATTGTCCACAATTCCATTAAAGTCTCCCATCATAATTATGTTAACATAGTCCAATCTAATTATTTCCATATGTAGTTTTTTATAAAACTCTTCTCTTTATCATTCGGGGCATAAATTGCAATCAAGAGTATTTTTTTATTATTGTCCATTATTTCCACCATTAATACTCTTCCATCTTCATCCGTGTAAATCAGTTTTGCTGGGATATCCTCTTTAATGTAGAGAACCACTCCCCTTTTCTTACATTGAATCAAAGAAGTAAATATTTTCCCTAATTTTGGCTGTACTAACAATTGCTCATGTTGTTTTTTAATATGAACTTCTTGTAAGCAAATTATATCAAATTTTAATTTCTCTAATTTATGAAAGGTTTTTCTTCTTTTAACAGCTGAGTTAAGTCCATTTATATTCATTGTAATTAGTTTTTTTTCTTCCATGATTATGCTTTATATTTAGGTCTAACAGCTCTCGTAGTTCTCACTTCACGTTGTTCTTTACTGTCTACCTGTCCACCTACAACTCCTTTCTCTTTTTCAATCTCCAGTTGTTCCTCCTGTAACTCAATTAATGAGACCTCTTTCTCTGCCTCCTCTTTTCTTCTTCCAAAAAATTCTGCGTAGAAAAGTTCTGCTTTTTCAATCGAATCAATTCTATGTCTCTGTTCTTGCCACGTAAAGATTAGTCCTTCTGGTATCAGCCATCTATAGTTCACTTCATTTTCTAATAGTATTTTGGTCAGAAATCGGTATTCTCTTCTCATCTCTCTCACTCTTCTAGGTATTTGTTTTAAAACCACAATCTCTTTACCTTTATATTTCAATGTTTTCTCTCTTACCACTTGCAATATCTGTGTTTTGATGGATCTTTTGATAAATCTGATATGAACTTCCTTTGGTAGTTTATTTCTCATCGCATATCTTGTATAAACTCGATATATCCGACCAGGGGCGAAAATATCAGCTGCGATCTCAGAGCCCCGAGATCGCAACTGTAACACCGAGACCTAAAATTAAGGGAGCTATTAACTTTCTTGGATTTTTGACAGCCAGACCACAGGTGAAAATCCATTGGGATGGCTCCCTGTATTTTCCCTTTCCACTGAAGGATTTATTGCATTAAAAAAGAGAAACAGTACCAACGAGATGGCAAATATAGGATAAAAGAACCACCTGACCTACTGCAACTGCCACTACCCCTCTAGGACAAACACCTGTTTCTCAGAGGAAAACAAGGAAAGCTCTTTCTGTAGAGATCCTTGCTTTGGTTCCTACCTTAGCCACAGGCCCTAAATTAGGCCTAGGTTGATCCTTATATTGCATTGCCAATTGAAATGACACAGGGTTATCTGGAGCCCAAAGCAGATTTTGTATAGACACCCTGACTTCATTCGCATGTATTTTATTGTCTTTTGTTTGCTTGACATGGCCCAGAGAAGTTGGCTTGCAGCTTCCACTTTGCTTTGAAGAAGGTAGTTCAGCTGAAAAAGGCCACACTTTTATGGCTGTTGCCTGTGTGCCTCAAGACATAATTTTAAGGGAAGAGATATGCCTGTCTCCTTCATGGATTAAACTGACAGGCAATTCTCTAAGAGATGGTAATGCTTTATATCTAATTAAGAGCTGCCACTCACTTAGTCAGTCCAGTCAGGAAACCTTTTGACTTGGTCAGCCAAGGTGACAAACCAAAGCCAACTGCAATGCAACATCTCCATACAAGTTACAACACTCCTTGATGACAGCAGATTTATGGGGTTATAAATCATTTTGATCCCAGCAGGCTCTCTTTTGCTTAAATAGAAGCAATGGAAACACTTAAAGGCCCGGTCCCACTGGCTGACGGACGCAAAACATATGCATAAAGGACACAGCGGATGAGCAAAATTTCAGGGGTGGCTCCACCCGTTGTCATCTGCTCCAAAAAGTGGTGAAAATTTGCATAAACAGAACGGAAAAGAATGGACATGGGTAATATGTAGTGGGGATGTTAAACAGATGTTCATTGGAAGCCTAGCGGATGAAAGCGGATGGAAGTGGATGACACCTCCGAAGGGGTTCCAGGGGAGAATTTTGAAGTGAACGTATAGCGGAAGGGGCGGATGAATAGCGGATGAAGCGTATGCATTACGGATGCCTATAGGAAACAAAGGGGATGTCGCGCAGATGTATATCGGATGCAAAGTGTTCACTGTGCATGCAGGGAGTATGAATTACATCAGCTCCGCGGATATAAAAGGATGCAGCACGCATGCAGTCAGCATACGGGGAAAGACATGCTGCCACATACATCTTGCAGGAACACCATGGTTCGTCAGTCAGGCAAGAAGAGGAAGGCCGTTCAAGCCCTGGCAAGGTGAAGAAGGCCAGAACCAGCATCCCACCCCCTGGCATTGACTCTGAAGCTGCTGCTGCTGCTGCTGCTGCTGCTGCTGCTGCTGCTGCTGCTGCTGTGGTGGACCAGCCCCAAGGCCCTCAAAGCCGTGCTGCTGAAGGCCCTGCTGCTGAAGCCCCTGAAGGCCCTGCTGAAGCCCCTGCCAGAGGGAGGAAGAGGCAAGGGAAGGAGAAGGGAGAGAGGAAACAGTACACCGTTCCAAGGAGCATGAGGATGAGGTGCTGGAATGGCTGAGGGAGAACGAGTAGCTCTAGAGAAAGGGCCACAGACTGTATTGGGACACCAAGAAGAAGCAGGCAGCTTGGAGAGACAAGGCAGAGAGCCTGGGCTACACTTCAGAACTAGTCCTGGGATGGTGGAAACACATGCACACCTGGTATGGCAAGCTACACCTCAAGAAATCCGGGCAGGCTGCTGTCAAGCTCACTGACCAGGAGATGTACGTCATGGCCAAGTGCAGTTTCCTGGAGGGTGAGATCTGCCACCGAGGAGCAGCCCCTTTGACACCCCTCTCCCTCAGACAGCCCACAGACAGCCAGTCCTCTTCCAGCCAGGAGCCAGCTACTCTGTCCAGGCAGGTGTCTTCAGAGGGCCCCACAGCAGAGACCCCCCCGACAGCTGCACTCCCCATGCTGGCGGACTTGGAGGATCCCATGGAGGATGATGCCTTGCTGTCACAAATGGATGAAGAAGCAGCAGCCACCAGAGGCCAACCCACCCCCACCCCCAGCTCCAGAGGATGCAGGGAGAGAGGCAGACTGGAGGGCCAGGACCACAGTGTGCTGTTGGAGATCATGGACACAATGAAGACCAGCACTGAACTTCTCTCTCAGCTGGTCCACTTGGACAGAGCATCCTCGGGCCGGAACATCTTCATCACCTACGTGAGCCAGACCCTGAGGGACCTGCCCAAGGCCCAGCACCAGGTGATGAAGCAGAAGATAACAGCACTTCTGCACAACCCTCAAGGCCTAGCTGAAGCTGCTCCTACCCAGTCCAGGTCTGCTCCTTCACCCCAGGCGATGTCACAGCCCTTCCACGGCTTTCAACAGCCCCTCACCTTCCAAGGCTACGACTACCAGGACTTTCCACAGCAGAAGCAGAACTTCCCAATCCAGGCCCAGGTTCATCGGACGTCACAGATGCCAGTCCTCACTCAGCTGCAGACCAGACAGCCCCACTACACTCCCTTCCTCCACCCCACAACCAAGCCCGTCAACGGACAATCTGTCATCAGTATTGGGCCTGACATCTCAAGTCCTTGATAAAGGGCCTCTCAACCTCACGGGACTGAGTCAGCTCTCGGATAGCTTCCTGAACACACCACCACCTGTTGTACCCTCGGGGCCAAGCACCCCAATGGTGCCTCAGACCAGCACTCAAGCCACAGCCACCTCCACAGTCCCTGCCTGCTTAACAGCTGAGACCATGGACATGACTCAGAGTGACTGAGAATAGTGTCAGAGACTGAGTTGTTTACTTGTTAAGTTTATCTTTGCTTAAGACACTTTACTTGGTTCATTTTGCTTATTTAATACAGTCATAAAGTTTACCTAAGAAAGTTTATCTTTGCTTAAGACACTTAATACAGTTTACTTGGTTCATTTTGTTTATTGAATAAAGTCATAAAGTTTACCTAAGAAAGTGAATAAAGATTATCTTTGCTTCATACACTTAGTTAACTTGGTTCCCTTTTTTTTACTTAATAAAGTGTTGGTGAAAGCTTTGAAAAAATGGTTAAGCCTTTGCATGCTTGTGGGATAGATAAGGATAGTTGTGGGATAGATAAACCTCCAGTGCAAGCATAGTGGGACTGTATGGTCCACCATCCCAGCTGCCACACATATGGACCTTCATTATCAATAATAACAATTTATTCATTGATCAACACATTTTAAAATAAACAAAGCTCTTTATTAATGCCCTATTCATTGTAGGACACTCAACATACATGGCACAATCTCATCAGTGTTTTGCTGATTACTGTCTTGATACAAGACAGTATCATCCTGTCTTGCCATTCCACTGCTCCAGCTGGGGAGTTGCACTAGTGTCTCAGTAGGTTGCGCTGCTTCTTCCCTTCACGTGAAGCTCTGTTGGGGCCTTGTACATCCACAGTGTCTATCAGGTTACGTCCTTGCCTCCATTCAGCAGGCTCCATGTCCCCATTCCCTTGTTGACGGTCGACAAGTCTGCTCTGCAACACTGGGTAGCGGGTGTGCATGAGATTGTGCAGGATGCAGCAAGCTTCCACGATGCTCCTTACAGTCTGTGGGTCATGCTGCATGGTGGTGAGAAGTACCTGGAACCTGTTGGCCAGGATGCCAAAGGCTTTCTCCACCACCCTTCTTGTGCTGGACAGCCTGTAGTTGAAGATCCTCTCTTCACGGGTGAGGGAGAACGCGTCATCACCAACGATGAAGTAGGGCACATCTTGTGTATCATTGGGTAGGGGGTCTGGACCTGGAAAACCCATGATGAGGTTGCGTTCCAGCCCATCCTTGAGGTCACTTGCATTGTATACCTGGCCATCTGAAGCTGACCCATTGCCTGAAGCATCGTTGTAGATGAACTTGTAGTCAGCATCAACCATGGTAAAGAGGATGATACTGAAGAAGCCCTTGTAGTTGTAATAAGTGGACCCTGAGTTGGCTGGACCCTTGCAGGCCACGTGCTTCCCATCTATGGCTCCAACGGTGTGGGGAAAGTTCCACCTCTTATACCACTCTTCTGCAAGTTTTCTCCAGCCTTCTTCAGTGGTGGGGCACCTGAGGAGCTCCTCCACGTATTCTTCAGTGATGGCCTGTACCACTTATCTGACCACTTTGCTGATGCTGATGCTGTTGTGTGGCACCCTCCATGCATACTGCATGTTTCTGTATGTGGTTCCAGAGGCCAGGTGCCGCAGAGTCAGTGCCACCTTCAGTCCAGGGTCCAGGTTGGGACGGAAGTTGGTGCTAGGCTTGGTCAACCTGGGTCTCAGACACTGTACAAGTTCGTCAAACATGGCTGGTGGCATCCTCATGAAGTGAGGGAATGCACGAGGGTCTTCATTCCTCAGCTCAACCATCAACTGGTCATACAGTCAAAACTCCATTCTTCTCACGATCCATCCTCGGACCCACACAGCTCTTGGACGTCTCCTTCTTCTCCTTCTATGAATAAGTTGAAACAGTCTGAACAGGTTTTGGTTCTGGTGATGAATGAGCGCAGCTATCATACGGACTATGTCATGATCCATGGTGGAGAACAATTGATGATGTGGAAGACCAAGACCAAGGGTGAAGAGGTCTGTACACCACAGCTGCTGGACTCATATTGAGATCCAGATGATTTTCTCCCCCTTTTTATAGAAAATATCGGTTGTCCGCTAGGTGTCCTTCTACATACTCTAGTCATACTCCAGACATCCTAAATATATGAGATACATCCCCGATACAAACGTTTTGTACATTTTGAATACTTTATATACGAGATGCATACGCTTATATCCTTTCTATTTTCGTGCTACTAACGCTGTGTAGACATTCCGTGTACCTTTTGTTTCCTCCCTCTTTCCATTTTCAGCTGCAGTGGATGTGAGTTGAGGGGATGGCCAGAGGATGCAGAGAGGATACAGCAGATGTTTTACAGATGATAATGGACATAGAACGTTTGTTGCCCGTATATGTCGCGGATGTACATCGTACACGGCGGAAAGTTCATCCGTTCACAAAGTTTTGTGCAGCTCAAAACTTCTTGCGCGGATGAAATTGCAGTGGACAGATGCTCGACGGATAGAGCGTATGAAACATGTATGCAGTGAGTACACAATGGATGCATAGCGTTTTCCAACGGATGGCAAGCTTTTTTTAATGTTTTACATCCTCTTTGCATCCGTAAGTGCAGTGGGACCGGGCCTTAACAATATGCTTATGCTACAGTTCTGCCCACTTACACTAAACTGATGGGGTTTTAAATCCAAGGAAAGTCCACATTTTTATTTTATTTATTAAATTTATATGCTGTCCAGTTCACAGCTGAGTGCCTCTTTTTATTCAGTCTGACAGAAAAGAAATTATTTTGATCTTTTCCCTCAGATTAGATTACAATTTCTGTAATATGTGAGTCCTCCTACAGCCTTCCTGGCTTTCTGTGAAACCCAAAGGGAAGAATTATGAGGTGTTGTCTTTTCAGCGAATGTGGACAGAGTGATGAAAATATATACAAACAACCCCACTGAAGCAGATGTGGTATTCAGCAGGCTCTGAGCAGTTCTGGAGAACCGGTAGCAGAAATTTTGAGAAGTTTGGAGAACCAGGAAATACCACCTCTGACTGGCCTTGTCCCCAACTATTCTCTGCCTCCCAAGTCCCAGCTGACTGGCTGGGTCTTCTTTTGTTGCCCTGCACAGGAGAACGGAGCTGGAAAGTAGGTTAGTGGGGTGGGGAGGGAATGGGATTTTGCAGTATCCTTCCGCTGCCACACCCACCAAGCCATGCCACACCCACTAAACCACACTCACAGAACTGGAAATAAAAATTTTTGAATCCCATCATTGCACTGAAGCACTATGTCTTCTGCCATTTCTCAACAAAAAATGTCACTCAAAGAAAGACTAAAACATTGAAAAGAACCCTGTGAATAGAAAGCAAGCAGCTTCTCTCTCTTTCTTTTTAAAAGAGTATGAAGTATTTGTGAATCAGTAAGATACATTTTTCTACCATATTAATTTTAGCACTCTTCATCAATCTTTACCAATCCATTCTCTTAAATAGGCAATGGTAGATAGACAGACCTTGTGCAAAAATTGAATAGAATGTGCTGCCACAAAGTGCAGAAATGGTAGCTAAATTGGCTTACCTTAATGCTAGAATAGTCAAATTAATTAATGCTAAACTTGTAATGGTTTATTACCTCCTTATCAGAAATAGACCTCTCCATATGATATAGGTATAGAAATATGAATATAGATATAAATATGATAAGTAGATATGAAATATGATGCAATATGATGTACGCATGAGCTGAAGAATGTCACTACTTCCTGTCCAACCTTAACTTTTTCAGAGGCATCTTGATGGCAACCATGAAATACAATGTTAGTTTTATTTCATGGTTGCCATTATCCTTAGTTGATTATCTTTTGATTTCATCATTTTGTATGCTATGTATGTTTTGTATGCTATGTATGTTCCTACATAGCAAAGTTTAGAATATATTATATTTGGGCAATATATATATTGTTCTCTTGCCTGGTGCTTGTCACAACTGTTGCTGTCTGGTTCAGAACAGTTTGCAAATAGTATTTGTTAAAGGAAAAAATATTCCTAAGCATCAGTAGTGGGATCCTACCTTAGTCGCTACTGGCTCGGAGGGTGATCATGTGTGCACGCATGTGCACCCCTAATGTGGACACTCCTAACAAGCCAATCAGCTGAGAAGATGGATAAACGAAAAGCTAGGGGTGACCCTCCCATGTGCTATTCAGTCTTTTAAGCTCTCAGCTGATTGTTTTCCTCCTCTCAGCTGATTGGAGCCTTTTTTTTTTTTTTTTACTACCGGTTCAGCCAAACCGGTCTGAACCAGTAGCATATCACCACTCCTAAGCATGGAATGCCAGTCAGCACGGGCCTATGCTAACCTTCTTAGGCCCACAACATCTGCACGAAGCCCGGGGAAAGGAAATTCTATAAACCGCTTTAGTACATGAGGGTGAAAAACATTAACTGCTTAGATGGCTCTTCTTGCCCTTTGATGCTCACTAACAAAGAAGTGAGGTCTTAGAATATTTTCTACTACAGTCTACTACTACTACACACTTAAATAAGATGAAAAGAAGTAGTTTTTCTTAATGAAATTGTACCCTTCAATCTGTAAGGGAGCATTTGGACTTTACTACACAAAGAGCATTTCTCAGGCCTGGTGCAGCACCTATGGGTGAGTCCTAATGTCCAATACATTATGATAGAATTTTATAGGTTCATCATACTGAGTGCATGTGATCATGATTTTTGCTTATAACCCCTGTTGACAAATGTGATTAATGTGTGCAGATTTTGTGTTTGTGCCAAAAATGTGAATATCTTGCTCTCAATCACTTGGAATCAATCATTTTCTCCTAATAAGGATGGAATTCAAATTGACTTCCAGCTGAACTTTTAATCCTAAATGATGCCATCAGGATCATAAATCAATCTTCTCTTTGTACGAGATTAAAGTCTTCAGAAAATTGCCTCACAGAGTCATAATCACAAAGTAGGTGTAGGCTTAATCATGAATAGAAAAACATCTTCCTGTCCCTCAAATTTAGCTGAAAACTTTCTTCATGTTTATTGCCAAAGATGGAAAGGTTTCTGCCAGAAAGTGATATAAATTATGTTATACACGAGTTATAAAGATAAATGAGTGCAGCTAAAAATATATATACATTTCCTGTCCTCAAATAAATTCAAATGCTTCTCTCTTGGTAAATGATTATTTCTGTTGTGCAGGACTGCCCTTTCAGACGCCTGAAGATCACAGGGCCAGATGGACTCAGGTTCTATCCAGCTATTTTTTCTATTTTTTCTCCTGAACATTTCAGGAAATAGGGTAAGAAGCTCTTTTTTTCTGATCTCCACAAAAGTAAAAGGAAGTTGTTGTTTACAATCCTCTGAGATGGACACATCCATCCACTTTGAGATCAAATGAGGGCAAGAGCTATCCTATCCGTGAAGAAAATATTTAATTCTCTTTTTAAATGGCCATGTCCTCTGGATGAAATGAAAAGTGCACTCTATTCTTTCATGCTTCATTTGCATTTTTCTGCTTCTTCTCAAGTATGCAGAGAACAAACACTAAAACATATCACCTCATTACATAGATCTTAGAAATCATTTGGGAAGAATCCTGGCCAGGTAATAGTGTATTTCACATTGTCTTCAACTTTTCATAGAATAGAATAGAATTATTTAGAATAGAATTCTTTATTGGCCAAGTGTGATTAGACACACAAGGAATTTATCTTTGGTGCATCTGCTGTCAGTGTACATAAAGGAAAAAAATTAAAATACATTCATCAAGAATCATAAGATACTTAGTGATAGTCATAGGTTACTAATAAGCAATCAAATCATACTAGGAAACAAAACAGTATAAATTGTAAAGATACAAGCAACACGGTTATAGTTATAAGTGAGAAGAGATAGGTAATAGGAAAGATGAGAATAATAATAATACAGTCTTATAAAGTAGTTTGACAGTGTTGTGGGAATTCGTTGTTTAGCAGAGTGACAGCATTTTGGGGAAAACTCATTTAAAAAAATTTTTGGCAAAAAAATAATAGTCCAAAGTATTTGAATGTTGGGGAAAAAAGTATTTTTGCAGGAAAAGCATCCTATAACTGCTTTTGACAAGTGAATTATACATTTTGAAAGATCCTTGCTTCATCTGTTTAAAAATACAATATAACTGTAGGTTAAATACAATCTGTGCAGTCTTAGTGATCCTGCACAGGATATTGTCATGGGATTTCATGACTAGCAGCAAGAGTCATCATCAATCAGCCAATTGCTTTCAGAGCCTATATTTGGGGATTGAGCCAATGTTACCTTTAAGTCAATTTCTCCCGGAGAGATTCGTGTCGGTGTGGGGGTTACTCCAACTACCCCTCTGCCATGTTGGACAACACAATTTTATCGGTGCTTGTATATCTGATGAGAAACCAATCCTTTTTGTAACATAAGCTTTGATGAGATAAAATCTTCATGTTCTTGCCCAATATTTTAAAGAGAAGAAACTCATCAATTATACAACAGGAATAGTTGTTTCCTCTAGACAAACCTTCCCTTGCCAGCAAAATTCATGGCTTTGGCATAAAAAAAAATTAAATATCCAGGGTTTTAGGATATGTAGGTATCCTTCCAAGTATTAACACTGAAATGAACAACCGAGGGCCATTACTGCTGAAGTTACAGGTTTCCAAAGGCCATCTTTCATTCTGATCATCACAATGAAATATGGTGATCCTTGCTTACAGACTGGCTCATGCAGTGACCATTCAAAATTACTTTTTGACCAATCCTTACAATTACAACCACTGGACCATCCCACAGTCATGTAATCACCATTTGTGTGCTTCAGTACTAGCTTACAACAAGCAGAGTCAATAGAAATGGTAAGTCAGGTTTTCTTTATTTAGTTAGCTACTTTAGCTATTACATTGCTTCATTTAATGACCAAAAGCAAAGTAAGATAATAATAATCCCCTTGCAGTCCTGTGATTTTCTACTTAGCAATTACTTTGCTTAGCAACTGAGTTCTCAATCCCAATTGTGGTTGCTAAGTGAGGCCTACCTGTAACCATATTTCTTATAGCCATAAAAATCTTTACAACTAAGTCAATAGCTATCTATTACATGGAACAGGCAGTTGATATTGTCATTTAAGATAATGAAATCTTATTGAGGCAGTTCAACTTTCTACAGGAGTTGCACTGAATGCCCCATTGTCTCTAGCCCTCTGCTAAGACTAGTATCATGCCCTTGTCGGAATCTGAATCAGAGGGGGAGGCTGAACAGCTGACAGGGAGTGGGAGTGTGGTTTTGTTGGTTGTGGAAGAAATCGGGGAAGGGCAAAGTCCAGCTGGGCAAAGCAGGCGAGAGGTAGAGCAAGGGAGAGGGAATTCAGAGGAAGACTGAGGCCTAGGGCACGCAGGGAGGAATAGAGAAGGGAGCAACATGCGTTGCATGGCTTTTGGAGGAGGAAAGGGCCCTGATTCCCTTCATTAGCTGCAGCTGGGAACGCAGTGTTTAAAAAGGGAAGCTATGTGCAGCAAGATGTTGGGAGCAAATTGTGAATTTATCTGGTGTTGTCATGGCTTATCTGTGTTCCTGGCATCTTCCCATCTGTGTGAGTTTTGCTGTGCTTTCAAGTCTGAAAGTCCTTCTCCTGCCCTGTCAAGTTAATTACTGCAGCATGGTTTGTTTGGATTTTTAGTTAGAGTCTGTATGTACCTTGTTTTGGACTGAATTTTCTCCAGTAAAAAGCTGTTCCTGGGAGAGTTTTTCTCCAGCCAAAGATAACCTGGACTTTGGGGGCAAAGTTGGAGATAATAAAGGAACTCTTCTTGCTTATTTGACTGTCTTGCCTTTGTGCCATGCCCCGGGTCATCACAACTAGTATGTGAATTATTTTGGATATTCAATATGCAAGTCAGTTGAAATTCTGAATTTCAATTACATTTCTGTACCATAATCTGGCCTCTCTGATCTCATCCAGATGGAAGGAAAGAAGGAAGTGTGTTTGATCTAGAACATTACTGTTATCTGGTTCAGTGTTTGATCTCCTTTGGCCCAGGAAGACCTTTGGCTACAAATAACAGGCCCTTGACACTACTATTCAGTGGATTTGTTCCAAGCCCCTACTTGATATGCCTTGGATTTGCCTGAAAGACCATTCCCTCATGCAAGGAGGGGACGTTGTCCATTTCAGGAGCAGCATTTACTGTGCCCAATATGATGTCCTGCTTTCCTTCCTTTTAGAAGGAAGATTTCAAACTGTTCCAGTCCAATAATGTCTTTGGCCATGCTCCCTGGAGGAAACAGAGTCAGTTTCACAAGTCTTCTTGCAATGACTTTTTAGATGAGATGACACATTGGATTAATTATTCCTGTCCTGATCCATAGTTATGTAAGGTCAGCTGAGGACATTACTCATTTCTTTCTTTTTAGCTTACAGCTCAAGAACATTTGAAAAATAACTCTAGAACATTTGGCAGATTTCTTGCAATTATTGCTTGCAGGTCTATTCATTGTATAGTTAGAACTCATCTTTTACAAGTTGATTGGTATTTTTTTCCCTTTCTTTTTAAGTTCTTTACTTGTTCCTTCTGTAAATTGCATTTAAAACCGTTCTATTCAATTTCCTCTTTTTCTTCAGTTTCCTCTTTTTCTTCAGTTTCCTCTTTTTCTTCTTAACTTTGCTGGTTATATTGGATTGAATTGTCTTATTAAATACCGGTGCTTGTTCTGACCCAAATAAATTTTACCTGAATGACCTGTAATTGGATATCACCCACCCACCCCCCGTCCTTTCTAAGGCCTTCACATTTTTAGCCATACACAAAAAATGCATATTTCATCCTATATGGGGGATAGGAAAAGTATGAATAGTCAATTATATCTTCTTCCCACCTTATCTTCTCTAATGTCTCTTCTTGCATGTTTAAAACATTTTCCAAATATGTTGCTAACTCTGATTAATCAGATCATGAATCCAAGGTTAATTCACAGGTCTAGCTGATTAACCAGCTACTCAACCAGCAGAAACATTGTATGAATCATTGAGTCCAATTCTGTCATTATTTATCCCTTTAGAAAAGCCCCCTTAAAACAGTGCTAATTACAATATATAAAGGATATAATTTAGAACTGCAGTGAAATATCAATACTCTGCCTGGAATAAGGCTGAACATTGTTCACTTAATCTTAAGTTCCTTATTTTCATGTTGTTATTTGATGCTATTTTGGGGAGGAGGTTCTTGCAAACCAAAAAGCACTTTCCTCCCCCCCCCCCTTTTTTTTTTTTTTAATCTACTGAAAATAAAGAGAATGCTATTTTGAAACTAGGCAGCTCACTTTGCAGATTTGGGCATATATACCTACTGGCCAATATCTAATTCCTTCAGATTTGCACAATATACAACCTTTATTTATGTATAGAATTTATATGGCTGCCCAGCTCATATACATGACCCTGTTTAACAATACTTAAAAACTGAATAAAAACAAGGTATGCAATGATTTAAAGCCAAAAGGTAAAGATCTGGGGTTTCCCCTCCCATGAATTAAAGCAGCTGATCAGCACCAGGGCCAGTTCCAAGAAAGCTGGTAGTGATCCTGCCAGAAACATCACCACTCTACATTGTGATTAAAAATGATAGTGGGCAGTGGTGGAGACAGGACAAAAGAATTTTGCAACGCTCTCCCCAATTTAGAGAAAACATTTTCTAGGTCTACAGATGTGACAGACAGCAAACAACTCTTATTAAGGGGGCATTGTTCTTGGGCAGAGGAAAGGATGAATGCAAAACACATCAAAACATATTGCAGAGTTGAGAAGCATAACAAATGTCAAATATATTCGTAGCAATGTTAGTAGTAGGAGCTATATTTGAATAAATCTCACAATAATGCAGGATATATCTTTATAGAATGCGTATTTTGGATTATTTACCCCATGCAAGGTACAATGTTGCTTCAGCTATTTTTTTTAAATAGCCCTGATACCTTATCAATTAGACAAAATTCTAACATCTTTTTTTTCCCAAAGTTTTGCATTACTCCATAATTGAATTATTCTGTGCCAAACCCCCTTTCCTTTTGGACTGTGAGTTGTTCTTTGATGCATGTTAGCAAAACCAAACTCCTCAGTGTAAGGAAGATATTTATGGCATGCCTCATGGGCCCAGTGAAATAAATTCCTAATTACTACACTGTGCTTTTCAGTGAAAGCCAGTTTATTATTTGCACTACATGGGCAGCCAATTCATTATCAGTTGCTATGACGACTGTTGCCATGTGCCATAAATCTTCAGGATTAATTATTTATATTCTAAGGCTCCAGCTTTTCTCAGCCTGATGCTCTTCAGATGTGGTTCCCACCCCCACCAGGCTAGCAATGGTGGGAGATGTAGCCCGGTGCACTTGGAAAAGACCAGTGTACCTGAATTAACATATGAATGTATGAACCCAAGGCTTCACTTGGGTGAATCAGACAAAATCTCTATATAGCCCAGCACAACTTGCTAGCCAGTCAAATAATAAACAGAACATGAGGAAGATAAACATCTTCCTTGCTTATCTCTGTCACCTGTCTCTGAATATTGGAGATCTATTGAAGTGCCATGTTCACTCTCCATGGATTTGCTTACCCCTTTTAAAAATCTCAAATCATGCAGGGAAAATCAGGGAGCCACAGCCACACCATAAAAACATTTCAGAAAAACAGAAAAGTCAAGAGGAATTTGTCCAAAGAAACTTCTCAGAACTGGTGACCTACTTCAAAATGGTGAATAATCTGCTTCAACAGAGGAAGAGAGAGGGGGAAATCAATTCATTCCTCAGGCAAGCTCCAGTTCTCTCCTCTGAGTCATTCAGAAAATTGCTTACCGGAAAAAGAAAATCTCTATGCGGGTTAGATATTTCTTCCTTTACATGGAATTTTAAGTACTATTCCCATGCTGATAAAACATTTTGAGAAAGGAAGCTCATCTCCAGTACCCACTCCACAAGAGCCACAAGAAAGGCCAAATTCATGTCTCAGATAATGCTAAAACAAATCAGACTCCTACCTCTTTTTGGCCATTTGTTTATAAGTGGCTTGAGCAGACGGTGAATTTCAGTCTCAGTTTGAAACCCTTAGCCATGGAAAAAGTATGGCAGATGTTGTGTTACCTTTAGGCAAAATGAAAACTTTCCAACTCCGTTCTCCTGTGCAGGGCAACAAAAGACCCAGCCGATCAGCTGGGATTTGGGAAGCAGAGAATAGATGGGGGGCAGAGCCAGTCAGAGGTGGTATTTGCTGGTTCTCTGAACTACTCAAAATTTTCACTACTGGTTCTCCAGAACTGGTCAGGACCTGCTGATCACCACGTCTGCTCAGGGTGCATCACTGACCTTACAGTTAGACCCTTAACAGATGCAGCACTTAATGAGCCTCCCAGCACCTAGGATGCATAAGGCTCAGCAGGTTCAACATTGCCTCCATGTATCTCAGCTCAAAGTTAGTCCTGGGCAGCACATTTGAATGAAGTTGTGGGTGTGAAAGTTGATCATGCAAGATAACCTAAAGGTGTTTTACTCAGTTGACTTTTCTGGATTTGGATATTTCATGGGTGGGGTTTAAAATATTAAGGAACCTATTTTGCTTCACTGGACATACTTTCCCAGGGACAGTAAGAAGCTTTTAAAACAAGTTTTACACACTAGTATTTCTCTCAGTACAGTAGGTACAATAAAATATATTCTCAACACTTTGAATGAAGAATAAGAGAGAATTATAGTTCTAGGAAAAGTATTGTGGAATGAAGCATTCTTCTGTAGCCTGGAGCCTGTAAAGGTTACAACTCCCATAATTCCAAGCCAGTATATTTTTGTTCAATATGTTTATAGCAGGCCGGTGCAAGCTTGCTGTAACATGTGAAGGGTATCTGTCGGGAACATTTCTGCAGCATACCTTCAAAACAGATGCAGTAAAGTTTTGATCGTATCCTTACAGTTGCCAAATTGACTTTTGACTTTTTGGATCATGTCCTGCAGACACTCCTGAATCAAACTTCCTTCCTTCCTTCCTTCCTTCCTTCCTTCCTTCCTTCCTTCCTTCCTTCCTTCCTTCCTTCCTTCCTTCCTTCCT
>BLBF01000004.1:11019546-11052615 GCA_015471245.1 Laticauda colubrina | reverse complement strand
TCTAGGCGGGTACTTATTCTTCTATTGGTCTGTCCAATGTATGTGGCCAGGCATGATGTACAGGGAATTTCGTATATATCCATATATATATACCTAAGTCTAAGTGCTATATCTGTCTATTTCTAGCCCCAGTGTAACTTGTATGCCCTGCCTGGATGCCCAAGGAATTTTAACCCAGTTTGCGGAACTGATGGAGAAACATATGCAAATGAATGTATGCTTTGTATGACAAACAGGTAATCTGAAACTAGAAGATAATTATTTATGTAAAGGTTGCATGAGCTTTATAAGATTCGATTGGGGCATCTGTGCTTAAGCACTCACTTCATTTCAACTTCCTATCTCTCAGCCCCTCTGAAAACTTATTGGGAAGTCAATGATTCTTCCACTCTGGAAGAATGTAACATCTGACCAACATTTGTAGACAGGAGAGAGTCACAAAATTGCAAAACCAGTTATTTCTCAATGGTATACAATATTGGCTTTTTCCAAGAGTGAGATATTTAGATACTAGATAGTTAGATACTCCTGGAAATAGCCATTCTTTTGTTTTCTTTCTTTCTTTTGGGGGTCTTTACATTTTAATAATGTTTGACTTTGGGGGGGGGGATATTCAAACAATGCAGTCTTCACAAATGAAGATTTATGTTTTTACAGTGTTGATCAAACAGGTCATTGATAGTAGGATTACTATAAATTATTAGGTAATTTATATCAATTTCCAATCCAATTTTCAATTCTAATATCAGGCAATAGTGTTTCCATAGATTGTTGATCCCACTTGCCAAATTTATTCTGTCTCCACATTCCCACTCAGAATTCTCTGATCCTATGTGAAAATTTCTCCTTAGAAACCCTCACAATCTTTCTGCTGCATAATTTTTGAACTGATTGAGCAATGTAATCACAGAAACGATTATGAAAGCATCTATCATAAAGCACTTTTAAGAACAAATACAAATTTAATTTGGGGGAGGAAAGGAAAATAATTGCCTATTTTTTGCTTTCTGGAGGAACATAAAGAATATATCAAAATTTGATTGCAAAGCTAGTTTTATCTCCTATGAAAAGCCGACTAATCTCCTGATAGCAATGAAAGAAAAGAGATAACTACAGTAGTACTTCTTTGCAGTACCTACTCCAATACATGCTAGCATAACCTAACAATGTGTTTGATTTTTTTCCCTTACAGAGACAAGGACGAGGATATACAAATTGCCTATAAAAGTGCCTGTTCATGAGAAGAAGTTCAAGAAACAGAAAAAGACCCAAATTCTGCTGAGAAATTGAAACCATACTTTAAATATGCCTTTAAAACTGTTTAAATAAATGCAAGCTTGCATGCTTTTATCCAACTTCTGCATCTGCTTACTTCAAATGTTTTGTTGAAAGAAGTTTTTCTTTTATTTTATGGTGGGTTTTTTTATGGTGGGTTTCTGTTTTTAGATTTAACCCTCATTTTTCAAAGAAATCATTCTCAAACAACAGAAGGTATAAATACCATACGATCCCTCAGACTAGGCTTAATTCAACTTGGATATGTAGAACTCGGCAATTCTTGGCCTCCAACTAAGGGATGAAGCCAAGAAATGCTCCTTTAAGTTTTCTCAGACTGAGGAAATCAACATGTAGAACCAAATGTACTTTCTAGCAAGGAGAATTTACTCCTCTGATCAGAAATGGAACTAATTTGATTTTTCATCTTGTTATGATGTTCTTCCTGCAAGGCAGTGCCACTTGGTCTTTTGGCATACTTGTTAACATGCAATATTCTCACTGGCTTGTACAACTATTTATATGAACACACACAAGCATATATTTGGCAAAAAAAAGTATATAGTTATATGCACCATGAAACCTTGGCCGCATAGAGCCATATTGTTCAGACTTCTCATAAAGAGTATGATAAAGAGTAAATTCATAAACAGTATGAATGCATGACCATTAACACAAGATAACTGCAAATTATCACTGTTTGTTTTAAGCGACTGTGGTATACTTTTTCCTACACCTTTGCTCAATAACTGTGCAGTTTCTCCCCCTTTATGATAAATTATCAGGTTTTAGTATAGGATTCAAAATCACAAATTTTAAGCCGTATGATTGTTTCAGATATACATCCCTTCCATTATTTTAATATTCAATATTAAAATTGTGTATATTTTCAATATATTTTTCCTGACATAAAATTGATTAATCAAAAGCGTATATTTTGATACCATCCAATAAACATGAAAAATTAATTTATTTTATTTGAAATACTAATATAGTTTTTATTTATTTTACTTGAAATACTTATATAGCTGCTCATTGTAGCTGCAAGCTATTGTATATTTCATATAGAATAGAATTCTTTATTGGAAAAGTGTGATCAGACACACAAGGAATTTGTCTTGGTGCAAATGCTCCCAGTGTACATAAAAGAAAAGATACATTCATCAAGAGTCAAGAATCATAAGGTACGACACTTAATGATAGTCATAAGGTACAATAAGCAACCAAATCATAGTAGGAAACAGTGTAAATTGTAAGGATACAAGTGACAAAGTTACAGTCATACAGTTACAAGTGGGAGGAGATGGGTGATAAGGAGTGATGAGAAAGTTAATAGTAATAGTAGTGCAGACTTTGTAAATAATTGGACAGTGTTGAGGGAATTATTTGTTTAGCAGAATGATTGCATTTGGGGAAAAACTGTTCTTGTGTCCAGTTGTTCTGGTATGCAGTGCTCAAAAGCGTCGTTTTGAGGGAAGGAGTTGAAACAATTTATGTCCAGGATGCGAGGGATCTGTAAATATTTTCACAGTCCATTTTTTGACTCATGCAGTATACAGATCCTCGATTGGAGGCAGGTTGGTAGTAATTGTTTTTTTTGCAGTCCTAATTACTCTCTGGAGTCTCTGTCTGTCTTGTTGGGCTGTAGAACCAAGCCAGACAGTTATAGAGGTGCAGATGACAGACTCAATAATTCCTCTGTAGAACTGGATCAGCAGCATATATTCTTTAATGTCTCAATCATTGGTTGTTAATATGAGATATTTCAAAGCTTTACTTGTTGGCCTCAACTTACGACTGTGATTAGGACCGGAAATCTGGTCATAAGTTGAGGCACCCAAATAACCAGAAGTAATTTTCTGCCCTTTTTCTTGGTGGTGGTTAACTAATGTTGTAGTTGTTAGGTCTAATTTGAATGGGTGTTGGAAACGCAAAAAATGCCAGAAACCAGTCAAAAAATTCACAAATGACTGCAGAATGCTGTAATGGGTCCCAAACAGAGGTGGTATTCAGCAGGTTCTGACCAGTTCTGGAGAATCGGTAGGGGAAATTTTGAGTAGTTGCCCCACCCCATCTATTCTCTGCCTCCCGAGTCCTAGCTGATCGGCTGGGTTTTCTTCTGTTGCCCTGCACAGGAGAACAGAGCTGGAAAGCAAGTTAGTGGGGTGGTGAGGGAATGGGATTTTGCAATAACCTTCCCCGGGGTGGTGTGGGAATGGAGATTTCACAGTATCCTTCCCCTGCCATGCCCATCAAGCCACACCATGCCCACCAAGCCATGCCCACAGAACCAGTAGTAAAAAAATTAGAATCCCACTACTGGTCCCAAAGCTGAATTCTGACATGCAGTCATGTGACGGGGTCAGTGTGATCATTTATGATAGCTGGGGGTGCTTAATGGGCTGTAAAGTACTGGTTCCATGTCTGTTGTAACTGAATGGTCATTTTAAGTTGAATATTACCTATATTACCTACAACTAATTTCTTCCTTTTGTCTATTAAAAAACTAAATTTGAAATCTTTAAAAAAGTATACTGAATTACTGATGCTAATGGTAACTAACAGTAATTCAGGAGTTATTCATGTTGTAAAGCAGGGGTCTTCAAACTTAACAGCTTTAAGACTTGTGGACTTCAACTCCCAGAATTCCTTCTCCAGTCATGTTAGCTCAGGAATTCTAGGAGTTGAAGTCCACAAGTCTTAAACTTGCCAAGTTTGAAGACCCTTGCTGTAAAGCATTTGCAGCAGAGTAGGAAATAAAAAAATGTTTTAACTGAATCCATATGCTGCTAAAATTCTCATACTTATCTGTTTGTACTCCCAAGTTAACCCAAACTATGCATTATACTGCAAAGTATAATGAATCAAAGTTACCTAAAATTGGCTAACTTAATGTGTAAAAAAACCCCAGGACCTTATGAAGAATCCTGTGGAATTGAAATTTTCACAATGTTCAGACTAATTTTATTCACAAACTTGTGGCCATTTGCAGGTTTGTCATGGTCACATGATTGTGATTTTTGATACCCTCTGCCAGCTTCTCACAAGCAAAATTAATGGTGAAACCAGGAGGAAGTTGGCAGCTGCTTCTGCTCTCAATGTTTTTTTCCTTGCTAGTGGACATTTTCTTTAGTGTAAATAGTAATAGTAAAGTAAATAGTAAATACTGACATTTGCCACAATAATTATTTTTGCTATTTAGGATACATCTTAGATGATCATAGGACTTGTTCAGCATTGGACTAAAAAAAAATTCACTGTGATTACGTCTGATTGCACTAACTTTCTCTCAAAGGGGTCACCTTTTGTGAAACTTTCTTCATTATCAAATTTTGGAAGCAACGGGTACAAATTCTCACTGTTCTCTGGGCAAATATGTTGAACGCAAAGCAGCACATGCTTAGAGTTTGAAGCAGTCCATATACAGTATATGGTTCCATCACAAGGGGACGCCCTTTCTTTAGTAAAATACAGCAAAAAGAACAAGTAATGTGTAATCATGAATCCAAGAAGCCACCCTCATGTTTACACAGCTGTTATTTAAAAAATCATTTCTATTTGACCTTGCAGTCACCAATGCCATTATGTCAGTTTAGTATGATACAAATTAAAGTAACCTTGAAAGAAAGTTTGCAGTGTACTTGTAAAATAGCAAATAGAGCATTCATGAATATCTAAAGTATCTAAAATATGGAATATAATTTACTAGTCTGAAATAGGATATTAATCAACTTCTGTTTTACAGTTTTAATATGGTTTAAATAGTGATTATACTTAGTGGACAAATCAGACAGAGCTGAGAAAGTCTGAGCTATAACAACATCTTTGTCAAGTATTTGACACCAAATAATCCCAGCTACGTTAAAACACCAAAAGTCAACATTTCCCCGCTTGGTATCTTCCAGATGTGTTAGTATAATAAATGGTAGCTGAGAATTCTAGGAATTGTAGCTTAACTCAAAGAGAGTTAAGAAGCAAACTGAAGAAGCTTCTTGGACGAGAAGCGAAACATCTTCAAGGAAAAACAAAGTCCAGTTACCTTTTGAAAAAGCATCTTTAGGACAACCATGACCTGGATGACTGAGAATCTTCATGGACAATTATAGCTTAATACGCCTATTCACAGTCAGAGGTGGTATTCAACAGGTTCTGAACAGTTCTGGAGAACCAGTAGCAGAAATTTTGAGTAGTTCACAGAACCAGCAAACACCACCTCTGACTGGCCCTGCCCCCATCTGTTCTCTGCCTCCTGAATCTCAGCTGATTGGCTGGGTCTTCTTTTGTTGCCCTGCACAGGAAAACAGAGCTGGAAAGCAGGTTAGTGGGGTGGGAGGGAATGGGAATTTTGCAGTAACCTTCCCCCAGGAGTGGGGAGGGAATGGAGATTTTACAGTATCCTTCCCCTGCCACACCTACCAAGTCACACCATGCCGACCAAGCCATGCCCACAGACCCGATAGTAAAAAAATTTGAATCCCACCACTGCTCTTCCGGTGTCTGTTCTACATTCCATTTTGTCTTAACCATAGTTGACGAGAATTATTTAACGAAAAAGAAAAACACTACAATCACAAAAATACACTACACCACACTCCCTCTCAATTAGGATTTCTGTATGTATCAGATGAATATTCTTTTTTCCTTTCTTCAAATGAGACTCCATGCTCTCCTCACAAACCAGTGGGAAAGTTGGTCCCTTGTTTTGCTACAATATTTGGCAAGGACCAAACTGATAAAATGCTGGATGTAGTATCATGATGCAAACCCCACCACATGCATGTAAACAGCAGGGCTTGCATTCATGATACTCCAATTCATCATCTTGCCAATTTTGAATTTGGCCTTCACACCCATCCCCACAGCTGAAAGCATCTTACACCTGCTATATAGCATTGTGATTGATAGATTCCCAACTCGCTGCCCCCCCAGCCTGATAACATATAAAAGAGGGAAAACAGCAGAGCCAGAGGAATCAACCAATCACCTTGCTTATCATGCTCTGTGTGTGCAAATTCTGGACAATACCATTTGGCAGTGAATGAAAAGAAGGAGTAATGAACAGAGGAGTAATGAACAGAGATCAGCAATGGCTGTTGTGGATTTTGTACCAGGAAATTTTCTGCTGACTGAAGAAAGACCAGACAGAATTTTAAATGGAGTGCATTTTAACTCAGCAGTGGGAAAGAAACCAGATGGGAGAATGATGCAAAGGCTGAGAGTGAACCCAAATCACTACTTAAGCCCATGTCACACTGAACCAACGGATGCAAAGAGGATGTAAAACAGACAAAAAACCTTGCCATCCGTTGGTTAACGCAATATATCCGTTCTGTATTCACTGCCTCCGTTTTGCTTCCTCTCTATCCGTCCAGCATCCGTTTATGGACGTTTCATCCGCTCCAAAAGTTTTGGGCTGCACAAAACTTTCGCGTAGAAAATGTATCCAGTTCGTCCGTTCTGCATCCACTACGCATCCGCTACGCATCCGCTATATCCGCTAGGCATCCGCTGCGAATCCGCGCAACTCGCATCCTCCTGGACGCAGGGAGGAAGCGGAACGGATGCGGAACAGATGCAGAACGGATGCAGAACGGATGCAGCATGGAAACAAAGTGTTTAAAGCGGAAAAAACATTCGCAGAGGGGATCTATCTCGGATATTAAAGATGTCTAGAGGATGCCTAGAGGATGCAAAGGGACACCTACACTGCCTATAAAAAGGGGGAGCAACTCGTCTGCATCTCACTTTCAGACCAGCAGCCCACCTGTGCAGACCTCTGCAGCCTTCATCTGACTCTTG
The DNA here is from genome assembly GCA_015471245.1 of Laticauda colubrina. NCBI lineage: Eukaryota > Metazoa > Chordata > Lepidosauria > Squamata > Elapidae > Laticauda > Laticauda colubrina. Next base: position 11,045,541 of record BLBF01000004.1, on the reverse strand, counting down.
CTCTTCCACAGCATCCAATCATGTCCACCGTGGATCGTGCCACAGTCTTTTTGGCAGCCACCATCCTTCTGCAACAGTACGAAGCCATCTACAGGCTCTGTGAACTCTATTATGGGAAGAAAAAGAAGCGGCCAAGAGCACCTGGGTCTGAAAATGGATCGGGAGAAGAGCAGAGTACGGACTGTACAACAAGCTGATGGTGGAGCTCAGGAACGAAGACACGCAGGCGTTCCAGAACTTCATGAGGATGCCTCCAGCCATGTTTGACGAAGTTGTGCAGCAGCTGACACCCAGGTTGACCAAGGCAAACACCACCTTCCGGCCCAGCCTGGAACCTGGGCTCAAAGTGGCACTCACTCTGCACCACCTGGCCTCAGGGACCACCTACAAAAGCATGCAGTACGGCGGGTGGGTGCCACACAACACCATCAGCATTGTGGTCAGAGAAGTGGTGCAGGCCATCATCGAAGAATACAAGGAGGAGCTCCTCCAGTGCCCCTCCACTGAAGAAGGCTGGAAGAAAGTTGCAGAGCAGTGGTATCAGAGGTGGAACTTCCCACACACCGTTGGAGCCATCGATGGCAAGCACGTGGCCTTCAAAGCTCCAGCCAAGTCGGGGTCCACTTATTTCAACTACAAGGGCTTCTTCAGCATCATCCTCTTCGCCATGGTCGATGCTGACTACAAGTTCATCTACATCGATGCTTCAGGCAACAGGTCAGCTTCAGATGCCCAGGTATACAACGCCAGTCACCTCAAGGAGGGGCTGGAAGGCAACCTCATCGTGGGCTTCCCAGATCCAGACCCCCTGCCCAATGACACACAAGATGTGCCCTACTTCATCGTGGGGGATGACTCCTTCTCCCTCAGAACCTACCTCATGAAGCCATACACTTCCAGACTCCTGACCCGTGAAGAGAGGATCTTCAACTACAGGCTGTCCAGGGCAAGGCGGTGGTGGAGAACGCCTTTGGCATCCTGGCCAACAGGTTCCAGGTACTTCTCACCACCATGCAGCATCGCCCAGAGACCGTGAGGAGGATCGTGGAAGCTTGCTGCATCCTGCACAATCTCATGCGCACCCGCTACCCAGTCTTGCAGAACAGGCTCGTGGACCGTCAACAAGGCAATGGGGACATGGAGCCTGGGGAATGGAGGCAAGGGCGAAACCTGATTGACACTCAGGATGTGCAAGGCCACAACAGAGCCTCACGGGAAGGGAAGAAGCAGTGCAACCCCCTGAAACACTGGTGCAACTCCCCAGCTGGAGCGGTGGAGTGGCAAGACAGGATGGTACATGCTTAATGGATGCTTCCTTCAGCCTGTCTCATCACATGGATGAGATTGGGCCATGTATGTTGGGTGGGCCTACAACGAACAGGGCATTTAATAAAGAGTTGTGTTTATGTTGACATGTGTGGATGATTGATTACATTATTATTGATAATAAAGGGCCATAGGTGTGGCACCTGGGAGGGTGGACCATACAGTCCCACTATGCTTGCACTGGAGGTTTATCTATCCCACAGCTATTAGCCATCCCAAAGGTATCCCTGCTCATTCCACAGGTATCCCTGCCCACCCCATTGCTATCTTAACCCATCCCACAAGCATGCAAAGGCTTAAGCCAATTCTAAAAGTTTCCACCAAGACTTTATTAAAAAAAGAAATGAAGCAAGTGTGTGAATCAAAGATAAGCTTTATTGAACAACAAGCTGTAAAAAAAAAATGACCCAAGTCAAGTGTCCAAATAAAGTCCACAGGTAGCCAGCTAGCCGGTCTCTGGTACTCTTCTTGGTCACTCGGAGGTGTGTCCGGTCTCAGGGGTGAAGGGTCCAGGTGCTGTGGAGGTGGGTGGTGCTGGAGTGCCTGGCCTCGAGAAGACAACAGGAGACAGTGTGTTGAGAAAGGTCTCGGACAGCTGGCTCAGCCCCGTGATGCTGAGAGGTCCTTCCTCCATGCCATGAGGTGTCAGCCCCAGTACTGATGAGAGATGTACTGAGGCCGGGCTTGGCTGTGGGGTGGAGGAAGGAGTAGTGTAGTGGGGCTGTCTGCTCTGCAGCTGGGTGAGGACTGGTGTGGGTGGCATCGCTGTCGTCGGTGGCATCATTGGCGTGGGTGGCATCGCTGTCATCGGTGGCATCATTGGCGTGGGTGGCATCAGTGGCATCAGTGTAACAGGTGGCAACGGTGTCACCCAATGACTCTGTGCCCGGACTGGGAATGGCTGCTGCCTGTGCAGCTGAACCTCCTGGTAGCCGTAGCCCTGGTAGGTGAGGGGCTGTGGGAAGCCTTGGAATGGGAGGGACATCACCTGGGGTGGAGGAGCAGGCCTGGACTGGGTGGGAGCAGGTTCCTCTGGGTCTGGAGGGTTGTGAAGCAGCTTGGTGATCCGGTCCTTCACCTGCTGGTACTGTGGATCTGCCATTTCCTTGAGGGTCTGGTTGACATAGGTGAGGAAGGGCTTGCGGTTGGAGGATGAGGAGTCGGTGTGGACCAGCTGAGAGAGGAGATCTATGCTGGTGCAGATGGTGTCCCTGATCTCCAGCAGGACATTGTGGCTCTGCCCCTCCAGCTGTCTGGCTCTCTGCCTTTCTGTGGAGGCGGAGCTGGGGGGGGTGGATGCGGCTAGGACTGTGGTGGACTCAATGTCTCCTTTCTCTCATCGCACCAGGGAGTCCTCTACGCACTCCACCATGCTTACCACACCTGTCCGCAGGTTCTCCGCCGTGGCACGCTCCACAGAAACCTGCCTGGAGACAGGGACTGACTCTCAGCCGGAAGAGGACTGGGTGGCAGCAGGCTGCCTGAGAGAGAGGGTAGTGAGAGGGGCTGCTGGTGCTCCTCGGTGGCGGACCTCACCCTCCAGGAAGCTGCACCTGGCCATGACGTAGGTCTCTCTGTCTGTCAGCTTCACAGTGGCCTGGCCAGATTTCTTCAGGTGCAGCTTCCCGTACCAGGTGTGCATATGTTTCCACCAGCTGAGGAGCACCTCTGAAGTGTAACCCATACTCTCTGCCCTCTCTCTCCAAGCAGCCTGCTTCCGCTTGGTGTCCCTGTACAGCCGGTGTCCCTTCCGCCATAGATAGTCGTTCTCTCTCAGCCACTCCAGCACCTCATCCTCGTGCGTCTCCGCAATGGAGTATTGCCTCCTCTCCCGTTGTTGCATACGCCTCTTCCTCCCTTTGGCAGGACCAGATGGGCCCTCATCAGAGGGGCTCCCAGGTAGTAGGGGCTGCTCCTCCACACCACCAGCAGCAGCAGCAGCAGCAGGATCATCATCATCATCATCATCATCATCATCATCCTCACCAGCAGGATCATAATCAGCATCAGCATCCTCAGCAGCAGGATCATCATCAGCAGCAGCAGCAGCGGCAGCGGCAGCAGCAGCAGCGGCAGCAACAGCAGCAGGAACACCAGGACCAGGATCAGCAGCAGTAAAGCACCAGCAGGGCCAGCAAGTCCAGGAGCACGAGCAGGACCAGGAGCACGAGCAGTACGAGCAGGACGAGCAAGACCAGGAGCACGAGCAGGACGAGCAAGTCCAGGAGCACGAGCAGGTCGAGCAGGTCAAGCAGGACCAGGAGCAGCTTCAACAGAGTAAGCAACAGCAGAAGCCCCAGCACCAGCAGAAGCATCACCGCCAGGAGCAGCTTCAGCAGAAGCCCCAGCACCAGCAGAGTCAGGGGCAGGGGGCGGGAGGTTGGCCCTGTCCCTCTTGCCAGGGATGGCGGCAGGTTGCTGAGGCTTTCGCTTCCTCCCCATGGTTGTGGGGTTGCTGGCTGGCAGGGAGGCTGGCAGGCACCAAGGCTGGCAGGAAGCCTGGCAGGAAGCGTGGCAGGAAGGCTGGCAGATAGCCTTGCAGGAAGGCAGGCAGGCAGGCAGGCACCAAGGCTGGCTGGAAGGCAGGCTGGCAGAGCAGGCAAGGAACTTGAATTGTCCAGCAGCAGGTCTTTCCTCGGAATGCTGGCCATGTGCGAGCTGCTTCCCTTTATATCCAGGGGGCTTACGTAATACTTCCCCCCCACATGCGCAATTAACGTGCGGCATCCGTTCCGCTTCCGCTGTGCATCCGTTAGGCTTCCGCTGTGCATCTGCTTTATCCGCTGTGCATCCGCTGTGCATCCGCTTCATCCGTTCAGCGTCCGTTCTGCATCCGCTGTATCCGTTCCGCGTCCGCTTCGCTGAGGCCCCCCGGAAGCCCTGCGGTTGCGCCATCCGCTCCCATCCACTTCCATCCACTGGGCTTCCATTCCGCATCCGCTTTGTATCCGCCCTGCGTCCTCCCCGCGTCCGTGTTATCCGCTCCGGTTATGCAAATTTTTGCCCCTTTTGAGAGCAGATAACAACGGATGGAACATTTTGCTCGTCCGTTGTGTCCATTTTGCATCCGTTGGCCAGTGTGACATGGGCTTTATCAAGGTGTATTATTGTGTTTGGGCAATTCCATTTTAAACTGATTGCATATTCTGCGAAGTAAGGAGGAGAAATTTATTCTGCCTTTGATGCCTGCCCAGGTTGCTAATCAGATGCAGAAATGTGGTAAGACAGGTAAAACAAAAACAAATTATATCCAGGCTAATATAATTTATATTATAACATATATTACTAATGTATCATAACATATATTACTATAATAATTATATATTACTTATGTATAATGTAATTATATATTATACTAATATATAATAACATATATTACTAATGTAAACTTATTGTTATTGCTAATATTTTTGTTGTCGTTGTTAGCCACTCATCACAACCAATCGCCCAAAAAACAAAATTACATATTATATTTTTTAAAGCTCAGCCAAACATTAATCCATTTTATAGATGTAATGAATTCTGAGCAAAGTGGAAAACTTGCATTACCCTGAATTAAAATTAATCATCAGCCAACGTGAACAAGAGAAGCAAGCATAACATTCACAAAAGAATGGATACAATTCTTAATATACAAACCTGGCTCTAGGTCTAAGAGGTCTAGGTCTAACTCTATGGCTAAGTTCCCATGTACAGCTCCAGTCTGTTTGAGTACCAAATAACTATGGCTCCCCTTGTTGTCAACCAACAAAAGAAAAAAAATGATTGGCTGAACTAACTTCTTATTGCCAGTAAGATTAACTGATACTTACCATATATTCAAAACACTCTCTTCATAAAAAAATTTCCTAGATTCTATTGACCTCTCTGATACTTCCCACATTCTCAGTTATTACTCACAGTGCTTCCTAAACAAGTAACAGAAACCTTCAATAGGAAGAATTTGAAAATATATCAAAAACTTATAGCAAAATTTCCACACACCTGAATAGATACCAGGAGAACTGTATTGGTATAAAGACCATTGTCTCAATAGACAATAGCTAATCATCTGACCTACCCTCCCCACCCCAAGAGTTTGCAATATCTGAGGAGGAAATAAACAACAGCTTCAACAATATGGATCCCCAATTGGGGGGATCCTTCAGGGGAGATCCTATGCAGCTCCAAAGCTTTTCACTAAGTCATTGATCTAACAATGCGCCTTTGCTTTCATGCAGGCTATCCATCTTGCATGAGCCTTTAGATCATACCCATCATGTCTATAAGCTCAGCTGCCATCAACTTCTATATGTCTTGAAGACTTGTCAGACCTGTTTTTGTTTAGCATTTTTAATTTTGTTTTCTTTTGGGGTTGGCCTGTTTCACTTTAAAATTGTTTGGCGTTCAGCCATCAAAATACAGAACTAAATGAAATGAGCTCATAAAATGACAAACAACAATCAAGCATAGAAATACAGTGTATGCTAAGGCAAGATTTTGTGGGATTGGGAAAATAATAAGCTAAATTCTTTTATACTTGATTAATCTATCTGTCACTATAGAAAAGTGCTTGGATTTTTTTTCCACCTAATGGAAAAATTAATGGGCAGAAGTGGTTTCAGGCAGCAGGTCAAGTAAGAACTCTTGCACCCAGGCATTGGGCCAGTCCAGGGTGGGCTGGTGCAAACCCTCCCCATGGAGCAGGCACATCAGCATGACCCCTGGATGAGACTGCTGAAGCAAGGGAGGCTTGCTAGAAGGATTATCTGTACCATGTCTGAGCTATGGATGATTATTAGTTAGCAGCAAAGAGGTACATCTAATGTAACTTTTGCTTCCATCCAGGGGAGTCTGAATTTTTGCAGACCAGGTGCAGAAGTCCTAATCTTGAACCAATTGCAAATTTTCTCTTTTTAGGTTCTGTTCCCATGTAACAGAAAAGGCAGATAAAATAGTCAGGGCCACAGCATTTGTTGGGCAAAGTAGAGATAAACACAGTATACATTCTGGGCATACAAAAAGTTATAGGCTCCCCACCCCAACCTCAGATCTTCATATCTTCATATCTCCTTTGATGTATTTTTGTAAAGTAATTTTTTATCTGTTAAAGGCATTTCCTCTTTTTCTGTTTTGTTTTGTTTTAATTCCTCAATCAAATTTTCTTCTCTCACAACTCTGGCACAAGGAAGCATGCACACAAAAAACCCCATGTAAATACTGAAGACATATTATCCTATAAGAGACCTATATGTGGTATACTTATATTTACCTAGAACTCTTTCTTGGAGTTTGTGATTACAAGAATGATCTGGTAAGAATCTGTAACCCCAATCAAAGCCCATCAGATCATATTATGATCTGACCAGTCATAAGTAACTTTTTTTCAGTGCCATTGTAACTTCGAATAGACACAGAACAGATTGTTGTAATTCAAGAATTTGTAATTGTTGTGAGTCAAGAACTACTTGTACATAATCACTCAATATATCAATGAGAATTAAGATTTGTGTCCCTTCTTTGTTGAATGTGCTACTGCTGGCAAGTTGGGACCTTCCTTTACAATCCAAGAAGCTCAGCTACTCCCTTGGAAGTCATATTTAACACAGATATATGTTGTGGTAAAATTAAGTGTGTGAAAAGAAATCTGAGTTCCCAGGCGATTTTCTAGAATGATTAATACCAAGAATGGAGCTCAGGTTCTTCCAAACTGATGGAGCTGAGAACAATGTCTGATGTTGGCTGCTTAAGCTTGCCAACACATGCCCTCCTGTAAAAATAAAAATATGAGCACACTGAGAAATGATCCTCAGTGGTTTAGCTACTCACATTTACCCGCAAGGCAGGCTCCCATTTTTACAACTTCTCAATTATTAGTTAAGCATGGTTACAAATCTTGAGGGATTACAATTCTTGGAGTTGACATTCACATGGCTTACTTAGGCAGTTCCTGCCCAGAATTTATTACATAAATACTTTGCAGCTGGTATTAATATCACACAATTTTCCCCTCCCCAATTTTCTTTTTCCTATTAGCCTTTAATGACTGCCTATATTTTATAATGTATTATATATTATATAATATATAATGTATAATATATTATAAAGTAGAGGCATAAAAGCATCCATAAATTGCAGTAATGTCATTCTGTCCTATTAAGCTACTGAAATATGGTACAGTATAAGGATTAGTAGGCTTTTCATCTGCTTTCTTAAAAATGGCTGGGTTCCCTGAAAGGGACAACTCTCATATTATTCCATTATAGTTAAATATCAGAGTGGTTTACGAGTACTGATTTTCATCTAGCAGTTTGTTCTTTGGTTGCCTCTTGGTGCTGCATTTAAATTGATCCAACCCTCATCCTTAAAGGGCAACAAGAATAGGACAGCATGAATGTTGTTGTTTTTTATGACAGACATATACAAATAAAACATAAAAACATAAAACCATCTTTCAATTATATACATACAGTGTGTCAGTTGGTTACAATCTTTTGTGCTCATCTTTTTTAGCCATTACTCACAAATCATATAAATTCTCACATTGTCAATCTACCATATGCTAACATAGTTATCAATTATTAATCATTAATCTAACCAATTATTCATTATTTTACAAAAAATTATTCTAATTTTTTTTGTAAGTTTATATTATACATTCATCCAATGGTTATTAATTTTTGTTATATATTCTATATCCTTCTATTCGTTTTTTTATTATGAAACTTCCTAGTCTATTTCATTACTATGTCTTTTTATCTAACCATTCATAAAATAAATACCATATCATATAAAATTGTTTGTCTTCTTGTTCTCTAATTTCAAATGTCAATTTACTCATTTCAGCACAGGCCATAATTTTCTTAATAACTTCCTCCTGAATCGGTATTTTTTCATTTTTCTAATTCTTAGCAAATACAATTCTAGCCATTGTTAAAACATTTACAATCAAATATTTCAATTCTTTATTGTATATTTCCAGTATAATTACCAATAAAAATATCTCTGGTTTAAAGTCTATGTGTTGTTTTATCATTTTTTCCAACCATGTGTGGATCTTTTTACATCCAAGCATGTCCACCACATATGGTAATATGAACCAGGTCTCTGATGACATTTCCAACATTTGTCCGATTTATTCTTGAACATTCTCACAATTCTTGTCGGGAGTAAGTGCCACCTGTAAAACATCGTATACAAATTTTCTTTATAAGCAGTTGGCATTGTCATATTACAATTTTGAGACCACAATTTTTGCCATTTCTCGAAATCAATCCCATATCCAAAAATTTTCCCCAAGCAATCATCGTTTCTTTAACTTGTTCTTCCTCTAACTTAAACTCTAGAAAGTGTCCATAAAGTTTTTTTATTACCTTTTCATCAGTACCTGTCAAAATTTTATCTAAATCTGTCAACTTATGATAAAAACCTTCTGTTTTAAAATCTTTATCAAATCTAGACTGTATTTGTGCATATGAAAACCAATTCCTTTTTATACCTTGTTCTTCTAGTGCTTGCATAGATTTAAGTTCACCTTTTCATTCAATATGAATGAAAAAGCCATATCTATCTATTGGACCAGACGGAATATGTGCCTACTTCTTAAAAAAGCTACCCACTGTAGCTGAACCTCGAAGCATAATCTTTGAAAAATCTTTCAGGACCAGCTCCTTGCCAAAACTATGGTCACAAGCCATGGTAATCCCCATCTTTGAAAAGGGAGACCCCAGCCTAGTTGAAAATTCAGACCAATCTCCTTATGCTGGGTCACCTGTACAGTCATAGAATCAATTATTAACCAATCCATGATTCTCCACTTACAGACAAACAACCTACTCTCTAATAAACAATTTGGTTTCACAAAAAAACTATCATGTAACCTGCAACTCTTACACTGCAAAACATATGGATTACACAACTCGATCAGGGCAAAGCAATAGACGCAATCTACATAGACTTCTGTAAAGCCTTTGATTCAGTGGTACATGAGAACTACTGCTAAAACTAAAATCTTATGGTATCTCTGGACACCTACATAACTGGTTAGAAGCATTCCTGTCAAACTGACAACAAATGATCAAAATTGGGAGTGTCCTATCAAATTCTGTACCTGTCAACAGTGGTGTCCCTCAAGGCAGTGTTTTAGGACCAACTCTCTTTATACTCTACATAAATTATCTCTGTGATCATATCAAGAGCAGCTGCGTTCTCTTCGCTGATGATGTAAAGCTGTTCAACACCACAGACAACACTGCTACCCTTCAAAAAGACCTTGACTATCTATCAGAATGGTCAAACAAATGGCAACTTCAAATCTCAATAAATAAATGCTCTGTCCTACATATTGGCAAAAAAAATCAGAAAATAAAATACAGTCAAGACCTTGTTGATGATCCAAGCTCTGTCAAGGATCTTGGAGTACTCATCTCAAATGATCTAAGTGCTAGAGTCCACTGTAACTACATAGCCAAAAAGCCGTTAAGAGTTGTTAACCTAATCTTATGTCACTTTTTCTCTGGTAATATTACACTAATAACTAGAGCATACAAAACATTTGCTAGATCAATACTCAAATACAGCTCATCAGTCTGAAACCAACGTTACGTATTTGACATGAACACAGTTGAGAAAGTCCAGAAATATTTCATAAGAAGAGTTCCACTCCTCTACTTATTGCAGAATACCTTATGCCACCAGACTCAAAATTCTAGACCTAGAAAACTTAGAACTACGCCGCCTTCAGTCCGATCTAAGCATAGTATATAAAATCATACATTGCAATGTCCTGCCTGTCAATGAATACTTCAGCTTCAACCATAACAACATAAGAGCAAACAATAGATAAAAACTCAATGTTAATCACACCAAACTTGATTGCAGGAAATAAGACTTCAGCAACAGAGTTGTCAGTGTCTGGAAAATTATCCTTGAGTGTGCTACATCTTGATGTTATAATTATCCCTAAATATTTGACCTTATTTGTGATCTGGATCTCCAAGACTTCCTCCAACTCTTTATTTCGTCTTGCTAATATGTTCTTTGTGAATATATTTGTTTTTTCTTTATTTATTTTCAAACCTGCTACTTTTACATACTCCTCTATCTTTTCTATTAATTTAGGTGCTGATTCCAATGAATCTTCTAAAATAAACACCAGGTCACCTGCAAAGGCTTGCAGTTCATACTCTTCCTTTTTAATTTTTATTCCTTTTATTTCTTTTTCTTCTCTAATGTTCCCATTCAGCACTTCCAGTTTTCACACAAACAACAGAAGCAACAGTGGACAACCTTGTCTAGTCCCTTTTCTTATATCTATAAAGTCTGTTAACTCTCTATTTATCATAACCTTTGCAGTTTGTTTAGAATATATCGTTTCTATGGCTTGGGTAAATTTTTTACCAAAGCCCATTTTTTCAGTTGTAATGATATAAATTGCCAATTCACATTGTCAAAGAATTTTTGTGCATTTAAAAACATCAAAGCCATTTGGTTTTCGGGATGTGCCTCATAATATTCCAGAGTATCCAAAATTATTCTCATATTATCTTTAATTTGTCTCTTCAGCAGAAATCTATTTTGACCAGAGTGGATAAAGTTATTTAAATATCTTTTCAGTCTTTCTGCCGGAATTGAAGCAAAAATTTTATAATCTGAGTTTTAGTAGGGATATAGGTCTATAATTTTTAATTTGCTGTGGGTCTGAGAACAGCATGAATGTTAATTGTCACCTTGTATGGTTATTTTGAAAATGCTAGCTGGGTTAACAAAAGAGTAAATCCGAGATTATAGGAAATGACCACCCAATTGGAGCAACAATTGTTGAGCAAGATATTTATTTCTTAGATTAGTACAAAAGCATCTTATGTTCAGTGTCAAATATTAAAATCTATGTCTTAAATTCTGAGATTATCTTTTTGTTCTTCACTTTACAAATTGCTTTAGAGTTCATTACTACTGAATGAGAAATAAACATATCCAGAGAATTTATTAACTTTAAAAATACAGACGGGATTAAAAAGAGCCAGTACATAGTGTGTAGTGATTAAGATGTTGGACTAGGAAAACCAAATCCCAGATTCTCCATTACAGGTGCCAAAGTCAGCTGGGTGATCCTGTGCCGGTCACTCTTTCTTAGCTCAGTGTCAAGCATTGCAAAGAGAAATTTGAAAAATATTCCTTGCCGCATTATGCATTGGTAGCTTTAATGTAAGAACTAGCTCAAACCAGTGCACAAGTAAGTGCACACTACAGCCATGTGGGACAAACATTAAGAAAAACAGAAAACAAGACAGACAAGATTAAAATGAGTCATCATTCTCAGTCAGAAGAACAAAGCATCAGAAGAGATAGTTTGGACTTTCAATGAACAACGTCGATAAATCTTGTAAGAATTAATAAAGAAGAAAAGTTAGCATTTTGCTCAATAAATAAATGGACAATAAGCATTCAAATTACAGTGGTCACACATCAGGGAATTGTATAACATAATGCCAACCAAAACATTGCAGGTAGTCCTTGAGTTATGACCACAACTGAGCCCAAAATTTTCACAATAAGCAAGTTAAGTGAGTTTTTGCCCCATTTTTGCTACAGTTGTTGGCTGTAAATTTGGCCTGCAGCTGTTCTGTTAATCATGCAGTCATTAAGCAAATCTGGCTTCCCCTACTAACTTTACTTATTGGAAGCCAGCTGGGGAGGTTACAAATAGGAAGGTTACACATGACCCCATGATGGTACAACTATCACAAATACATGCCAGTTGTCTAGTGTCTGAATTTTGATCACATGTCCATGGGATTCGGCAAAGATCGTAAGTATGAAAAATGACCATAAAGCCTTTTTTTTCAGTACCTTGTAACATCCAACTGTCCCTAAATGACTGGTTATAAGTCAAGGACTACCTGTACCATTAATTTCATGGCAGTTGCAGGTCAGCAGCTGAATCTTCTACATCCCCAGGGAAAGCTCCTGTCACTTTGCCACGTGTGTGGAATTGTATCTCCCTGAATGGTTTATCCTGAGATGCTCACTGTAGTGAAGTATCACTAGCATATTTGGCTTGTGGTGCTGCAAAGAATGTTTTGGTTGGCATGCTGCTAAGAGGGAGCAATGTGAAGATTTCAAGCCTTTGAAAGGCTGAGGTTGACATTGGTATTTGGTTCTTTTAGACCCAGCTGGGGGAGGTTTTGACCCAGCTGGGGGAGGTTTTGACCCAGCTGGGGAGGCTTATACTAGAAGGGGTTTCTTTTTGCTGCACAAAGAGGATTAGTTCTGGCTCTGAAATATTTGGCAGAAGTGGAACAGTCTGTATGCCTGCCAGGATAATTGAAAGAGCAAATTAGCCACCTTGAGGGGTTTGTTTAGAAATGAAATAGCCAGGTCAGAACCAACAAAGTTGTTCTGTTGTTCAGTTATTTCAGCCATACGTCTCTCTCAGTTCAGTCTAAGTACAGGATTATTCTGAAGATAAACCTAAGTGCTTTACCTCTCATTCCTTGAAACTGGACAACAGGTTTTAGTACAACTGACTAGAAATTCTGGAAGGAAGCTGAAATGTAATAAATAAAAAGTAGCAAAAATCATCTTCAGCTGACTGTACAAAACACAAAAATGATTTTATTGGCCCATCTTTCATAACTCTTGTGAGGCTGTCTTAAGAAAAGTCTAACCAAACCGCAATGCTATCTACCACAGACAAAAACATACAATAATTACAATAATAATTATGATAAAAAGATATATAAGATATTCATTTTTCTCAATGGTATTACTTTAAACAATACTGCAGGCATCATGTTCTTGAGTACTTCACCATAAAACCCTCATTTCTATAGGTATGATGTGATCCAGCAGTTTACTTTGTACATTTTATGTTTTTACAGAAATGTAACATTTCAAGGAAGAGAACTTAAATAACACTTTTCTTTGACTTGTTACATTTCTATCTACATATTTTTTTCTGTACACCAGAATATGAAATACCTAATGTTTAATCACTCATGGAAAGCTTTACTACTTCGTTTTGCTGATTGTATACACTATAATCAGAAGTATTGCTCCATGAAGCTTGCCCAACCTCTGTATCTGCAGCAGGACTTAAAAAGAGTTCTTTGAAGGAATTTCAATTTCCTTTTTTTCAGAAGGTGTTTTTCTTGTTACCATAGAAGGTAATGAAGAGATGGATTAAGAAAAGTCTTTCTGACACTCAGTAGATCAGAGGCAAAGGCAACACATTTTTTTGTATTTTTCTGGATTATCTGTTTTTCCATAGTTTTTCACAGTTGTACTGGGGAGTAAAAAAACATTACAAAGAACATTATATTATAAAAAATAGTTGGCTGTTTCTCTTGCTTTATAGAATGTGAGACGGTTTCTCAAGATCTGACAAAAGATAGAGATGTCAAAGCAATCTACCCTGGCTTTATTTCAAGGATCATAACCTGCCAATGTGGACTCTGCTGTGGCGTAAATGACAGCTCTGAAAGGCAGCTGATGTCATCCTTATACTTGGCTAAAAATAGTTGAAATAAATCAGTCCACCCCTGGGAAAGTTGTGCAAATATGACTGTATATTTAAGAAAATGAAAGTCCAACATACTTTAAGGACACCCGTTCATAAAATCTGCATGGCATCAGTCATTCCTTTCAACAGCACCACTTTGTCATCCTTTTAAGGTGGCTAAGCCTGCTGGCTGGACAGTTCTGGAAGTTGAAGTCCACATATCTTTCAATTGCCAAGTTTGCAAAGTTGCCAAGTTTGAAACAAGGAAGGTTTGCAGGGAAAGAACAAAGTATTGTCACCATCTACCCACTCTCAGTCCTACCCCAATGCTCCTTCAAACTAGGTACTAGTCCTGTGGTTGTGGCAGTTGAAAGACAAGCTTACAAGCCTCTTTTAGCTTTTAAATCAAGGTAGGCAATCCATAGTCTATATCAGGGATGTCCAATCTTGGCGACGTTAAAGCTTGTGGACTTAATCCCCAGAATTCCTCATGAGCATGGCTGGCTGAGTTGTTGTGGGAGCTGAAATCCACAAGTCTTAAAGTCACCAAGATTGGACATCCCTGGTCTACCCAGTGAAGACAATCAGTGTAACTTTTGCCAAACTTTGCTCTTTGGAATCCATTAAAGTCTGCTGTCCAAATTTGGTAGCACAATTTGCTGACAACTGTCAGTAGTAAATTGCCATTTGGCAGCTGAACTGCTTATTTTTGCCCTTAATTTATTTTACATACCACTCTTGAGTTTTTATTTTATTTTATTATTTCTGACTGCTGGCCCCATTTTGTCTCATTTCATGGCCTCATGTATAGCAGGCTGTTTGCTGCAAGGAGGCAAATTGCTGAGAGGCAGATGCCGAAAGGTGGGGGGCAGTGGGTGGGTGGGTGGGGTTTTGGTAACATTCGCTCTAAAAGATGCGCAGACATTTCTACCCACTTTTTGGAGGGGAGGGAAATGCATCTTAGACACTGAAAAATATGCTAACTTAGAGAGGCATGTAAAATTAAATGGTGACAGTTTGTGGACTTCTAGCTTACAGCTATGCTACTGATTTTCTGTTTAAATTGTTTAAATTAAAACAGAATTGCTTAAGTAGTCTCTCAGAATTTTGGGAAGCAGAATGACAATTAAGATGCGTAAATAACATCAAGTTGCCTAAGCATTTATGCCATTTCTGAGCCCGATTCACTGATTTTTAAAAATATAGCAAAAGGGTTGATGAGACAAGGCCTGTCTCATTTAGTAGTGGTACTCCACAACTAAAATAGCTTCCTAGTGAAGATATTCTTAATTTGATGAGTGCTCACTTTTAAATTAACTGGAATGAAAATTTAATTTTGATGGATTTTCCTCAGCTATCAATCTAAATAAGGCTTTGACTATGGCTGCAGTTCTGTGTGGCTCAACAGCAGCAAGTTGGAGAAAGCAATTGAACTACTTTAAATGAACAATCAAGTTTTCTGCAAAACAAACTAACAATGTCAACGGCATATAAGGAAAATCTATGCAAAATGTTTTATAGGTGACATCTACCAGCAGCAAGACTGGCAAAGAGGTATGAAAATTTATCAGTTAAATGTTGGAAATATAATCAGATACCAGGTTCATATTACCATATGTGGTGGACATGCCCAAAGGCAAAGAAATACTGGACTAAAATACATACTTGGTTAGAAAAAATTATAAAGCAACATGTTCTTGGTAGGTATATTACCAGAACAGTATAATAAAGGGAATACATACAAAATTTTACATGTATTAATGACAGCAAGAATTATGTTTGCACAATAATGGAAAAATGAAGAGATCCCTACAGATGAACGTGTTATTAAAAATATATATTAGAATGTACTGAAATGGATAGAGTAACACTTAAAAGAAAAGGAAGAAACAGAATACTTTTTAACATGGAACTTGGCTAACTAACAGAAACAGAGGTTAGAATCTAAAAAGACAAAAAATTTTGTATTGAAAATTTTGTAACATGGATAAACTAATTGCATTATTACTTTGCGATAATATTAATATTATATATTATAATAATATTATAATAATAATATTATATTATATTATTATATAATATATTATATATATATATATATTATTATATAATAATATTTATTATGATTACTATCATGATTAATGTTGTATCTCTACTTAAAATTAACTGTATCCAGAAACCATGCTGTTCAGATAGATATGGAACTTTTTATGTGTATTAAAAAATGTATCAATAAAACATACATTTAAATTAAAAAAAAAAAAAACATGTGATGTGTTTTCTGCTAAATGCATCACACACACAAACAGACACACAGACACATATTGGGCTTCGCTCACTCGTTTCACTCACACAACAACTATAGACTCCGTTTTCAGAGACTTTAGTGCTGACAAAACCACAATGATCTATCTTAGACATTGATAATCCAAGCAAAATTTTCCCAAATTGGGTCTCTTTGTCTGTCTCTCTATCTGTTTGTCCCTCTCCCTCTCTCTCCCTTTCTCTCTCTCTCTCTCACACACACATACAGATCTTTTGGGCTAAAAGTGCAGGCAGTTACAATTATTTATACTACCTTCACACAAAACTGGTAATTATGTGGGAACAGCATTGGAACAACACTTACTACATCTTCCCAGAAACCACAGTTCATGTGTGCAATACTTCCTCTCACCATTAAATGAACCTCCCAAATATTTCTAAGGGAGGAGACTTGTTCTAGTTGTCTAAAATTACTCCTAGGTAAGAGTCATGGGCCTGGAATTTTGCTAGAGGACTGAACCCCATGTTACTTAAGAAGGCATGATGGCACATGCCCTCATCTAATTATGCCTGCCAGTTTAATAGGAAACATGGCAGTGACTGCTGTTTTACAACAACAGCAAACATTCCATGAAACTCTGCCAAATAAGAAAGTAATTCTTAAAAGGCTTTGGCACTATAAGCACCTTCCCAAGGAAACTGATGAATGTAATAAAACTCTCGAATTGATTCAATTTCTATATTGCAGTCTTTTATAACAGTCCAGGATGAAATGCTTAAAAAAAGAAATCCCTTGGTATGAAAGATCCCTTCGGACAATAGCAAGCTAAGTACTGCAGCAGTTGACAATTTTAATACCATTGTTGTAAGAAGAAGAAAAAAGAAAGAAAAAGAGAAGAAAAGAAAAGAAAAGAAAAGGAAAGAAAAGGTACAGCTACCCCTAAAACATAGAAAGGGACAACCAGGGGAGGGATTCTACAGGTTCACACCTATTCGCTAGAACCAATTGTTAACATTCGAAGCAGTTCGGCAAATCGATTGTTAGAAGAAATTACTGGTCTAATCCTGTAAGGAGGGCAGGAAGGAAACATTCTGGTGTTGCTTACAGAAACTGCCTCTCCGTTAACCCTTATTACATTCTTGGCAAGTCAAGACTTCCTGTCTGAGGAACGTCTCTGGAGTTTTTTTCCCCTCCTTTGCTGGTACTTTGCTCGTGTGGAGTGACCATTCAAAGTTACAATGGCACTGAAAAAAGTGACTTATGACCATTTTTCACACTTACGACTGTTGCAGCATCCCCATAGTTATGAGAGGCCAGGTGAGGAGATGCATTCCTCAATGTGAGTGATATTGAGTTGGCCATACCCAGACAATAACATGACCACCAAGCCATGTCCACCCAGTCACATGACCACCAAGCCCTGCCCAACACTTAAGCCATGCCCACAGAATCGGTTGCTAACATTTTGAATCCTACCCCTGGGGACAATGTGTGTGTATATGTGTGTGTGTGAAACAACCTGAATGTAGGCTTAGATTGAGGTAGCATTAAACATTAGCACATGAAAACTAGAGTGGAAAAAATCTGCCTCGCTGTGACTCAATATTTGGGAGCAAAACAGCGTAAAGTAAAATGAATCAAATATAAGTACAGTACAGTCTGCTAAATCAGTCTCTGAAACTCTTCAGCCCCAAGGGGCAGATCTCAAGCTGGAAAAATGTTAGGCGGCTGGGAAAAGAGATTTTAGTATTTCCCTGATATAAATTGCATACTTTGCTTCTTTTTGCTAAAATAACATAAATCCATTTGGCTGTCAGTAAATGAATCAAGCAGCACTGCAGCTGGCTTATGATCAAACGAGAGCTTTAACTTGGCTGAAGGGTTTGCTTCTTCGTTGCAGAATTCATATTTATACCCTTTCCCATTGTTTCAGTAGAACAAACATTTGAATTTTTAAACACTAATGTTCCAATAATATGGATGCAATGGAAGAAGTTTGCTACTCTCCTGGCACACTCATCCATTTTGGCATCTCCTAGCCATTCTTGAGAACAGTTTATTATTCTAGAGAATATCCTGGAGTTTTCAGAATTCCCATGACTTTCTGCTTTCATTGCAAGAATGGTACAGCAATCATTCTGTTGATCCTTCTTTGCACTCATAGTCGTGCATGTTACACAAGAATTCCCAGAACCTGAAAATTTTGGTATTTGTGACAAATCTCACATGCTACAATATTACTTATGTAAGCATGTAGCCATCAGCAGGTGGACAAATAAGGCCCTGTTTATCTATAGAAAGCTTTTTTGCTTCACCGGTAAGCACAATCCAAGTCTTTGTGATTGTGCTGGATCAGGAGTAGCATCTGTACAATTCTATTTTTCACTAAATGCATCATGTTAGAATTCAAAACTAGTGAGGGCATTGCCTTAAATGGGCCTCAGAGATCCAAGGGTGCTTTATGAGTGGATGGGAACTAGAATTAGGAAAATATTTATTTATCATGTAGAAAATACTGCCTTCTCCACTTCATCAAAAGCTGTACAGAGCTTCATCCCCTATTGCAAAGGTCTCCAAACTTGGCAACTTTAATACTTGTGGATTTCAACAGCTAGAATTCTCCAGCCAGCATAGATTAAAAGTGAGCATAGCTGGGTGGAGAATTCTGGGAGTTAAGGTCCACAAATCTTAAAGTTGCTAACTTTGGAGACCCCTGCCCTATTGCCTTGGGCTGCCTGCATCTCTAGCAAATACAGCAGCAGTTATCCCCTGACCTATTGTGATATCCACTTCAGTGCCATGATTTCCTGTTTTCTTCTGAAGCTCTGTATGTTCTGTGCTGCTTTAAAAATACAGCAACATGTAGAAATGTTTGCAATGTCACTCCACTGGAAAACAGAAAGGCATCAACTCTTTCGAAGAAAATTGAGGCAAAGGGGTTCATTTCTGCAGCCCTGGGTGGAAAAGGCCATCTACGACATAGTGAGGCCCATTTGATCATAATTGCCAGCCCTTCCCATATAATGGTGCAGAATATTTGACTGATTGGAACATATGTAAAAACAACTTTTGTGGCATTTAAAGATCCGCTTGACCATTCTTCTGAGCCTGAAATCCTGGACTTGAGCGTATCCCTGATAAATAAATTTTTAAAATGATTCCTTTAAATAATACTTTCTAAGCAATATAAGTGTCTTCACTATAAACATTGGGTCTCCTGATACATGATTCATTGTTCAGCTGTCCAAACTCTCAACTCTAAATGCTGTAACTCAGCAGGGAAGTTTTTGTTTACAGGCAGATTTAATACCTCACCATCTCCATGGAGGTCTTCCATGTCCCGAAACTTTGAGGACTCTCCCAAGCAAGACACACACTGCCAGGTTAAACGAACTGATGTCTGGCATGCAACAACTTTTGAAAGTGTGGAATAAAATAATGTCTAGCAAAGCCTCCAGATTCTGTATCAAAATGCCTCTTTTAAATTGTGTCCCATCCCTTCCCACGTGAAATTGAAGCCAATGCTCTGAAGCAGCCTACTTTCCACCTTGCCTGACCTTCCTCAGCCTTGGGGGAGTGGGACCACTCAAGAGACGGGCCTTCCCCTGCCCAACACAGAGGGGTCTTCTCATCCATTCTGAGCAAACCCCTTCCAACAACTCTGCTCAGATCCTGGGTGTGGATTAAGTGAGTCTCTTCGTGTCTATCGGAATTGAGGTTGCGAGTGACGTGCCTCTCCTCTCTGCCTTTGGCAAACGGACGTTCCATCCCCAAAGGGAAGCGACTTGTGGTTTCATGAGGCAACTGGCAAGATGACACTGACAGTGGCGAAAGTCCAACTCCAGATAAGGATTTCAGCAGCAGCAAGGCACTGTTGGAAGGATTGCAGCATCTCTGCTTTCGGGGAGTGGAGCCCAAAATCTGTCCCCACTCCCCCTGCCCTTTGTGCTTGCTCTTTCATCCGTTCCAAAGCAAGTCTGCTTGGTTGTAGGGAAAAAGTGAGGGAGCTGCAGCTTACTTCAGCAGACCGATTTGGAGAGATATTTTTTTTCCCAACATATACAAGCTGACTGCCAAACCTGAATTGCCAGCAGGGAAAGGGACTAAGCAACTGCTTTAAGTTTCAGCCTGTCTGTGGTGCAGGTTTTTCAAGTCACACACACACCCGCATGTCACACACACACACTTACTCTCTCTCTCTCTCTCTCTCCCTCATTCATACACACTCACACACATCTAGGGATAAAGGTGCTGTCTGAGTTTCCTGCCTCTGTATGTATCTTCACTGAGGACCTTGACTTTCCAGAGAAAATCTCCTGAGGGCTAGGTAAGTACCAGACTGAACAGCAGATCTTGATCATTTGAGTATCTCTGCTCTTGCTTCTCCAATGCAGTGGGCTTTGGGTTCCTTTATGCAGAGGGATCCAGGAAGAGAAGCAAGTTTAAAGGTTTCAAATCATATATTCTAAGAGCAGGGATTGTCAACTTTTGCTGCTGAAGTTGATCTTTTTGAAATAAAAAGGTCAACATCAGGCTTTTAAAACAAAGCCTGGTGCTGACCTTTTTTTTTTTTTTTAATAAAGCCTCCCAGAATAGCAAAAGCCAAAAGAAAATCAATGCAGGTTTTATGCTAACATCTTTGCCAGTTCAATTTTGACAATGAGTGAAGCAAATTCAGGGAAGGGAGAACAGCAGAGAAAGGCAGGGGTATGGGACACACTTGTGGAGGTTTTTATGAAAGTGAAGGTTTGAGTAATGCTTGCTCCATCAGGCATGGGTTTAGTGTCTAATGTACTTTAGGGTTGACATGAAAGATATTAATGATTTTATATACTAGAAAAAAATGTACATTTGATATTTGCAAGGCAAACAAATTCAGAGCATTCCCACTTGAACAAGGAAATGTCCATTTCCAAATAGGGTTTTCAATTTTTAATTAAAAAATGTCAAGGTTTTTGTTTTCAATTACTTATATTTGAGTGGTAAAATTAGAAATCTGACATTGCATTTTTCCAGAATTTAGTGTTTAGTGTTGTCTATTTTCCTGGCAACTTCAAGTGAGCCCTTTATCCTGAGGAAAAGAACCTGTAAACTTGGTGATATCATAGTTTAAAAGAGGTTCATTTTTTGAGGAATCCATTGAGGTGGGTGGTGAATTAGGAAAGCAAATGGCCAGGATAATCCGAAGGTCTACATTTTGTAGTATTGGTTGTTTTTTTGGTTGGGATACAGTTTTCCCCGACTCTGCTGACCTCCAGTTCTTCTGGATGCCTTTTTTTAACAAGCTAGGGTAGTGCCATAGGGATTTTTAATTATTATAATCATATTTTTCCAACATGAAAGTAATGATGATGCTGTGTTATGATTGTCTTTTATTTTTCGAACATTATTGTAAGGCCAAGTTTACCTTGTACACCACATGGATAATTGTAAGATTGCATGAACTTAAATCTCATATGAATCCTGCTCCATCCCTTCCACAATGCAGGAATTGTTAACCACAACTTCTTTCCAAAAGTTTCTTTGCAAAACTCAGGCTTCTTTCTGTAACTATGTAGATGTGGCATAGCAAGCATTTCATTTATCAGTAGCCACCAACCATCAAATGCCATTAAGTAAGCAAGCACCTCCATGTTGCAGGTGATTCAAAACCTTCAGCATGCACAAAGAACTGTTTTTGCTATCCTCATCGGTGCTATCCTCATCGGTGCTATCCTCATCGGTGCTAAGTTGTGTGGTAAGAAATTTCATGCAGTAGTAATGTGCCAAAATTTGATGCATTTCTGTAAAGCTTCTCATAACAATAATCTGGACAGAAGTTTGTTCTGCGAAGGGTGACAAAACAAGAAATAAACAGAGGCTAAAAATAGCAATTGAAGCAATGAGTTACAGATAATAAAATATTGTGATGATTGCTGTAAGGTGACAGTTGTTAGAGAAAGTGGCCTTATTCAGGCATGCCCTGGTCCACTTCTGATTCTGAGAAGAAAAGAGAGGGCAGCTGAGGACAGTTTTGCTTTGTAGGGAAATTGGGATCTTCCCATTGTTTCTGCTGAATCAGAGCTGACTAAAAACATGCCAGTCAAGTGGGTTCTTTGACCAGCAATATTTGTTGAAGACTTTTGTTCCTGTCCCATGGGCAGCTTCTCCAAGCTGTGACCCCAAAGTGAAACTTAAGAAGCAAGTTATTGAGGAAAATGGAGGGCACCAGAGCAGTATTCAGATATTTCTGCAAATATAATTGACAGGACTCAGAATAAGAGTTGGAAGAGACCTCAGAGCTTTTCTAGATCAACCCCCTGCTCAGGAAAGAGACCCTATACAATTTCAGACAAAACGTTGTCCAATCTCTTCTTTAAAACCTCCAATGATAGAGCACCAACAACCTCTGGAGGCAAGTTGTTCCACTGATTAACTGTTCTATCAGGAAATGTGTCCTTAGTTTTAGGTTGTTTCTCTCGTTGGTTAGTTTCCATCCATTGCTTCTTGTCCTGCCTTCGAGTGCTTTGGAGAATATCTTGAGTCCCTCTTCTTTGTGGCAGCCCCTTAGATACTGGAACACTGGTATCATGTCACCCGCCCCCCCAGTCCTTCTTTTCATTAGGCTAAACCAGGGGTTTTCAAACTTGACAGCTTTGAGACTTGTGGACTTCAACTCCCAGAATTCCTTCTCTAGTCATGTTAACTCAGGAATTCTGGGAGTTGAAGTCCACAAGTCTTAAACTTGCCAAGTTGAAGACTCTTGGGCTAAACATACCTAATTCCTGTAACCATTCTTCATATATTTTATGAATCAAGGTCTTATTTCAAAATTGCCTTGCTGGATGGATATGATCGGAGGCCAGGCTGAGGCTGTAAAATTCCAGAAGCCACCACCTGGGAACTCCATAGTTATTAACTTGATTTTGGCAGTGTGATATATTCGCACACTTATCTGTAATTGGTCAGTCCGTGGCAGCGGGAAATTTGAAGAGCCGTCACTGGCCACAGCCGCGAGCAGCCCAACTATAAAAAGGGCTACCGTAGTTTCTCCGGCGCTCAGTCCTAGAAGGAAAAAAAAACAAGTGACAGTCATGCTGGTGTCCTGAGTCTCATTCCTACGACTTAACAGGCAGCCCAGATCAGGGAGCTCTAGTCTGTGCTGATTGTAGCTGGAGATCCAGTTTCACAGCCCTCTTCAGATGTCAGCCCTCTGCAGAGTTGCCACTAACATGTATATCTGAGAGCTATATATAGTTTAACATACCTTCCCTTTCCCTTTATCATAATCTGATATAACTGTTGTTTGTAACCATTGCTTTGCTAGGGCTGAAACATATTAAGGGGGAGGGAAATTAATGCATAATACTGAGAGTGTAGAGCAGGGGTCTCCAACCTTGGCAACTTGAAGACTTGTGAACTTCAATCCCTGGTGCAGAGCACTTCTAGGGTTGAAATCTATGCCTACTTCCAAGCCATCTGCACCACACATCTACAACCATAGGCTATTTTCTGCAACCAATTTCAAAAATAATAGTACCGTACATCTATCTCAGGGTAGCTGGAGGATTGCCTGGAAATTTTCTTTTTTTTTTTCCAAAAAAATTATTGATTTTTAAAAGAAAAACATATACAAACAAAACACATAACATAAAAATATAAAACATCTTTTTTGAAAATAGCTTGATCCCAGGTTACATCTCTTTGTACAGACATAAATTCAAGTTCATGCTCATTTTTATGTACTATTCCATATCTTATCACCATTCAACATTTTCTATATAGCTTCTCCCCTCTTTTCACTCTCTTCTATTTTATTTATTTCATCTCAATTTAAATTGTTATAGTTATGTCCTTTGTCTGTCCTGTTTCAGCTGTCTGTTATGTTTTCTCATTAACACAAAATTTCTCCTGTAATCACTGATTGGAGTATGACGCCTTTATATCTTTCCCCTAAATTTAACACTTAAAATAATACATAACTTTCATTCGGATACGGCTTGGTACATTCTAAAGCTAAACACTATATTTTAAAAAAGAAAAAATATATAAATATATAATATAATTACAACAACAATCCAAACCAATTGAACTCTATCGTTAAAATTAATATTTATTTAAATCTTAAACATTGTACACCTTCCTTTTCAAATAACTATCATGCTTCTATGGGAACACTTATAAATTTTACGCAGTTGCTTCCCCCCCACTTCACTTATATTTTAAGACATTATGTAATTAAAATGTTCCCATTCCTCCTTCATTCAATTCTCTCATATTTCATTTCATTTATTTTGTTCAAAGGAGAAAAGATTTTCACTAAATTACATTGAATATTTTATCCCATTTTATAAACATATGCTGTTCCAAATTTTCTAACATTATTTCTAACACAAATACAACAATACAGTCTCATGTATTTTTCCAGCATCTCTTTTTCAGTTATATATTTACCCATTATCTCTAAATAAGTCCTGTTTCTTTACAACTTATTTCAATCTTCATCTTCATTTCCCTCTTCTGTATTCCTCTTTTCTGTTGCTTTACGATTCATAAATCTTAAACATTTTATACATTCCTTTTCAAATAGGTATCATGCTTCTATCGGAACACTTACAAATTTACAGTTACTTCCCCCCCCATTTCACTTATATTTTAAAACATTATGTAATTAAAATATTCCTCTTCCTTCTTAATTCAGTTCTCTCATATTTCATTTCATTTATTTTGTTCAAAAAAAAAAAAGAAATTTCCACTAAATTATGTTGAATATTTGATCACATTTTATAATCATATGTTGTTCCAAATGGGTGATGGAAGAATGCTTGTTTATAGGATGAACTGTTTACTAGTCAGAGGTAGTATTGAGCAGGTTCTGACCAGTTCTGAAGAACCGGTAGTGGAAATTTTGAGTAGTTTGGAGAACCGGCAAATACTACCTCTGACTGTCCCCACCCCCATCTATTTTCTACCTAACGAGTTCCAGGTGATCAGCTGGATCTTCTTTTGTTGCCCTGTACAGGAGAACAGAGCTGAAAAGCAGGTTAGTGGGGTGGGAAGGAAATGGAGATTTTACAGTATCCTTTCCCTGCCATGCCCACCAAGCCACACCAAGCCCACCAAGCCACACCACGCCTACCAAGCCACACCCATAGAATCAGTAGTAAACATTTTTTAATCCCACCATTGTTACCAATCAAGATCCTCACTCACTAGTATTAGCTATGGGGGTTCTTCCTGAATCTTCCCTAGTCACCTCTTAAGCAAGTAAACACCTGTGAGGGCATCACAACTTGGAAAACAAGTATGAGGATGAGTTGAAGAAAACCAGATTGTCTATATCCGTTGATCAGCAGTTCGATCTGTTCTAAGCACTAGGTTACAAGTTTATTATCAAAACAAGCTTCCTTTAACCTACTATAGTGTCATAAAAAGTAATTTCTGCTTAACAAAAAGGAGCAGAAGTTGGTCACACCATGTTTTCTTCTGGCAAAGCTAGTATTTTGATATCCCCATTTTCCTCTTTTGGTTTCTTCCGAAACCTCATTTGAGTTACTTGCATGGGACTGATTATTTTGATTATTCATTAAAGCCCATGTCACACTGCACCAATGGATGGAAAGAGGATGTAAAATGGAGAAAAACGCTTGCCATCCGTTGGTTAACGCGATGCATCCGTTCTGTACTCACTGCATACGTTTTTCATACTCTCTATCCGTCCAGCATCCGTCTACTGTGATTTCATCCGCTCAAAACGTTTTGAGCTGCACAAATGCAACGCGTCCATTCTACATCCGCAATGCATACGGGGAACATCCGTTATACGTCCGTTGTCATCCATTACGCGTCCGCTATATCCATGAGGCATCCGCTGCGCATCCGCGCAACTCAAATCCTGTTAGGGATAACATTGTTCACCCTAACTGTTTTAGGTGAAATAATA
>BLBF01000004.1:10960036-11014546 GCA_015471245.1 Laticauda colubrina | reverse complement strand
ATCTGACTAACGCTGCACATTCTGTTTAGCTTGTCTACCTAACCCTGATTGGGGAACCCAGGCTTAACAAATCCACTCCAGCGGAAAACGGACACAGGGAGGAAGCGAAACGGACGTGGAACAGACACACAGCGTAAGTAGCACGGACGTAGAAAGGATGAAAGCGGATGCAGCTTGCATATAAAGCATTAAAACGGAAAAAACGTTCGTATAGGGGACGTATCTCGGATATTTAGGATGTCTGGAGGATGTCTAGAGGATGCAGAAGGACACCTAGCGGAAAACCTATATTTCCTATAAAAAGGGGAAGGAAATCACCTGGATCTCACTTTCAGTCCAGCAGCCCTGCTGTGCAGACCTCTTCGGAGTTGCTCTTGCTCTTGCTCTTGCTCTTCCACAGCATGCAGTCATCTCCACCATGGATCGTCGCACACTCCTTTTGGTAGCCGTGATCATTCTACAACAGTGTGAAGCCCTCTACAGGCTCTTTCACCTGTTCTACGCAAGGAAAAGGAGGCATCCAAGAAGTGTGTGGGTCCAAAGATGGATCGCAAGAAGAGCCAAGTACGGACTGTATAACAAGCTGATGGTGGAGTTGAGGAACGAAGACACTCGTGCATTCCAGAACTTCATGAGGATGCCACCAGCCATGTTTGACGAAGTTGTGGAGCGTCTGAGACCCAGGTTGACCAAGGCAAACACCAACTTCCGGCCCAGCCTGGACCCTGGGCTCAAGGTGGCACTCACTCTGCGCCACCTGGCCTCAGGGACCACGTACAGGAGCATGCAGTACGGCTGGAGGGTGCCACACAACACCATCAGCATTGTGGTCAGAGAAGTGGTGCAGGCCATCATCGAAGAATACCTGGAGGAGCTCCTCCAGTGCCCCTCCACTGAAGAAGGCTGGAAGAAAGTTGCAGAGCAGTGGTATCTGAAGTGGAACTTCCCCCACACTGTTGGAGCCATAGATGGGAAGCACGTGGCCTGCAAAGCTCCAACCAACTCAGGGTCCAATTATTTCAACTACAAGGGCTTCTTCAGCATCATCCTCTTTGCCATGGTCGATGCTGACAACAAGTTCATGTACATCGATGCTTCAGGCAACGGCTCATGTTCAGATGCCCAGGTATACAACGCCAGTGACCTCAAGGAGGGGCTGGAATGCAACCTCATCATGGGCTTCCCAGATCAAGACCCCCTGCCCAACGACACACAAGATGTGCCCTACTTCATCGTGGGGGATGACGCCTTCTCCCTCAGAACCTACCTCATGAAGCCCTACACCTCTAGATGCCTCACCCATGAAGAGAGGACCTTCAACTACAGGCTGTCCAGGGCAAGAAGGGTGGTGGAGAACGCCTTTGGCATCCTGGCCAACAGGTTCCAGGTACTTCTCACCACCACGCAGCATCGTCCAGAGACCGTGAGGAGGATCGTGGAAGCTTGCTGCATCCTGCACAATCTCATGCGCACCCGCTACCCAGTGTTGCAGAACAGGCTCGTGGACCTCCAACAAGGCAATGGGGACATGGAGCCTGGTGAATGGAGGCAAGGAGTAAACCTGATAGATACTGTGGATGTGTCAGGCCCCAACAGAGCTTCACGTGAAGGGAAGAAGCAGCGCAACCTCCTGAAACACTGGTGCAACTCCCCAGTTGGAGCAGTGGAGTGGTAAGACAGGATGGTAGATGCTTAATGGATGCTTCCTTCAGCCTGTCTCATCACACTGATGAGATTGGGCCGTGTATGTTGAGTGGCCCTACAATGAACAGGGCATTTAATAAAGAGTTGTGTTTATGTTGAAATGTGTTGAATGATTAAATTGTTGTTGACAATAAAGGGCCATAGGTATGGCACCTGGGAGGGTGGACCATACAGTCCCACTATGCTTGCACTGGAGGTTTATCTATCCCACTGCTATCCTTACCCATCCCACAGCTCTTATCCATCCCAAAGGTATCCCTGCCTATCTCACTGCTATCCTTACCCATTCCACAGGTATCCCTGCCCATCCCACTGCTATCCTTACCCATCCCACAAGCATACAAGACTTTATTTTTTTCCACCAAGACTTTATTTACTAAAAGAACTGAACCAAGTGTGTGAAGCAAAGATAAACTTTTTTAATAACAAACTGTAAAAGCAAAATGACCCAAGTAAAGTGTCCCAAGCAAAGATAAAGTCAACAGGTAGCAACCCAGTTTCTGGCACTCTTCTCAGTCACTCTGAGGTGTACCCATGGTCTCAGGGGTGAAGGGTCCAGGGGCTGTGGAGGTGGCAGTGGCGAGAGTGCTGGTCCGAGGCGCCATTGGGGTCCCTGGCCCCGAGAGGACAACAGGGGATGGTGTGTTGAGGAAGGTCTCAGAGAGCTGGCTCAGTCCTGTGATGTTGAGAGGCCCTTCTTCCATGACATGGGGTGTCAGTCCCAAGACCGATGACAGATGTTCTGAGGCCGGGCTTGGCTGTGGGGTGGAGGAAGGAGGAGTGTAGTGGGGCTGTCTGGTCTGCAGGTGAGCGAGGTGAGGCGTCGGTGGCATCTGTGGCGTCGGTGGCATCGGTGGCACCTGTGGCATCAGTGGCATCGGTGGCACCTGTGGTGTGCGATGTACCTGTGCCTGGACTGGGAAGGGCTGCCTGTGCTCCTGGAACTCCTGGTAGCCGTAGCCTTGGAAGGTGAGGGGCTGTGGAAAGCCTTGGAAGGGCTGTGACATCACCTGGGGTGGAGAAGCAGACCTGGACTGGCTCAGAGCAGGTTCAGCTGGGCCTGGAGGGTGGTGCAGAAGACCTGTGATTCTCTCCTTGATCACTTGGTACTGGGATTCGGGCATTTCCATGAGGGTCTGGTTCACGTAGGTGAGGAAGGGCTTTCTGTTAGAGGATGGTATGTCAGACTGTACCAGCTGAGAGAGGTGATCTATGCTGCTCTTGATGGTGTCCCTGATCTCCAAGAGGACAGTGTGGCTCTCTGCCTGCTTTCTGTGGAGGTGGAGCTGGGGGTCGGTATGGGTTGGTCTCTGGTGGCAGCGGCTTCTTCTTGCTCCAACTGCATCAGGGGGTTCTCCATGTGCTCCGCCACGGGGAGTGCAGCTGTCGGGGGGGTCTCTGTCGTGGGGCGCTCCACAGATACCTGCCTGGACACAGGAGCTGACTCTTGGCCAGAAGAGGACTGGCTCTCTGTGGGCTGCCTGAGAGTGAGGGTAGACAGAGGGGCTGCTCCTCGGTGGCGGATCTCACCCTCCAAGAAGCTGCACTTGGCCATCATGTAGGTCTCCCAGTCAGTGAGCTTGACCGCGGCCTGGCCAGACTTCTTGAGGTGCAGCTTCCCGTACCAGGTGTGCATGTGCTTCCACCACCTGAGGAGGACATCCAAAGTGTAGCCCAGGCTCTCCGCCTTCTCTCTCCAAGCCACCTGCTTCCTCTTGGTGTCTCGATAGAGCCTGTGTCCCTTCCTCCAGAGGTACTCGTTCTCCCTTAGCCATTCGAGCACCTCATCCTCATGTTCCTCTGCAATGGAGTACTGTCTCCTCTCACCCTTATCTCGCGAATGCCTCTTCCTCCCTCTGGCAGAGCCTTCTGGGCCCTCATCAGTAGGGCTTTGAGGTTCTAGGGGCTGGTCCACCACTCCAGCAGCAGCAGCAGCAGCAGCAGCAGCAGCAGCACCAGCACCAGCACCAGCAGGAGCACCAAGAGCACCAGCAGTACCAGCAGCACCAGCAGCACCAGGAGCAGCACCAGCAGAGTCAGCACCAGCAGAAGCACCAGCACCAGGAGCAGCACCAGCAGAAGCACTAGCACCAGCAGAGTTAGCACCAGCAGCAGAAGCCCCAGCAGAAGCAGAATCAGCGCCAGGGGGTGGGATGGTGGTCCTGTCCTTCTTGCTAGGGCTGGCAGGAGTAAGCACAGGCTTCCTCTTCTTCCCCATGGTTGTTGGCTGGAGATGTGTCTGGCAGCAGGTCTTTCCTCTGAATGGTGACCTGCTTGCGAGCTGCATCCTTTTATATCCATGGGGCTGATGCAATGCATCCTCCCCGCATGCGCAGTGAATGCTTTGCATCCACTAGGTATCCGCTAGGCTTCCGCTCTGCATCCGCTTCATCCGCTCGTCATCCGCTCTGCATCCGTTCCTTCTGCTGTGTATCCACTTCGGTGTTCTCCCCCGGAAGCCCCGCGGATGTTCCATCCGCTTCCATCCGCTAGGCTTCCGTTGAGCATCCGCTTAACATCCTGGCTACATCTTACCACAGCTACCACAGGTCATCCACAAGGGTTATCAGCTCCATCTCAGTGCTACTGTATAGCCTGGCCTGAAACTGGCTATGATAGGTTCAGGGAATCCTCTTGTTCCAAAATACTTTGAAGATATAGGCCTTCCATCTTCTCAACTATTTTCCCCAGTAAGAGAACTGGACCACTGTTGTTCAGCATTCTATTCTCTGTTTTGTTCCATGATTCTCGCCAATCACTTCTGAAAGGAAAGAAAAATAATTAAATCTATTTTAGGACTAAATTATATACCATGTGTATACCATGTGTTACAGTGGTGGTATCCGACAGTTCGGCTTGGTTCTGCCAAAGCTGGTAGTGGTGATGAGCAGTGGAGACCGAATTGGTTCTTTCCATCACTCTGCTGTTGGGCCTACCTGCCCACCTGGGCTCCCATACTCATCTTTATCCCCTGCTTTTGAAGCCCAGCTGTTTTGTGTGGTACAGCAGAGTGCCGCGCAGCAGCTGCTGAAGCAACAGAGAGAGGGCAGGCTTGCAGGAGGTAAATTGGAATGCCTTTGCGCCTGCACAAAGTGTGCGTTTAGCACATGCACACACACAAAGCCACGCCCACTGAACTGATGGTAAAAACTTTTTGAATCCAGCACCACTGATGTGTTACATTCAAGTATGGGCCACAGAACTGAAAGCCACAATATCAAATGAAGAGCAATTTCAAAAGAGAGTAACTGGAAAGGACGAAAGGATAACCCTTCATGATAACCCCTTTCCAATCTATTGATCCAGAATTCCATATTTAAGTCAAGACTTTTTCAAAACAAGCTTGACTCATAGAAATAATGTGCTCTTTGAGATCTGTGGGCACATTGACATGGATTCCTTGTTCATGATACAGAAATGGTTTGCCACTGCTTCCTACTGGGTATCTTTTGATGACCCCTTGTCACCTACAATTCTGGATTTTCTCATCTTCCATCTCAATTTCAGCCAATTTTGATTTTGCTTAGCAGAATATTTAGTAGCATATAGCGAAGCAGATATCAGCCACGGACAGCTGTATGCTATCAAATAGGAATATATTTTTATTTTTTCTTTTATTTCAATTAAATTTCCTTAAATTTTCCACCAAATTGGCATTGTTATAAAAATGGGAACATTGTTATCACAGGTGTAAATATTATCATTAGTATTTCCTAGTATTCCTATCTAATGATGGATCACTAATAATCCAGTCTGACATTGACTGGAGAACAGTATTTCATTGCAGGTATGGTCTCCTTAGGACACAAGAATTTTTATGGTTGGTTCGTTTGGTATTGGCCCACAAGTGATACATAATGATAAGACTACCAGATCTGAGCTACAAAAATCAGAATGGTTTCTAGAAGTCAGCCGAAAGATACAGAAAAAAACTAACTCTTTGCTGCCAAAGTCAGGATTTTTGCAACCCATAATTGATAGTCCTACCTTCTAATAGTAACACTGAAAACAGGCTATATCACTCTCTCCCCATACCTCCCTGTCTTTCATTGCTAACTAAGCAAATCTTTGAGCTGGATTTATGAGAAGAAGCCTTGATCCATTTGCAGAGCACTTACGGTAGGCAGCACTCAACAAATTAATATGCAGAGTCCAACTTGGCCTAGTCGTATTTTTAAGTGGGGGTGAGGGGTGTTGTTGGTATTGCAAAGCACCCATTCTTTACCCAGGACACAAGGGTTGCCAAAAAGCAAACAAGAGCAAATCACAAAGCTGTGTTCCCTCAAAGACAAGATGAACTAGGATTTTGTTACCATTCAAAACTGGGACAGAACAACCCCAAAACAGCATCTCATGAATGGGCCTTGTGTACTTTCCCCCTCCATCCTCAGGAGTGCCAAGGTTTCCGTGACAGGGAGTTGAGGATCATTGGCTGGGATTCAGAAGCCAACAAAATATTATGTAAGACCTTCAGCGTTTTGATTGGCCTTTGCTTGAAAACAGAGTTGCTGAAGATGGACCCTAAAATGGACTTTGCATTGAATTGTCTTTGTCTTTGATGTGTACTTTTTTTTTTTTTTTAAATGCAAATACCACCAAGAGAGGGGCCATGAGGAGCCGAGAATGTTATCTGTTTCTTTGCAGTCTTGGGAAAAACCATGTTTAGGTCTTTGTAAGGGGAGGGCATCTCTCCAAGTGTAAATAATAACTTCCAACAGTTTTGGGCTTCACTAAAGGGCAAAGCACTAAGACACCATCAAGCTTGCTTTAAGGTCAACACAGCTACAGTATTTGCATGTTTGAAAACTGCAGTATTTGTTTTTTTATCTTAAATGCAAAACTCATCAGTTTTACTTTGGCTATGTTTCCTTAGAGCCACATCCATGGCCATGACTTGATTATGCCACATCCCAATTTCCCTACTACTTCTTCAAGTTATTGTACATCTGTATAGTACTGGTTGTGGAAGAAGGAGGAGGAGGGAAAGGGTTAACTTAATAGACATTATTCATAGGAAAAGGTTCCTTTAGTCAAATTGGCTCCAAGTAGTTTAAAAATCCAAATAGCTTAAAAGCTTCTAAAAACATTGTCAATTCAATTCAATATTTATTAGGGTCATAGACCAGCACAAAAAATAATCATTAAAATAAAGCAAAACTGAACAGAACAAGGCATGATAATATATTACATTTCATGGTAAAATCAGTAGGTGATCAAAGCCTAATTTTACAGACTGCATAACAAATTGTAGCTACGTTCAGAGAAACTGAATCATAATGATCTGAAAATAAGTTTTACATTAAAATGATCAGAGTTCCCCAGATATTTAATCAGGTAAGATGTTAAGATGAGTCTATGAGTCCCTATAGAGGGGTCAGTACACAGGATATGAGCTGTAGGTTCAATGGTCCCTTGTCTAGAGTGGGATACTAAGTACTCAGAAGCATTTAAGCTATTTAAGCAAAATTATGCCCTAACATTATACCAGGTCATTTGTATAGAAGTGGGCACAGGAGGGACAAAAAGCTCCCAGCCCTCTTTTCTTCAAAAGCCATTTCAAAGGCACTATGTGAATGGCTTCAGGATGCCACATATAGTGGGAGATTCTCAGCTCCCAGATTCTCTATAGGCCAATGTTCTTGTATCTCTCTTTATTCAAATAGCTATTTCAATGAGAATCTGGAACTGTGGAGAAACTATGTAGGAATTGTGATGCTTTATTGGTCACAACCTCTCATCTGGTGATATTTTGAACATTTCCCATTCTATAGATTTCTCATAGAGTTGCTTCCTGTAGAGGTTTTGATAGAATGGGATGGGATGGATTGGACTAGAATAGAATAGAGTAGAATAGAATAGAATACAATGGAATACAATACAACATAACACAACACAACACAATACAATAGTTTATTGGCCAAGTGTGGTTGGACACACAAAGAATTTGTCTCTGTGCATGAGCTCTCAGTGTACATAAAAACAACAAAGTAATATAATCATAAGATACCAACATGAGAAAGTAGTAGAAAACATGAAAAGGATAATAGTAATACAGACACAAACATGGGTAAATATCCTTATGTATAAGACAGTACTGCGGAAATTAGGTATTCAGCAGAGTGATGACACAAAGGAAAAAAGAAGTTGTAGGAGTTATAAACTCCTATATGAGTTATATAGTGATAAACTCCTATGGTGATAGAAGATTATATATAGAATGCATAATAATGTCAAAATGTATTGATGTTCTTATGCCTGCAAGATACTCCAGACAAAAAACACAATCAGGTGTACTCGCTCATTTTTTAAAATTGTGTTATATTAGCAGAATCTTGTCCTCTCCTTTCCTTTTATTCTTCAGAAAACTAGGGAGGATCTTTTCCAGTGGTGGGATTCAACTTTTTTTTACTACCGGTTCAATGAGTGTGGCTTGGTGGGCGTGGCAGGGGAAGGATACTGTAAAATCTCCAGTCAGAGGTGGTATTTGCCCGTTCTCCAAACTACTTAAAATTTCTGCTACCAGTTCTGAAGAACTGGTTAGAACCTACTGAATGCCACCTCTGGTCTCTTCTGAGATGCCTCCCGTACCTTCTCTCCTTCTGTGGGCTGAGATATCTTTTACATGCTGGTTATCCAATCTACATTTTTTTCCTTCTCTCCCCCAAGGTCATTCCCACATACTAATACAGATGGACATCTGGATGGCCAATCTCCTTCCCAGGGAAGGTAGATTGTTAAAATACATGAATGATACTGTATAAAGTGAAGCATGAGAAGGTGGCTTGAGAGAATCAAAGCTTACCAGCACTTTTCCTCCCCATACACTTTTTAAAGAAGTATATATTTCTCCTGGTAGAAGAATCAGTTTAAAACAAGTACAGTAACAATTTTAGGTGGAAGACTCCAAATAAGGTTGCTTTACTATGCTGCAGTTTAAAGAAGGGCAGGCACAGACACTTGCTGCTTGAGGTATTTTAGACTAGGTGGTGCCTGTAGATTAAATCAGATTTGCACAATACACTATTATCACTGCCATCACCACTACCAATTTGTAAACTAGTATGTTATGCAAACCCAGCCACTGGGAATTATTTCTGATTCAGTCTGTTTTTCAAATCTAGGAAAATTGATTACTTGTATACATTTTCAAAATGTATACATTTTCAGATGTATGGTTTGGGACATGTGTATATGAACATTGGCTTTGGTGTTGGGTATTATATTGGAAGGCAACACAGGATCAGTTGGAAATCCAGTCACCAGCCTTCTTTTGTAATCCCATTTAAAATTTCCCTCCCAGATATTTTAGGCGTGCAATTCTTTTAAAAAATCAGATTTGAAAAGGTTGCTTTGGGTTTGAAACAGCCTTCTGCAATCTTACCATGTTTCTGCTTTTGTAAAAGTTTAGTGTTCAGCAAAAAGCTCTTGTCTTAAATTTGGAATGGGTGGTCCAAGTGTGAAACGAGGCTGTTTCAATCTCAAAACATTCTCAGAATGGTTAGAACTTTGTTAAACATTTCTAATAAAACCAGACTATCTCTTCCAAACTCAAAACGGGTTTGAAATGTACTTCAAATGGAAATGTTTTGAACTGAAAATGCTTTGCATGCCCCTGCTGTCCCATCTCTGCTCAAAAGCATTCAGGCAAGGGGAATCAAAAGCTTTCTCAGTAATTGGATAGAAAATAGAACCAGGAAGAACCATTATCTATATTCCTGCTATGGCACCCAACATTTGTAATCTGAAGCAAAATGTATCTCTACTATTTAGAGTGCAGTCCTGTTCTAAGTTTCTCCCTTTGGCAGAAGAAGTCAAAGTTCAGCTATGTCCCCCTCTTGGGGTATCCCACATTTCAAATGAGATGTACACTAAGTCAGGCAGAACACTTCATATGCCATAACACCCATATTTATATAAGCATTATGCCACAAGGTGCACATATATTGGGGTCTGAGATTAAACCAAACGAGATAATATGCAAGGTTGTGTCATCATGCAAATGCCACACGTTTTTGCTTTTTGCTTACGCATGCAAGTATATAAGTTGTGACATTTGTGTGATGATCTCATGCCACATATTCTTCCTGTGGCATGTGAAGTCCCTTTCAGGTGGCACCAACATTTTCCATAGGGTTATTTTCATCGCCATCTTTCTGCAAAAGGTTGGATATTGCAAGTTAAATTTGATCTGGTAATTTAGATGGAGACAACAGAAATCATTGATTTCTTTTTGTTGCTTTATTTTCTCTGAAAGTGTCTTTGCATTTCTGCAGGGTAATTTTGTTGGGTCTGAAACACAATAGGGATGCAGCCATTTATAACCACTTTTGAGGATTATGTATTGAGGAAGAGAGAGAGCCAGCAACTGAAAACATTGAACATTTTTTTACCACTTCGACAGTCTTCTATTTCTCAACTGCTGTTTGTAAGCACAGACTGTTGGATAAGTTCAGTATGAAAAAAGTGAATTTCCTTTGAAATCTGGTATTTAACCATGCTGAGCATGACACAGAAAACTAGAGTATATTACACCCTCCCCTTAAAGCAAGTATTTTTAGTTTGGTTGGATATAATTAAGCCATCCATATAACAAGAAATGACCTCTCCTCCCTTCTGGAAGATTATCCCAATGTTAGTAGCATATCTGATTCAGTCACAGGCAATGCTTCTAACGCAAAGCAGAAAGTCCCCCCCCCCTTTTCAAATGGCAGAGTTTACTTCCTTTTTTTGTTTTTTGAATACATACCCTCTAAGCTGAAAGCTCTAGGGATGTGCACCTCAAAAAGATTGAGGAGATGGTGCCGAGTATGCAAGTGAAGCCCTGCCCCTTATCAAAAGAGGCAAGGCTTTGGTTGTGCCATGATGTTTTGGACTCTCCTCCTTCCACAGATGCCCGTATAAGTAGTAATTTTCTTGTTTGCAGGATTTTGAAAACAAACAAACAAAAAAAGATATAGAGACTCCGGAAAGGGTACAGAGAAGAGCAACAAAGATGATTAGGGGGCTGGAGGCTAAAGCATATGAAAAACGGTTGCAGGAATTAGGTATGTCTAGCCTAGTGAAAAGAAGGACTAGGGGAGACACGATCACAATATTCCAATATTTGAGGGCCTGTCACAAAGATGAGGGGGTCAAATTATTTTCCAAAGCATCTGAAAGGCAAGACAAGAAATAATGGATGGAAACTAGGAGAGAAGCAACTTAAAACTAAGAGAAATTTCCTAACAGTGAGAACAATCAACCAGTGAAATGACTTTCCTTCCGAAGCTATTGGTGCTCCATCCACAAAGGCTTTTAAGAAGGGACTGGAGAGCCATTTGTTTGAAATGGTTTAGTGTCTCCTGCTTGAGCAGGAGGTTGGACCAGATGACCTCCAAGGTCCCTTCCAACTCTGTTATTTTATGTTCTTTGTTTGGCTATGCATTTGATAGACCTTTTGGGTGCAGCTTTATGGAGAGCCAATAGCAAACTCATCTAGCATCAGGCTTTCCAATTTGGGAGCTCTGATATAACTACTGTCTTAAAGAATCATGGATGTATTTACAAAAAAAGATTTACTATATGCTTATTAGTTGTAAGTCCAGACATCTGAACAGCACCAGCTGAGAAAAAAATAGAAGGAAATTCAAACTGTTTCACCCTATCGCCTGTGCTTTCCTTTAGTCATTCTGAACTGTACTTTCCAAACTGGAACAACTCAACATTTTCTACATTTCCCTCAAGATCAGGCAAGCCTTTTTTTTTTTTTTTTTGATCTGAGAAATCTCCTTTCCCAACTACTTAGTGTTTTGGGTTTTTAAAAAATTATATTTATTTTTAATTTGGCTGCCTGGTCTCATGGAGAGATTGATGTGATTGATAGATAGTACTGGGAGAGAGAGAGAAGCTTAGTTTTAATTATTTTGTTATGTGCATGCAGCACATACTTTTTCAAAAAGTGAAATTTCATTTTTTTTTAAAAAAAAGATCATTATTAGGCACATAGTACTGAAATAGTCTGAGAAGCAGCCACTTCAAAATGTCAGGAGAATGAGAATAAGAATTGGATAGTGAATAAAGAATAATATTATTTCTCTAACTATATCATGTAAACCATTTGGTCAGATCAATGGAAAATTTACACAGCAAAAATAAGGCACTAGCTCTTCACAGCTTCCCATCAAGAAACTAATTCCCCTGGAACCTTCTACCAGGAAATATTCTGTATTACAGTATAAACCTTATTAATATCACTACAATTAATAAAATATCTTGATTTGTTTTTTGCACAATTTGAAGCAATTCACTAAAGTTCAGTAACTAAGATTTTTCTGGAAATGTCCCTTTTAGAGATTTGTACAAACACTATATTCCTGTAAATATAAACCTCTTTTACAATCCCTATGAATATTGTAAGAATATATTAGGATTATAAATATATAATTATAATCCTAATATCAGATTATTATGTCATGAATTCCATCTCAGTTACCTTGCAAAATTTCTCAGTGAATTTTAATAGATCTTTCCCGGAAGATCTGAAGGGCCAATTTGGAGACAATTCATCCTGAAGAAAGGCTGAGGAAAGGCAATTCATCCTGAAGATCATTAATATGTTTTTGTTTGTTTATTTTTTAAAATGTTGATGCCACCTGTCTCCCCTTTAAGATGACTCTGGACTGATGCTGACTTGATGGCATATAATCAATCATAAAATCTCATTATATTATGAATATTCACAAAGCATGTAATATTACTGTTTGCATTGAGTTGTGCCTATTTTCAATATGTAACTTTTGAGAATTGAATATGATAGCATTTGATGGATGGTACCGAAAACTAATTAGCTTTTGACTGTATTTTAGAGTATGACTGACATGCAATCTTAGCAGTTCACTGCACTTGATCCTTGCATAAAACGATAGATTGCATGTCACAATGGGCAGCCTGTCAGGGTTCACATTTGACCATCATCAAAAGAAAACTCTCTTATTTGGTGCCTTGGTATCAGTTTTTGATGATAAGTCCCTGTGGTTTTCTAACAAGATTTTTATAAGTATACCCTTGCCTGCTTTCCCAGGGCTGAGAGAGAGAAACTTAATCTTAAAGTCACCCAGCTGGCTTTGAATTTAAGATAGGACCAGAACTCACATCACCTTGTTTCTGGCCTGTTGCCTTAATCACTACATCAAACTGATTCTTAGTTGCTAATAAATCTCTACATTGTGCTGCACAGAAACGGTAGTGGGATGATTGTATATTTCAAATGGAAATGGAACTTTTGGCAAAAATATTTGTTGTGATTGAATCAAAGGGATCAGGCAAATAGTAACTTCTGGACAGAATCTAATTATTATTTGTGTTGATATGCCTTCCTAGCTCTCTGTTTGATACCAAACGTGTACAAAGTGAACATGTCCACAGAAAAGGCTATCAGAGAAGATCAGGTGGAGATTTTGGAGTACAACTTCACCAGAATCAGCAAGAACCCTGACCGTGCCACCCTTGACCTCATTGCTGCTGAGGCAGGGCTATCAGTAGAAGAGGTCCTAGTAAGTAGCCATGTCTTTAAGTTCAAATACAGTCATTTTCACTTTGAGGTACTCCATTTCTGGACCACCTTTCTTCCATGTACCACTTCCCAATAAATTATTCCTTCTCATCTCCTCCCAACATTTGTCAGGGCTAAAGGGTGCCTCACCATTCTAGAACATACTGGAGGGGAATGAGAATCAGCTTATAATCTTCTCTGTGGAATCAAAATCTGCTTACTGGTAGAAGGAGATCACCTCTCTGTGGGATGTTTATGGTGGGACCAACCCTTATGCCATTTGAGTCTCCTGTTCCACAGGAGAATGGAGTGGTAGAATGCGGTTGGAAGTGGTAGAATGAATCACAGTATATTTGACTATAGATAAGAAACCTCTGTCTTCTCTGGGTTTTTTTTAACTAATTCATCTTCCCTCAATACACAAAACAGATAGGAATAAAAGGATGCCAATGCACCTTGCTTCTTTCTCCTGATTCATATATATTATGGGTGCTGTGTCCTAAGATCACGTGGTCACCTTTTGTGACCGTCTGACAAACAAAGTCAATGGGGAAGCCAGATTCACTTAACAACCAGGTTACTAACTTAACAATTTCAGTGATTCCCTTAACAACTGAGGCAAGAAAGGTCAGAAAATGGAGGCAAAACTCCTTAACAAATGTCTCACTTCACAACAGTTGAGGTAAATTGTGGTTGTAAGTTGAGGACTACCTGAAGCGCACTGTCCTCTTTACTCACTGAGCAACATTCCTTTGTTTCTCCAGGAATGGTTCAAGAAGCGCTTGGGAGAGTGGAGGAAATCGGAAGGGCTTCCTTCAGAATCCAGATCTGTCAGAGATTGACTAAAGCCTCCCCTTTTGGAGACATCCCTGGAAAATGGACAGCACCTCAGTTATTGCTTTCTCTGTGGAATGTTCCTGTCAAAAATATTTTTCCTATTATTTAACCTACTGCTTATTTAAAATGTATATACTATAGGTGGAAAATAAGTATATGAAATGATGCTGATTGTAATGTTGATGTTTATGAAACTTACAAGGAAAAGTCTACAAACTGTGCCTATTGCAAATACAGTGATAACTTAATGGAGTGGGTCTGGTTTAATATTTCTATTAATTCCAGTAAAATTAATAGGAAGGAGCAATTGATTGGAATATGCTTTTCTTACCTACTGTACTCTGAGAAATAGCTTTAGCACCAGAGTCCAGGAAAGCAGTATCTAGAATCCATTAACATCATATAGAAACTAGATTTATAAAGAAGTTTGGGCATGATCAATCATGAAAAACTCCCAAAATCCATTGTGAATTCAGGGTAGACATACCAATGAACACTGTGAAAGAACCTTCTGAAATCTTGAGTGGTGTAATAGTATCATGTTTCCTGCTAGTGCAGCTTGGTTATAGTCAGATCATGTAAAAATCCAGCTAGCCAGCAAATGAAATAGAGGTCGTTCTTGACTTACAATCTTTCATTTAGTGACTGTTTAAAGTTATGACGGCACTAAAAAAAGTGATTTATGACCATTTTTCACACTTATGCCTGTTGCAGTACTGAATGGACACTTGGCAATTGGCTTATATTTATGATGGTTGTTGTGTTCTGGGGTCATCTGATTACCTTTTGTGACCTTCTGATGAACAAAGTCAAAAGGGAAGCCAGATTCATTTTGCAACCATGTTAATAACTTAACAATTACAGGGATTCGCTTAACAACAGTGGCAAGAAAGATCATAAAATAGGGTAAAACCTATTTTACAACTGTCTCACTTAGCAACTAGAAATTTGAACTGTGCTTGTAAGTTGAGAACTACCTTTATATAAAAATAATATGAATAAAAAGATGCCAATGCACCTTGATTATTTCTCCTTACCTTTCCTCTATCTCATCCCTGTCTTGGATTACCTGGGTTGTTTATAGACTAGCCAAATCCACCAAAAGTGGTGTCTTATGTGCATAGTTCATTAGATGTCAACATAATTAAATGAACATAAGAAGCATATTTCTAATAACTCTAATGCTGTGCATGAAAAGGAGTATTTTCTCTGGATATGTTAATGCATCACACACTGTACACTGACTTGATGTGTACATCTGACTGATTTCATACTCTATTATCTCTGAAAAGGCCCACACAAAATCTATAGAGATAAGAATTTGTTTCTTCATCACAGTTGCACAATGTGTTCAATTTTATGTGCAGGATCTGTTGCAAACACAACTACGTGTTGCCTTTTTTAAAGTGGAGCATGAAAGCAAGGTCATCACATTCAAATGATAGATGAAGTGATCATAGGAATTAGCCATTAATCATGCCTTGATCATTCAAAGCAGCCAAACAAACCAGTTAAAATAGAAGCTCAAGGTTTTAGTGGTTCACCTACATTACTGAGTGATTGATTTCAGTGGGCAGTACAATGGGGAGAAGAGGAGGAGTTAAAGCAAGAAGTGGGGGCCAAGAGAAGTATTCAGTGCTGACAGCAAATATATCATTATACTTATAATTCTCCAAGAAGTCGATGAAGTTCAAAAACATTCAGAGATGCACATCAGGAATTCTGATGACTTCAAACCTGGAATGTTAAAATGGGTGGATTGTGGGTTTGACCCATCCTTCCAGCCAAAATGTGAACAATGTGTAATAAATTATTTCAACAAATATATTGAAGAAGTATCTAAGTTTAGAAGCACACATGTTAACTGTGAATTATTTTGGGAAAAGAATCTAAAAGGGGCAGTCTTATGTCAATCAGTTATGGAAAACTAGCAAACCATGTAACAAAGAACAGAATCAGAAGAGTGCATATGAAGGACTATAGTTCAGCAGAGAAGGTCTCCATGTAGGCCCAAAGTCTGTCAGGCTGCTAACATCTCCAAATGAATCCCTATTTGCCATTTTGGAGAATTGCTGCTGTTTTGTTTTATTTTGTTTTAGATAAGAAACGGCTAGATAAACCAGACTGACTTTATATGCCCACTTCCTGTTTTGCAAAAACAGGAAAAACGCGGAGCTGTTCTGACATTTCTTCACAACTGTGGGTTTTATAAGGAGATGATGTTTTACCCACATAAAGAAATTTGTTGGGACGTTATGAAACTCTTGATGAAACAGTGCACTTCAGTGAAGAAGCTCTCACATTAGTCATGAGTATTTCTAATATTGCTCTCTGTCTGAATGAAATAGAGCCCAGTGGATCAAAAGTTCAGAAGTAGCCTCCTTTTAGTTGAACTCAGCTATTTGTGATCTAAAGCGAGCACTTCTGCATGTTCCCTGACAGAAGAGGGTTGCCTCTGTCTTTGTTCAAGAACTCTTTTTTTGACCTCCAAATCTAATCTAGATCCTGAGGATTTCTGATCTTTCACAAGACCATCTACGAGATTGTCATATCATTTCCATGTATGAAAAGATGAACTTAGGCTTTGGGGATCAGTCAAGGACAAGTGAGCATTTAAGTGTATTATTTTAAGTTAAACTTTTATAGTCATATGTTGGCCAGATGCACTAAACTGCAATTCTCATCTGTTGGACATTCCCTAGAGAATATGAATATTATTAATAAGGCATTGCTTTATTCACATAACAAAGAACATGCACTAAAAAATTCTTAGGAAGTGGTGTAGTTGGGCCATAAGGTGGTTACTTGCTTTCATCAAGGGTAGTTCCTTCAGGTGAGTCAGGTAAGAACTGGCTTTTTTCTCCAGGCCTTGGATTTGAGTGGTGTGGGTATATCTACTATGGGATTGCTTTTGCACATTTATGGTCTATGTACTGTATGTTCTCCATTAGGAACATCTTTTTGAGGGATGGGAATGTTATTCTGTTGAATTGGATTGTTGTTTTAAATCTTGTATGCCACCCAGAGTCAGTGATTAATTGGAGAATCATGAGCTGGGCCATTTGTAAATAAGCTAATAAATAACAATACAACTTTCATTGTTGTTGTTTGATCTTATGGCAGGAGCTCAATAATGCATGCCATTCTTCCAGGTTATGACTCATCCCAAGGTCCTGAGTTATTGTCATCCCTTTGAGGTTGAGCAGACTTGAAGTCCAATATTATGAATGCTACTGTTATTATAGTTATAACAATAGAATGTTGCACCTCTGAATGTGCCCCATCCCCTCTGCCGCTATCCTAAAGAGAACTAGGGAGGGTCACATTTTCTCAGTTTATTACAGTTATTTTTCTCTAAGGAACTCTCTTCAGCCATGGGTTTTATTCTCTTGAACCAGCTATATTCTTTTCTGGGAAATTTCCCAGCGGTTAGGTTTTTCCTTCATCATATTGCTAACATATTGCTAACAATATGATGAGACAAAAATCTTTACTACTCTGCTACTGACCTGAAATCTCCTGTCCAATTGCATTAGATGTTCATTTATTTCATATAACTTCCTAAAAAGTTTTTCATATTTTGGCTCCTGCATCAGTCTTGACTTGAGCCTTTGAGTGGCTGAAGATGCAAAGTTTTCTCCTTCTTATACTGAGAGTTTATGTTTTGTAGCTGTTCTTGAGAAAGTATTAGCTGTTCTGATTCAAAACTCATGCTTTTTTTCTTTAAGTCTTTTGACTTGGAGTATTGCAGTACAACCATCAGTTCATAGATTTCAGGTTCTCTTTTGACTGCTGCTACAAAACAACCAGGCTTGCTTCAATCTCGCCAGCTCAGAGAATATGGAGTGTAATCTTGAATTGCTCCATGACTGTTGTTACATATGTAGTCTAGCTCACCATGGTTAAGGATCATAAGCAGAGGTGATGTTCAGCAGGTTCTGACCAGTTCTGGAGAACCGGTAGTGGAAATTTTGAGTAGTTTGGAGAACTGGCAAATACCACCTCTGACTGGACATTTTACAGTATCTTTCCCCTGCCACACCCATCAAGCCACAAGACCAGTAGTAAAAAAATTTGAATCCCACCACTGATCATAAGGTTGGGAAATTAATATAGTTTACAATCCCAGACAACACAGCACAGAAAAATAGTGAACTGAATGTCAGGAACTCTTTTCTTCTACAAGAATACATATTGTGTAGGTAAATCTCTCTTTCTTTCCATTCACCAGCGCAAACCTGGAAATTATTCAGACTTGATAATTATGAGTTAAGTATATCATAACTACATTTCCATAGCACTTGAGAAATTGTTAATAGTGTTGCAAACACTGGGGAACATGAGAAATGTAGATAACCAAACTCCATTCCATGTATGAAAATGATGGATGAGATGGAAAGAGGAGGTATTTTTCTGTACTGTTGCTGTTGCCATATCCAGAGGCAATTCAGCAGGGATGAATGACAGGAAGGGCGTCATCTTCATAATAATACAGTCCAGGCTACAGGGTAACATTACCAGCATGCTAAATCATTATTCCAAACCAGGAGATTGCAGGGAGAGAGAATATGAAATGTCCAACCTGCTTTATGCCTTCCAGATTGGAGAGTGTGTGGGGGTAGTTGCCTAATAAGCACTTGAGAGTGATGAAGGCAAGGCCTTTCCAAAAGTTGTGTCATACAGATGCATCATACAGATTTAACACTGATACTCGGCATTTCATGCAGCTGCTGTATGAGGTTATAAGTATGTGCTCTTAATCCAAAGAATGCAAATAATATTAAATATAATATGTTACTGGAGAAGAAAATTAACAGTTTGAGTTGTCAAGTTCAGTAGCAATAAAATCATGTGGAAAATGGTGGAGTTCCATTTAGAACTTTG
This sequence comes from Laticauda colubrina, assembly GCA_015471245.1. Taxonomy (NCBI): domain Eukaryota; kingdom Metazoa; phylum Chordata; class Lepidosauria; order Squamata; family Elapidae; genus Laticauda; species Laticauda colubrina. Next base: position 10,995,591 of record BLBF01000004.1, on the reverse strand, counting down.
GTAATGCCTAGAATCTTTTGGTTCTACACAATAGACAGTTTGCTTCTTCAGTACATAAGTTTAGTAAGCAGCCATTTTTTTGTAAGGAGGAAACAGAATTACATACATTTATAATTATTTAATTGGTTATGTTTTATACAATGAGAGTCAGTTCACTGTGGTTAAAACATCAGACTAGAAACCAGAGGACTGTGAATTCTAGTTCTAATCTTAGGAACAAAGCCAGATGGGTAATCTTGGGCCAGTCACTTTATGTCATCCCTAGAAATGAGGCAATGGTGAAACACTTCTGAAACACCTAGAAAATTGCAGGGAGTTGTCTAGATAGTGTCTGAGAATCAGACACATTTTAATGGAAGAAAAAATAAGTACACAATATTTCGGAACTAAATCTTACCACTTTTTCCATCCTTATTGGGAATTATATTGCTGATACTTCCAGTATCTAATGCTATCCAGATCCCTTCAATTGTGAATGTTGCTGCATTGGGTGAAAACTATCTCTAGATGTCTCCAGAATAGACACCCACCTTTAGTTCCTGAGGAGCAGAAAATGTTAGTTTCATACAAGCCCAAAGTAAAGGAAAGCTTTTCAGAGCTTCTGGCATGGGCTCTAGATTTAACTTTTTATTATATAGTTTCATTATTTCTGTTCTAAGGATATTACCATTTTGTTTAAGCACTTTTTATGGCACCATTTGTAATTCTGTTTTTCTTTTATTGTTGCTTTGTTTTTTGCTGTATATTGATTATTTATGTAGACTTAAATTTTATTACTAGCTGTTATGACCGCTATATGATGACATTCGAACAGAAGAAACTATAAATCAAACATTAATATCTAAAAGTCAGGCTCCTGCTTAAACATGAGTAATTGTATTGTTAGCTCAGCTGATGTTACTTTTCAGATATTATTAAGCACTTGTGGAAGTCAAAACACGACAGTACAAGAAGCACACCACTATAGTTCCTTTAATTTATTGAAAATGCCACATAGAGATAGATGTGCGTGATAAGCGTGATCAACGAGTAATTGGTTGTGCTAAGGTCTTGACTCTTTCTGTACAAAGTGCTTTCTTAGCAGACTCCTTTACAATAAAGGCGTCTGGATTAAACTGCACAAGATTCGTTGGAGCCCTGACAAAAAAATATATATGAAAAGAGTCGTTAGCTTCAATGCTGCTCCTTTTTATAAAGCTCTCTGCAAGATTAATAAAGAAATCCAACTCCAAGTTTCACATGGATGGGGGGAAAAATAACACTACAAAGATCTGTGCTGTTTTCCTGACAGAGAAGTGTTCTGTCAGTAGGATAATAAACGTCACTGGATAAGTTCTAATCTTTCTAAAAATTCTGCTAATCAGTCGACAAAACATATGTCATGCTTTCACAACACAAATCTGCTTGCACTTGTGTCCTGATGTTGTTGTACGTAAGTCATGAGGTTTGCGCTGTCATAAGTCATAACATATGTTTTGTTACTAGCTTCTTGTCCCTATTATTATGATACCACTGTGATAACACCTATGTTTTCTGCTGCTTTTTAAAATCCCATTGGCTTCAGCAGAAGAAAAAATTAATAGAAAAAAAATACTCTGCGGTAAAACAGTTAAAAAGTTGTCTGTCTCTCCATCTATATATGCAGGGAAGTGAATGTATTTCCATCAACAATCCAATTCAGGAGGGCTCTTCATTATTTAGTCACCTACCAAGCAAATAACTGAAGAAAATACAATTTGCAAAAAGATACAACTAGTGCAGTAGCTATGGATGACATAGCGAAAAAAAAGGCACTTTGGGCATTTATGAAAGGCCAGCAATGGCACCAATTGCCATGGGCTCTATATGCAGAGAGAGATCCATTTCAAAGGACTGCCGAGTTCTTCAAATAAAGGAAATATACAAATATTTTTTCAACTTTCCTCACACATTTTTCTTTACTAATTTTAGTGGACAAACAACGGAAAGAAAAAGACACTGGCATGAGATGCAATGCATGCTGAGAGGGTCCTTCTGCCCTTAGGTCTCTCAGAGCCTTCAAAAGTTATCTACAGGCCAAGATCCTTTCCCTCAGTTTGGAGAGTTGGTGAGCCCATCAAGATAGCCATCAGATCATCTGGGAAACCCTACCTGTTGGGAGGCTGAGAGAGTTCCGTGATTCGAGGAGAGGCTACCGCCTGCTTGGCTGCTGCTGATACAGGCCACTCAGGGAAACGATACATGGCCCCCTCACAAGGGATTACTTTTGGTCTAGCTAGTTCAAGTAGCCTTGGACTTGGGACTGCTTGCAGAGCAGTCATGGGTATCTGCAAAAGAACAGAAGTGCTGATTTTTGAACATGAGATTTATTCCAGAACATTTTGGAAAAAGCTAAGATACAAGATAAACCCATCCCCAAAGGATTAGGAGCTACGGACTCTCCCCTTCCCTCAATAATCTCTGAAATCTAAGTAGAGGCAAAGCTACAGACAAACCTTCTGGCAGGATTTTGAAGGGAGGAGAATGAGTGTGACAGGACCCAATAACAGCAGAATATAGGATTCTGTCAACCCCTGAGATGAATAGAATCACTTCAGAAAGATCTGCTGACTGTCCAGAAAGAAATGGATGATCTTCTTAAGTCACATTCCGCAGAGGAAGGAATTAAATCAAGATTGCCTTGGTAACAGGGTAGAAGACCTTGGTGATGATCCATCTTGTGGGCATGATAGGAGAATAACAGAATAACTGAGTTGGAAGGGACTTTGGAGATCTAGTCCAACATCCTGCTCAAGTAGGAGACCTTATATCTGTCAAGCACCAGGGAAATCAGAAGATTCAGGCAGTTCAAATAGGTATAAAGTTCTATTGCAAGAACTATTAATCTCTCTGTACAAGAATCTGAGCTACTAACAGTTAAGGGAAATTTGTGGGAGTTAAGGATAGAAAAGAATTCAAGTTAAGCTGGACTTAGATCTCTTGAGGCTGTGCAGTGACATGTGACTTATGACACATTGGACCCTTCCCTTGGGCTCAGCCTGGCCATCTCCTACAACATCATTTCAGACAAATGGTATAGGGTCTCACCTATAAAAGGTGCTCACTTGGATTATTGAGCATTTACAGGAGCAGCAGTAATCAGGGGAAGGTGCCAGGAGCATGAGAAATACCATTCAGAGGTGATCTGAATAGGAAGACATTGACAATGACACTGAACTGGGCACAGAGGGAGGAGGAACTGATTATGTACTGGTAGCTACCTTCTATGGTGGCAGCAGCCAGTGAGAAGTGGAAAAGGACAGAGGGTGTGCTCAAACATACGATGGATGGAAATCTGGGGAATTATATTGAGTTATATTATACTGAGGTTTTTTAACAAATTTATCCTATGCATACAATGATAAACGTTCATCCCTAGCCAACTTCAATATTAAAGGTGTCAAGCTTCATACCTGAGCTCAGCAGTAAATCATAACTCTTTAGACTTTTGACCCTTTATTCAGTCCTTGGATTGACTTGATAGAAGATTCCCAAGCATAATTCAGCTAAATTAGAATATTTTATTGCAAACAAGAATAAGCCTTAGGCAAAATTGATTGCCTACTACAATATCAAGAAACAGAAATTGGGGCCTTTATATATCTATGATCAGATCTATGCTCTGATCTTTAAACAGTATTTCCATTCAGCAAATACCAGCAAGTCTCTTGATGGCTTGGGAAGTTGTTGAGACCTATTTACATAATGGTTCTTTCCAGCTGGATAATTGCTTGATCCCACCTTGCAATCCTACCCCTTATATCAACACAGAAGTATCAAAGTAAATTAAAAAAATACTTGGCGGATTGGGACCTCCAGGCTTGTATTTTCATAGAACTGCATTTGTTTCCTAACTACTGGCTGGGCAAGTTGCTGTAATCTTGGGGTAGTTTCAGCTCTTCTTGCAGCCTTTGAAATCACTCTTTCAGACTAGACAGGAAAAATAAACCAACAATAAAGCAAATTTGATTATAAAACCAACCAACCAATCAAAAGAAATATGGTCAGATGCCAAGAAAAACACATTTATTTCTCCCCCAGTAATATTTCCCAAGGATCGTTTGGAAGAGGAAAGAGCAGGCTGGATATATACTTCTTATTTAGTCTCAACTCAAGCTGATGCATCTTTAATCTTTACAAAGGACCTGTACAGCCAAAAGTTATGATACATAAGGAAATCTGCTTATTTGCTCATTCCAATTTTGGGAGAGCATTTGGCAATCTGTTCTTATCAAAGATAGCATTTCCTCTTGAGTACATGAGGGGGTAAAACTCTCATTCTCATATGAGAGTGAAGGTAAGTCCACCCTCAGGAACCAAGACTTGGAAACCTACATGTCAAACTATACAATTCTGTTTCATAGCTCCAGCTCTGAAAAATGAAAATTTACAGACCAGCAAATTTCTATTTAACCTCAAGGGCTGGTCATCTGGGACATGGCCCATCTGGAAAACACATAATGCTAACATACAGCCCAAGAAGATCATAGGCAAATGTACCTACATATTTGACATAAATATGTTTCCCACAAGGATAATTGTGTCAGAGTTCTGGGGAAAAGATTGCCTTTGGCTTTCTTTCCTCTTCTCTCCCAGCCTTATGATCAGTTCTGCAACTCACAGTTATGTGATTTGGGCAGAAAAGCAAATTACTTTTCTGGCTCTACAGCACCAAGCATTCTAAGCAATTCCCTTAGAGAATTGTGAAATGCCTCAGTAATCTCATGTTTTTTCCCCAATATTCTCCTCACTAGTTCCAGAATCCTAGTGCAGATCTTTAATCCTTCAATTTCTTCTTCAACCTTCTCCTGTCGTTCATCAGGTCTTCCCCACTATCATTTTTCTAATTTAAGTCTCTTTCCAGAAAAAAAATCACAATCCTTTCCTAGGAAAAACTAAAGAACACAGGATGATAGGTAAATACAGTTCAAGGGTATTTACCTTCATCATAACAGCAGGAGCTAGAAAAATGTGGAATAGACAACATCACCACCAGATAGATTTGTAGCTGGCTGATAAACCGTATTCAACAAGTAGTCCTTAATGGTACTACATACACCTGAAGAGAAGTAAATACTGGGGTACCACAAGGCTCTGTCTTAGGCCCAGTACTCTTCAATATCTTCATAAATGATTTAAATAAGGGAATGGAAGGGGAAATCATCAAATTTGCAGATGACACTAAACTGGCAGGAATAGTCAACACCCCAGAACACAAGCTCAGGATCCAAATAGATCTTGACAGACTTGAACAATGGGCCCTATCCAACAAATGAAATTTAATGTGGAGAAAAGCAAAGTTTTACATTTAGACAGGAAAAAAAACCAAAGATAGAAGTACAGATTAGGTGAAACCTAGGACAAAACAGTGAGAGGGATATTGAGACCTAGTGGATGTTCACTTGAATATGAACCAGCAGTGTGTACTAGTAGCCAAAAAAGCCAATACAATCCTGGGTTGTATAAACAGAGGCAGAGAATCAAGATCATGTGAAGTATTACTACCGCTTTATAAAACTCTAGTAAGACCACACTTGGAATATTGCAACCAATCTTAGTCACAATACTACAAAAAAATATGTTGAGACTTTGGAAAAAGTTCAGAGAAGAGCAACTAAGATGATCAAAGGCCTGGAGACTAAAACATATGAAGATTTGGGTTTGACTAGTCTAAAGAAAAGAAGAATTAGGGGTGACATGATAGTAATGTTCCAGTACTTGAGGGGCTGCCACAAAGAAGAGGGGGTTAAATTATTTTTCAAAGTACTGGAGGGCAGGACAAGAAACAATGGTTGGAAACTAATCAAAGAGAGAAGCAAACTGGAATTAAGGAGAAACTTCCTAACAGTGAGAACAATTAACCAGTGGAACAGCTTGCCTCCAGAAATCATGGACACTCCATCACTGGATGTTTTTAAGAAGAGTCTAGACTAGGGGTGTGAAACCCAATTTCATTGAGATCTGCATCAGGGTTGTGTTTGACCTCGAGGGACCGGGGTGGGTGTCACCAGAGTGGGCATGACCAGCTCAATGTCACTCATGTCAGGGCCACCTATGGAGGCCCAAGAGCTCTGCCAGTTAAAATGGGTTCCCAAGCTCCGTTTTCAGCTGCAATGGCCTCCTGCAACCCTCTGCCAGTGAAAACAGAGCTTGGGAGGCCACCTGTGGCCCTCCCAAGCTCCATTTTTGCTGGCAGAAGCATCATGGGCTGTTCCTTCTCTGTTTCCAGGGTTAGAGATTTGCTTTGCAGCATATTAAAAATCAAGAAGAGGTTTTTTCTGAACAATGAAAATTATATTGTCCTCTCAAAAGAGAGCCAATACGTTTTACAATGCAAACTATGTTATCAACCATGATAGAAGATTTGAAAAATCCCTTTTTTAAATGCAAAGTACATAATACATAGCCAAAGGCTGAGGTAGCATAAAATATTTTGTCAGCTTGCTGAAACAACAGGCTCTTCAGTGTGAATCAGGAGCAAGAAGGTTCAGCGAAGATAGAGAAGGCTAAGGATAGAAAACCTTTGGCCTACAAATCTACTTCATCTGGTATTTCATCCATCCTAGGTATGGGAGGATCTCTGGGAGTTTGTGCTTAAAACACTCTTTTTAAGGGCCTGTCACATTGGCTGATGGATGCAAAACGTATGTAAAAAGGACACAGCGGACGAGAAAATGTTCCATCTGTTGTTATCCGCTCTCAAAAGTGCCCCAAATTTGCATAACCAGAGCGGACAACAACGGAAAGGAACGGACAGGGGGAGGACGTAGCCAGGATGGAAAGCGGATGCTCCACGGAAGCCTAGCGGATGGAAGCAGATGGAAGCAGATGGCACATCCGCAGGGCTTCCAGGGGAGCACAGCGAAGCGGATGCGCAGCGGAAAGAGCGGATGCCAAGTGGATGAAGCGGATGCAGAGCGGAAGCCTAGCGGATGCCTAGCGGATGCAGAGCGTTCACTGCACATGCGGGGAGGATGCATTGCGCCAGCCCCGCAGATATAAAGCGAAGCAGCTCGCAAGCAGCTCACCATTCAGAGGAAAGACCTGTTGCCAGACACAGCTCCAGCCAGCCAGCCAGCCAGCCAACAACCATGGGGCAGAAGAGAAAGCCTCTGCCATCTGCTGCCAGCCCTGGCAAGAGGGACAAGGCCACCATCCCACCCCCTGGCCCTGACTCTGCTTCTGCTGGGGCTTCTGCTTCTCGGGCTGATTCTGCTGGTGCTGGGGCTTCTGCTGGTGCTGCTCCTGGTGCTGGTGCTTCTGCTGGTGCTTACTGTGCTGGTGCTGGTGCTTCTGCTGGTGCTGCTCCTGGTGCTGGTGCTTCTGCTGGTGCTTACTGTGCTGGTGCTGCTCCTGGTGCTGCTGGTGCTCCTGGTCCTGCTGGTGCTTACTCTGCTGGCACTGGTCCTGCTGGTGCTGCTGGTGCTTACTCTGCTGCTGCTGATCTTGGTGCTGCTGGTCCAGCTTTTGCTGCTACTGTTGTTGTTGCTGCTGCTGCTGCTGGTGTGGTGGAGCAGCCCCTACAACCTCGAAGCCCCTCTCATGAGGGCCCAGATGGCCCTGCCAGAGGGATGAAGAGGCATACGTGTGAATGGGAGAAGAGGCAATACTCCATCAAAGAGGAACATGAGGATGAGGTGCTGGAATGGCTGAGGGAGAACGAGTATCTATGGCGAAAGGGACACAGGCTCTATCGAGACACCAAAAGGAAACAGGCTGCTTGGAGAGAGAAGACGGAGAGCCTGGGCTACACTTCGGAGGTGCTCCTCGGCTGGTGGAAGCACATGCATACCTGGTACGGGAAGCTGCACCTCAAGAAATCTGGCCAGGCCACGGCCAAGCTGACGGACTGAGAGTCCTACGTGATGGCCAAGTGCAGCTTCTTGGAGGGCGAGATCCGCCACCGAGGAGCAGCCCCTCTGACAACCCTCTCTCTCAGGCAGCCTGCAGTGAGCCAGTCCTCTTCTGGCCAAGAATCAGTTCCTGTGTCCAAGCAGGTATCTGTGGAGCGTCCCATGACGGAGATCCCCCCCCCCCGACAGCTGCACTCCCCGTGGCAGAGCGTGTGGAGGACCCCCCTGACACAGTGGGAGCAAGGAGAGGGCACTTCCACTAGAGACCAACACACATCCACCCCCAGCTCCATCTCCACAGAAAGCAGGCAGAGAGCCAGACCGGAGGGGCAGAGCCACACTGTCCTGCTGGAGATCAGGGACACCATCAAAAGCAACGTAGATCTCCTCTCTCAGCTGGTACACACCGAAGTCCCATCCTCCAACCGCAAGCCCTTCCTCACCTAAATCAACCAGACCCTCATGAACATGTCCAAATCATAGTACCAGGGGATCAAGGACAGGATCACCGGTCTTCTTCACAACCCTCCAGACCCAGCTGAACCTGCTCCCACCCAGTCCATGTCTGCTCCTCCACCCCAGGTGATGTCACTGCCCTTCCAAGGCTTTCCACAGGCCCTCACCTACCAAGGCTACGGCTACCAGGAGCTCCAGCAGCACAGGCAGCCCTTCCCAGTCCAGCCACGCCTCACCTCGCTCAGCTGCAGACCAGACATCCCCACTATACTTCTCCTTCCTCCACCCCATAGCCAAGCCCGGCCTCATAACATCTGTCATTGGTATTGGGGCTGACACCCCATGCCCTGGAGGAAGGGGCTCTCAACATCACAGGACTGAGCCAGCTCTCTGAGAGCTTCCTCCACACACCGTCCCCTGTTGTCCACTCGGGGCCAGGCACCCAATGGCGCTTCAGACCAGCACTCCAGCAGCAGTCATCTCCACAGCACCTGGACCCTTCACCCCTGAGACTATGGGCACGCCTCAGAGTGACTGAGAAGAGTGCCAGAGACTGGGTGGCTACCTGTTGACTTTATCTTTGCTTGGGACACTTGGGTCATGTTATTAATAAAGATTATCTTTGCTTCACACACTTGCTTCAGTTCTTTTAGTCAATAAAGTCTTGGTGGAAACTTTTAGAAATGGTTTAAGCCTTTGTATGTGAGATGGGTAAGGGTAAGTGGGATGGGTAAGGATAGCAGTGGAATGGGCAGGGATACCTTTGGGATGGGTAATAGCTGTGGGATGGGTTAGAATAGCAGTGGGGTGGGGAATAGCTGTGGGATGGGCAGGGATACCTTTTGGATGGGTAATAGTTGTGGGATGGGTTAGGATAGCAGTGGGATGGGTAATAGCTGTGGGATGGGTTAGGACAGCAGTGGGTTGGGTAATAGCTGTGGGATGGGCAGGGATACCTGTGGGATGGGTTAGGATACCTGTGGAATGGGTAATAGCTGTGGGATAGATAAACCTCCAGTGCAAGCATAGTGGGACTGTATGGTCCACTCTCCCAGGTGCCACACCTTTGGCCCTTTATTATCAATAACAATGTAATCATTGATCCACACATTTCAACATAAACACAGCTCTTTATTAAATGCCCTGTTCATTGTAGGGCCACTCAACATACATGGCCCAATCTCATCAGTGTGATGAGACAGGCTGAAGGAAGCATCCATTAAGCATCTATCATCCTGTCTTGCCATTCCACTGCTCCAGCTGGGGAGTTGCACCAGTGTTTCAGGAGATTGCGCTGCTTCTTCCCTTCATGTGAGGCTCTGTTGGGGCCTTGCACATCCTCAGTGTCGATCAAGTTTCGCCCTTGCCTCCATTCCCCAGGCTCCATGTCCCCATTGCCTTGTTGGAGGTCCACGAGCCTGTTCTGCAACACTGGGTAGCGGGTGCGCATGAGATTGTGCAGGATGCAGCAAGCTTCCACAATCCTCCTCACGGTCTCTGGGCGATGCTGCATGGTGGTGAGAAGTACCTGGAACCTGTTGGCCAGGATACCAAAGGCGTTCTCCACCACCCGCCTTGCCCTGGACAGCCTGTAGTTGAAGATCCTCTCTTCACCGGTGAGGCATCTGGAGGTGTAGGGCTTCATGAGGTAGGTTCTGAGGAAGAAGGCGTCATCCCCCACGATGAAGTAGGGCACATCTTGTGTGTCGTTGGGTTGGGGGTCTGTATCTGGGAAACCCATGATGAGGTTGCGTTCCAGCCCCTCCTTGAGGTGACTGGCGTTGTATACCTGGGCATCTGAAGCTGACCTGTTGCCTGAAGCATCGATGTACATGAACTTGTAGTCAGCATCGACCATGGCGAAGAGGATGATGCTGAAAAAGCCCTTGTAGTTGAAATAAGTGGACCCTGACTTGGCTGGAGCTTTGCAGGCCACGTGCTTCCCATCTATGGCTCCAACAGTGTGAGGGAAGTTCCACTTCTGATACCACTGCTTTGCAACTTTCTTCCATCCTTCTTCAGTGGAGGGGCACTGGAGGAGCTCCTCCAGGTATTCTTCGATGATGGCCTGCACCACTTCTCTGACCACAATGCTGATGGTGTTGTGTGGCACCCTCCAGCCGTACTGCATGGTTCTGTACGTGGTCCCTGAGGCCAGGTGGTGCAGAGTCAGTGCCACCTTCAGCCCAGGTTCCAGGCTGGGCCGGAAGTTGGTGCTCTGCTTGGTCAACCTGGGTCTCAGCTGCTCCACAACTTCGTCAAACATGGCTGGCGGTATCCTCATGAAGTTCTGGAATGCACGAGGGTCTTCGTTCCTCAGCTCCACCATCAGCTTGTTATACAGTCCGTACTCTGCTCTTTTCGCGATCCATCTTCGGACCCACACACTTCTTGGACGCCTCCTTTTCTTCGCGTAGAACAGGTGAAAGAGCCTGTAGATGGCTTCGCACTGTTGTAGAACGATGGTGGCTACCAAAAGGAGTGTGTGATGATCCATGGTGGAGATCACTGGATGCTGTGGAAGAGCAAGAGCCAGATGAAGGCTGAAGAGGTCTGCACCGCAGGGCTGCTGGACTGAAAGTGAGATCCAGGTGAGTTCCTCCCCCTTTTTATAGGAAATATAGGTTTTCCGCTCGGTGTCCTTTTGCATCCTCTAGGCATCCTGCAGACATCCTAAATATCCGAGATACGTCCCCTCTGCAAACATTTTTCCCGTTTTAATGCTTTGTATGCGAGCTGCATCCGCTTTCATTCTTTCTCCGTCCGTGCTACTTTTGCTGCGTGTCCGTTCCGCGTCCGTTTCGCTTCCTCCCTGTGTCCGTTTTCCGCTGGAGCAGATGCGAGTTGCGCGAATGCGCAGCGGATGCCTAGCGGATATAGCGGATGCGTAACGGATGACGACGGATGTAGAATGGATTTTCCCCGTATGCGTTGCAGATGTAGAACGGACGCGTTGGATACATTTTCCGCTCAAAAAGTTTTGTGCAGCTCAAAACATTTTGAGCGGATGAAATGTCAGTAGATGGATGCTGGACGGATAGAGAGGATGAAAAACGGACGCAGTGAGTACAGAACGGAAGCATCGCGTTAACCAACAGATGGCAAGTGTTTCTCTCCGCTTTACATCCTCTTTACATCCGTTGGTGCTGTGTGACAGGGGCTTTAGTACTTTGCCTTCTTCTCCCTAGAAGGAAAGGCTTTGGAAGTTTAGTCAGATTTTAAGTTTAGTCTCTGTCGTATCTTCTGGGTAGTTAATTCCAATCAATGCAGAGTGGCCTGCAAACCTACTCTGTCAACAATATTTCTGATCCTGAACCTCTTATTGCTTCTCTTTGAAACAAATGGTTACATATAATAATGGTAGCTAACTTTAAAATTGATTTAGTGCAATCTGCAGCTTTTGAATTATTTATAAACCTTCTAGCACTCATGATATTTTAAGGATTTCTCTGCTTGGCAATTTTCATGAAAGGATTACTATGCATGACTAGGCTTTTATGAAGTACATACCCAAAACAAAACTGGCTTCCAAAGTAATCTAATGTACAGTCTACAAATAATAATTCAAGCATATCACCATTAAGGTCCCTAAAGTTAAAAATAAGTTAAAGATACCCTGAATAGAGATGTATATTTCTCAGCAAAATGCTCCATCTGATGTTGGATTTTCAGGATATTGTACTTTTTCCCTCTGCACTATAGGATTTACATGGCTCTTCCTTTGCTTCTATATAGAAGGAAAATCAACCCCGCCTTTAACGTTTATTCATTATCATAGTTCTCATTATCAAGAAACTCTGTGGCCAATGGAAGGGTTCCATTTTCCACAAGAGGGAATTGGTGCTCTTGTTCAATGCCTTCTTCTTGTGATTCGCCGGCAGCTTATGCAGATGGCAGCAGAATCGGATAGTGGGGAAGAACAGAGACTCTGGGAGTCTGAAGAGGACTCAGATGAGGGTCCTGCATCTGATGCAGAGATGGGGTCAGGACCATCTGGGGTAGGGGTGCTGACTCCGGAACCTCTGAAGTCTGAGAGCAGCAAGGCTGAGGAACAAGGGGAGCCTGCTCCCAATGCACGTGTGCGCAGAACTGCTAGAAGGCAAAAGCAGCTAAGACAAAAGGGGTGACTCGGGAGTAAGGCTAAGAGGTGATTGCCCGTCCCATAAGATATAAAGGACAGGCAAAGGTGACGAAACCTTTGTTGGAAGCAAAGTTGTTCATTCTGTTCAGATTAATCCTTGAAGCTCTGTCTTTTTACTTTGGTTGATTTTTTTATAATTCATTTGGCACTCGAGTTGTTGGCAGCAATTCAAAGGAAAGAAAGGTGGGTGCTTACCTCAAAGGGACTGTTTGGGACTCATTACTGGCTGGGAATGAAAATAATTCCCAAAGTGAAAATAAAACAAGAGTTGTTTTAATTAAGCATGTGCTTAATTACGGTCTCGGGAAGCCTTGGTCAGAACACTTCTGGACATAGTAAAAGCTAGAACATGTAGTCTAGGAAAACCATAAACATTTAGTTGCAGCTATTATTGTTCCTGCAGTAGAAGGAATCTACTTTTAAAGTAGAAAATAGATTCTACTTTCTAGAATCTACTTCTAATGTAGAAGGAATCTACTTCTCCACTTTAGAATCTAAAGTGCTGCACATCTTCAAGAGGAAGGGTGAGGCAGAAGAAGCCATTTAAAAAACAATTTCCCTCCAGCCTTAGCAATAGATCAAAGTTTATAGGTCTATGAGCAATAGCTTCTTTCTTCAATGCCATGGATGGGGGTAAAAACAGCTGTCTTTGGTACTGAAGCCCAAATCTGATTCTAGGCTCGTGCTTCGGCATCCATATTTTTAATATAGAAAGTCCACACAGTTGGTATTACAAAATCCATGTTGTGCAACTTTCATGCCCTTGGCGCTTCAGGCATTGCCAACTCTCAACACAACAGAAAATGGTCCTTCTCAGCTCCCTTTTTCTCATGATGTCCCTGTCCCTTCCCCACCCTCAAAAAAAAAAAAAAGCAAAAGGCCCAGCCATGACATTCTTGACACTGGGTTCAAAAAAACCCATCCACCCAAAGCATCTTTCTTGCTACAACTCCAGGATGAAGCAGCAAATGTGTATGCATGTGTGTCCATGTATGTATGTGGTGAGAGTGTGCGGTGTGGGAATTGAAGTTGTTGGAGGCTGCTTTGCAGGAAACACAGGTACAAGGAAAGGCAGTGGAGAGCGCAAAGGTTTTCCTAGATCAGAGGTCTCCAAACTTGGCAACTTAAGACTTGTGGATTTTAACACCCAGAATTCTCCAGCCAGCATAGGGAGTTGAAGTCCACAAGTCTTAAAGTTGCCAAATTTGGGGAGCCCTGCCCTAGATTTTTCTCCTCTCCAACAAGTATGGAAGGTTGATGGAGAAAAGAAAAAGTAGACAATAATTCTGGGGAACTCCATCCTCATATCTTCTATGAGATTGCTCTTTCTGCCAGGGTCTAACCCCCCCCCCCCCAAAAAAAAAAGTCAGTTGTCCTGGAGGTTTTGATCTTTCTGGTAACCCAAGCAGAAATTGCCATGGCCAGGGATAGTCTCGCAGCTGGCTAAATGGGGCTTCATTTTGCTGATGTCCCTGAAGATCCTCCTTGAAAACCAGAATAAGTTCATAGGAAGTTTTGTTGAATTTTCCACCAGGTAAAAGAAAATTGCTTGCTAGATCACTTTGATTCAGCTTTGATCCTGGCACTGAAATGGAAACTTGGTTATAACAAATGGTTAGCAAATTTCCTCATATTGGGGCAAAAAGAGAGGGAAGATGGGAGCGATCGCAGCATGCTTGCAACAGAAACAGTGGAAGCTTGATAATCCATTGATTGTTTTTTAACATGAGTGTTTGTGAATAAAAATCCATCTCTAGCTAAAGCAACATCAAGCAGGTGCAATAAACATTACCTAACAGTCCAACTGACAGGAAGCTAGCCATTATTACAGAATAGGCAATGAGTTGATGAACAAAAAGTGGAAGTTTTTATGAACATTCTGTGCAAGACAGGTCATATAATCTTGTGTGATGCTGAAGCTCTAGTGGTGAGCAATCAACTGAAAACAGACTTAAAAAGGAAGTTCCATACAACATTCAGCACAGCATGTCATTATGAGTGTTAGTGCAGTAAACGGGAAGGAATACATGGTTTTGAAACATAATGGCCGTGAGGTAGATAAGAAAATCAAGGTTTCAAGAATGAAATTCTGTTTTCATGCACCAACTCAAATTTGGAAACAGAAACATTAGCGCCAAGAAAAAGATACGAGGCTGGGCACAGAAATTATCAGCATAGCTTGTAAGCGTCTTTATACTTAACGATCAATTGAAACCAATGTTCTATAAACCTTCCGTTGGCTTAATAAATCTTCCCTATACTCTTGAAACCAACAATTGCAGCAAAATAATTGAAAATAATCTCACTGCAAAGGCTTCTACTGGGGATCTAATTTCTGAATCTCTGAATTCTGTGAACAGATTTGAAGTGTTATGTCAGGAATAACTCTCTCAAGTGAAAATGATCAATTCCTATAGAGTGATGGCTTAAAAAAAAAGCGTATTATGCATGGTTCACCTTGAAGATTGCATTTGTATCTAATGCTCCTCTAATGAGTTAAATAACATTCTAACTACAAAACACTCTTTATAACTTAACATTCCTTTATAACGGCCCAGACTATAATAACTTTTTTGATCAATTAAAAATTACTTCTGTAGAAATTAATGTTCTGAAGAAAATATTGATTCCTGACCTGGGCAGGGGTTGAATTGGAAGAACTCCAGGGTCTATGATTTTATGGTTCTATGATTTAATACCCATAATGGATCCTTCTGACAGAAACAAAAAGCACATCATCTTATCTTTCTGATTCTCAGAAAGATACTTAACTCCTTATTCCAGATAATAAAAAACCCTGCTCTCACATACTAACATAAATAGCTAGTTCTCTCAGTTCTTAATAAAAGCATTGAGGCAGGAAGATGGGGTTCTACAGCCTCTGTTTTTCTCTAAGTCTAAGCCATCTACTTCATTGATAGCTGCTGCTGCTGACCTTCTTCATGTGGTCTGGCTGGAAAAAGGATTTGGCGGTTCTTCAGTAATTCAATAATACCATCCATATTCCTAAAAATGAAGATCTACCTGAACATTTTTGAATTTTTTGCATTCAGGTATTTATTGATCAAAACATGAGACCTCTCCTAAAAATGTTGCATGAACTCTCACTGCAAAAATGGTATGCTTAATTCAGGCAACTTATAAATATACCTTTATAAATAAATATACTTTTACTATGGAAGTAATATATTTCCATAGTATATTATGGAAGTATAATTGGCATTGAACCCAGCATCTGCTCATCCGTGGAAAAAAATATTACCTCACTGTTGCTTGGGATGGCAAAGATTTTTTTTGGGGGGAGGGGGGAATCTCAATGTCTTCAGAAAAGAAGAAAAAGCAATTTGGCAATTTCGATATGCTGGATCAAGCAATTTCTTAAAGGCACCATAGAACATGGTACATCCATGAAGATTTGGAATCTGTGATTCTTGAACTTCAGACAATTCACACGCTTTCCTGAAAAGCAAGTCTCAGGTAGTCAGTTTTGCAAACTTCATGAGAGGAGCAATAATTCCTGCAACATTTAATTCAAGTGCCTCTCAGATCTTTACCTCACAATCTGAAGAAAGCAGAGGAGACTCTTGTAGGCATTATTCTAAACAATCAAGCAAGGGATTTGAGCCTTGAGTATCAGAAGGTAAATCAATTATTTTTCAAAAGCATACATTATAGCTTAAATCTTATATTTTTTAATAAGAGCTCTCTTGTTTGGATCAATATTCTTTGCATACTTTTGCATTTTAGATAGTTATTTTTATTCTTGACTCATAGTGTATTATGGTCATTTCCTGGAATCTAAGACTCAACCTTCACTTCAGAGTATTGCCATTTTTTCCCCACATAGTAATTTTGTATTTTAGTCAATTAGTTTGAAGTATTTAGATTTGTTTCATATTCTGCAAGTAATGTTTTTAGTATGAACCACTTTATTTATATTAGACATCTAATTTGAGTCTTGTAACATATCCATATACATTATGTAAAATTGCTGGTCAATGACTATAAAAAATGTGGAGAAAAGACAGAAAATTGTTCTGAATATTCTGTAGAATATTCTGTAGAACATGGAGGTATAATATGACGCACTTACATCTACTTTATCTAAGATAGGCCTAGGATTGTGATCAATCAGGTTATTACCAAATTTCCTAAAGGACGAAAGCACTGAGCTACCAGTGATGACACTGACCCTCGACCAACCCATGGAACCCCCTCTCCCCCGACCAACATTCCCAATGACCCTCGCCTCACCAATGATCACAAGACTTCCATCTGACATGACCCATATCTGACCTATCACAAGACCCTCAGCTGACATGACCTCCCCATTTTATATTTATGACCTCCCCATTTCTGCTTTTATAAGCAGAACTGACACTGACATTCCCTAAACTCTGCTGAAGATACTACCTAGCCTGGTATTGAAACTTTTGGAAACAAACCCACAAGCTTGGAGAATGAACCTCCACTCTCATCCTCTACCCGACCCACCAATAGTTGCCACCAATGCAATGACTATGATAAAGAAACCTGTGAGGATAAATAAACAGCTGGACAACTGTACAGGTAGCCCTTGTTAAGCAATTGCCTCATTTAGTGACCATTTGCAGTTATAGTGAAGAAAGATTAACTTTTTGGTCCTCATATTTATGACTTCCACAAGACTGTTAAATAAAGAAGAGGTGAAGTAAGTTTATAAGCAGAGTCACCATTTCCCTTAGCCTCCACTTTGCTTAACAACCAAGTTGCCAGTCCCAATTGTGGTTGCTGAACAAGGACTACCTGTAAAGGTCTCCAGTCCACACACTTCTTAAACAAGTGAAGAACTGAGAAGAGAACTTGAAGTTGTGCATGTCCCCATTTGATTTTCTGCTTTCTCCCTGGATGAATTAAAAGCATTAAATTAAATTAACATGATTTGCCTGCATCATACATACATACTGTTTGACTTTATTTCATAATTACCTGTTCTGGAAAATTAAAGTTTGGATGGATAGTCCTCGCTTGAGCAAGAGTCAGAATCCGCTGGGAAGCTTTGCAACAAAGGGCTGAGGAGCTGATAGGCCACACAGGGGAAATTCGTGGCCTGTAAATGAAGAGAAGAAGGGCAACTACAATTTTTGTTTCTTACTAGCCATGTTCGCAATGCGAAAGAGGTCTCAGATTTGATTTATATGCTTCTACCATCCATTGTTTCTGTAGATGGGGGCAAATATGACTTTCAAGGCCGGAGTGGTGCTTAGATCTGGCCCATGGGGCTGCTGAAAACAGCAAAGGATCTGCCTGCAGTGCCTCTACCAGCAAAAACAGAGCTTGGGAGGGCTATGGGCAGCCCTCCAGAGCTCCATTTTCGCTGGCAGAGGGTTGCAGGAGGCTGTCACAGGTGAAAATGGAGTTTGAGAGCCCGTTTTTGCTGGCAGAGCGCTTGGGCCTCCAGAGGCACCCTCGACACAAGTGATGTCGAGCTTGCCCTGCCCCCTGGCCACGCCCCCCCCCCCCAGCCCTCTTGAGGTCAAACACAACCCTGATGCATCCCTCAATGAAATTGAGTTTGACACCCCTGCATTAAAACATGGGTTTCCAACCTTTTGGCTTGCCTGAGCTGCACTGAGTGACCAGAAATTGTTTTGGGCCTCATATAAAATATATAATATAGTTAATACATATAAAAATATTGCTAAAAATCCCATCATGTTCAATGATCATGTAGGGCCCATTACTAGTTATCAAAGAATCTATGTACCAAATGAAGACAGTACAGAGAATAGCAGCAATAAATATGTGCACAATTAACAGTTTTAAAGAATGCAATGCTCACAAAATCACATCAAACAGACATCAGATGTAGACTATCCCAGATGTAGCTTGTTGCTTAGCCAAAGCCTTGGGATAATCCAGCCAGTCAAGACAGATTGTCGATGTACAAGTAGCCCTCGACTTACATCCATTCATTTAGTGACCAGTCTAAGTTCCAATGACACGAAAAAAAGTGACTTATGACCATTTTTCCACCCTTAACGACAGTTGCAGCATCCCCATGGTCACATGGTCAAAATTTAGCCACTTGGCAACTGGCAGGTATTTATCATGTCCCAGGGTCATGTGATCACCATTTGGTCACCTTCCCAGCCGGCTTCCGACAAGTAAAGTCAAAGAGGGAAGTCAGATTTGCTTCATGCATAACTGCATGATTCACTTAACAACTGCAATGATTTGCGTAACAACTGTGGCAAAAAGATGTAAAACGGGACAAAACTCCTTTAACAACTCTCTTGATTAGCTACAGAAATCTATCGTGGTGGTAAGTCAAATATAAGACCAATTCTTGAATACAGCTCATCAGTCTGGAATCTGCACTGCATGTCGGACATTAATACAATCAGGAGTCCAGAAATATTTCATGAGAAGAGTCCTCCACTCCTCTAATTGCAACAGAACACTCTATGCCTCCAGACTTGAAATTTTAGGCTTAGATAACTTATAATTATACCGCCTTCGGTCTGACCTAAGCATAGTTCATAAAATTATTCATTACAATGTCCTACCCATCAGTGACTACGTCATCTTCAACCTCAACAATACACGAGCACACAATAGATACAAACTCAGGGTAAACCGCAGAAAACTCAATTACAGGAAATACGACTTCAGCAACAGAGAGGTCAATGCCTGGAATACTCTGCCTGACTCTGTTGTTTCTTCCACTAACCCCAAACAATTTAACCTCAGACTATCTACTATTGACTTAACCACATTCCTTTTTTTTTAAACAAGTTTTATTCAATTTTTCCAAAACAACATAAAAAAAGCTCTTTTCAGTGTACAACATAATTCTGTCACCACTTTTACATGCAAATATGACAGTAATTATCTATTCATTTTTACATTCAACTTCCTATCTTATCCATTTTTATCTTAATTCTATTATTACTTTTCCATTTCAACTTTTACATAAGAAAAGGAATGAACAACTTAATTCTGTTGAGTGATGTTACTTTCATTCTAAAAATCTTCTCAATTCATTTCATTTTATTTCAAATATATTTCTTAAATACTAACATTTCTCTCAGCTTTTACATAAGAAAAGGAACAAACAAATTAATCCTATTCATTAATATTACTTTCATTCTAAACATCTCAGTTCATTTCAATTTATTTTAAATGTATTTCTTAAGCATTAACGTTTCTTTTAAAAGCAGCCTTTTCTAAAGTACTCTTTTCTCATTTAAATCACAAATATTTCCCGTATCTTCATACTTATTCCCTTTTAATTATTTTGTCTGTCAAATTAGCAATTCCATCGCATATTCTTTCCATAAAATCTAAATTAATACAAGCTTTTGCACATAAAACAAAACATAAATTTCCCCTCCCCTTTTACTAGTTTGAGGGTGTCACCTCAATGGTTTAAATATACCTTAATTCCTTCATCTATAATTCCCATTTAAACATCTATTTTACTTAGTTATAATAATAATCATTCCCTAGAAAAAATAAACTAGAATCATTCTCTAGAAAAAAAATTGGATCAAACATTGTACTTTTCAGTCAGGTTCCACAATGAATTTTCTCCCTTTACTTCCATAATTTTTTTTTATAATATCGAAAAAAATAAAAGAAAAAAGGAAATCAATCCATTTAACTAATCCTGGTCACTAATATTAATCAGTGATATTAATCATTTTTAAACCTCCTCATGATTCATTTCAATCATTTCAATATATATAATAAACATTAATCTTTCTTGTAACAATAAAAATAAAAACATACATTCATCTTCTAAAAAGATATCAGTGTCCCTCCCTCCTCTCAATAGTCTATATTCTATAATTTATAATTACAAAGTACATTATTATTACTCCTCATATTAATGAGGAATCCCATTTCTTAATTCATTAACCATTATCCCTATGTAATCTAGGTAAAAAAAGTCTTCCTTTATTTTGCAATTCCCATATATCTTTCTTTCGTGTTCCTCATTACTTCTCTTTCTAGTTCTTCTTGAACTAACTCCTCCTTCTCTGAGCTTTCTTCTTCATATTCTTCAATTGCCATTTCTATAACTTATAACTGAGAGGCAAGTGATTCACCTCTTGCATCTAGTACTTCTTTCAAATTTTTAAGTTCCATTTTTAAATCCCGCAGAGATATCATTGTTGCACACTCTTATATCTTATAGTCATTAAAATCCACAAATAAGCTTCTCTTTTTTCTTTTTTCTTCTTCAAACTTTCTAGATTCACAACTATTCCAAAAACTGGGTTTATGGCAAAGTCACCAATCAGTCCAACATTCCATATTTTTTCTTTTATTCAAATTCAATTTTCACTTTCTAGGGTACTTGTTATATTGTTTCATTATATCAAATCAGGTTCATAGAGAAATAGGAACTTTCCCTTTTGCAGCTTAAATTTTTTTCCACCAGATGGCATGCTCTGTTACACAATGTCCTCACCTTCCCCCCCCCCCCTCATTTTATCGTTCAGGGCTTTCCAAGCCTCAGTATTCCAGACCAATCAAATCTCCAATTTAAATATTTCCCCCTTCTTTATAGTACTCTTATATCTAGCTTTAAATTATCCCTGTTTGTTGCCAATGTATTTTAATTCAAATTGTTTAGATATCTTGTTCCGGCTTCTTCCTTTCCCAATTCGAAGCCCTACTCAGCTTTCAAAAATATTTTCACTTTTTTTCCTTTCCCTTTATAATTCCGCCACTTTCTTATTCTTTCATAAAAATTATTATAATATCCATCCTGGGGTACCTTTTAATTAGACTGTTGCACCAAATTGTCCCAGTTCTTATGTTGTCCACCTCTTTCTTCTCTTCTGCACAAATCTTAGTCAAGCAAAGTCCTCCTCTTCAGGGTGGCCATTTTAGACCACCACTTGCTCGTCTTCAGGGGGAAAAATTGCCAAGCCCAGGGAGGAGATATGCAGCTCTCCTCAACCTGGCTGGCAGCTTCCTCTTACTCCACTGTCCCTCCAAGGCAGCTTCGGCCCCTAATCACAATAACTGGGGCTCTCCAACAAGAGAGCACAGATCGAAGCTGCGGACAATCACAGTCCCCAGTCCATCAATGAGGAGGGCTTAACCCGGAAGCCGACCTTGCCCCATTCCTAAGAGGTCTGTAAGAGGCATGCATAAGTGCACCAACGTGCCGACTGTCCCTGCCTTAATGTTCCCTTTTATTCATATCTATTTCATGTATTAATAATCATGTTTATACTTATGTACAGTATAATGTCAAATGCATGCTTGACAAAATAAATAAATAAAATAACCTATAAACTTTATTAACTGTATTAAAGAGATGAATTGGGCAGAAATATGCTGGATTGTATTTTTAAAATATTTTTTAAAGATTGGAACTGTTACTGACCAAGACCTGACCTCAGGAATATGGAGAGCTGAACTTATTCTATATTAGAATACCAGCCTATTTCTCAAAGGGTTTCTTGCCTGAATTCTACACTTAAAATCCCACTGGCCTGTGGCAATTAGAAAAACTCACTAGTGTTATGGCCTCACCTTAGTTTCAGATAAGTTGCAGAAATTGGCCTAGGTTCTGCTAGCTTCAGCAATCGCTTTGACGGCAGTGCAGAATACACTGCTGAAGAACGTTTCCAAATCTCTGACATTTGTCCACAGCTGTACCAGAAGAGGGATTTACTATGGAAAAACCACAAGGATAAGTTAGATAGTAGAAATAGGATAAATCTATAGTAGAAAGGCCACTTTGTGTTCTTCTTTTCTCTACTATTATATTCTTCCAAGTGCTTCAACAGCAACTCAATTACTCATCTGTACAGCTTCATCTTTTAGAACAGGGTCTCCAACCTTGGCAACTTTTAAAATTATGGACTTCAATTCTCAGAATTGAAGCTGAGGAATTATGGAAATTGAAGTCCATAAGTCTTCATATTCTGTCCTTTGATTCAGTTGTTGAATATAAAGACAGATAGATAGATAACTCTACAAATTCTTTCATACAAAGTTTCTTTTATTGGATTATATTAGGTATCCTCAAGGTAACTCACATTTATTTTGAGATGCATCTAATGTCCAATTCTTTCCATAGTTGAAATCATAGTGTAAAATGATAGTAATCTTTCCCCTATTTCATCCCATAGTAGTAGAGCCAAAGGAGAGACGCCAGCATGAGGTTGGGATCCGAGCAAGAGTGAAGAAACCTCCTCCAACCCACCAAGGGTCAATTCAGTGACCA
Organism: Laticauda colubrina; assembly: GCA_015471245.1. Taxonomy (NCBI): domain Eukaryota; kingdom Metazoa; phylum Chordata; class Lepidosauria; order Squamata; family Elapidae; genus Laticauda; species Laticauda colubrina. The sequence continues at coordinate 10,972,892 of BLBF01000004.1, read as the reverse complement.
ATCAGGATTACAGATGTGGCCACATGACATGAACTACATTTCCCAAGATACCTTAACTACATTTATCATGATGTATTCCCTTAAGGGGACAGCTCCCAATTCCCATTAACTATAACTGGCTGGACAGCACACTTCAAGTTGCCAAGGTTGGAGACCCCTGTTCTAACCTAGAAAGCTGTGGTTTCATTAGCTGAAAACAGCAATTACAGGAGTCTAGCTTCCTATATCCCATTTGGATGATGGATTAGAAAGAATCAAAAATAATTTCTTTTCTTAAATTAAAAGAACATTTTTTAAATTAAATGTTTTGCAGCAACCTGTTTATTATGCACTTTAATTCCAGGTGTTACAGGGAGATGACCAGGCTGAGCCTGAAGGAAGATCCAACATGTCATTATCAGTCTGGAGTGCCTTAATGTCCACCAGAGATCTAAGTCTAGCTCACTTTGAATTTCTTTGACTCTTATCTACCACCAATTTGATTTGGCTGTTAGTAGTTCAGATTAATGTCAAGCACCAGGGAAATCAAGAAGATAGAGGCAGGCTATAAAGATAGCTATAAAGATGTATTGCAAACTTAAGCTCCCGAGTAGAATCTGAACTACTAATGGTTCAAGCAAATTGACGGTAGATGAGAATCACTAGAATTCAAGGTTGGGTGGACTTTGATCACTTGTGGGCACAAAGATACTCATGACCTCATGACTGATGACGTGTTTTTTCACAAGCTGTGCTTAAATCATTTTAAGAACTGTTCCATTGTTGCTATATGCATGAGTACTTGAAAGCATTTAATATCAGACTTGGGATTCAAATTAAAACATCCAACCATTCCAGAATACACAGATACTTAGACATAGATATGAAAGCAAACCTCTTCTGTTTATCAACTGCTTCCTTTGGCCTTGCTAGAGTCAGGATTCTTGAGCTGGGCTGTCTCAGCATATTCCTTGAAGTGAGAGGCCATATTGTATCTTGATTTCCCCAAATTAACTTGCTGTTATGAATAAAAAATGCACAATGCCAATCAAAATGAGTATACAACCACATACCCTGATAATGTTATATTATATTTACTAGCTCTATACCCATGTTTCGCTATGAAACTATGTGATCGGGCTTAGATTTTGGGGAGGAAAATAAGGGAGGGGAATTCTGCCTCTGTCTCCCAGCATCCATTGGTATTCATCTGGCTAGTGTCATGTCAGTATGTGAAAGAGTTAAGGGCTGTTTGAAAACTGAAACAGCATTTGCTGTGTGAGCAAGGAGACAGCAAGGAGCCTGGGCATGGCTTAGTTCAACTGTTCTGTGCTAAAGTTGGTTGCTGCTGTGAAACTAAAAATCTTTTCCTCTGCTTGTGTTTTGCATTTGGAACAGATTTCTTTTCAGGTAGAGAGGGGGAGTAGGACTCCTTAGCATCAGAGTGTGTTAATAATAATATACAAAATATTGATGCTCTGAATAGTCATTTGGAAAAATCCTTTCTTGGTGAGTACCTCGAAGCCAAGAAAAATATGCGTGCCAAATTTCAAGTTTGTAGGCTTTACGGTTCTGGAGATTTTGTGATGATGCATGAGTGGTATTTCAATTTTATATGTAAAAATATTATATGAGAGCCAGTTTGGTGTAGTGGTTAAGGCATTTGGCTAGAAATCAAGACAGTGTTAGTTCTAATCCTGCCTTAAGCACAAAGCCAGGTGGGTGTCCTTGGGCCAGTAACTTTCTTTTAGCCTTAGGAATGAGGCAATGGCAAGACATTTTTTAAAAATGTTGCTAAGAATAGGCATTCTTCAAGAACTTATTTAATTAACAATTAAGTTGTGAAGGCACCAAACTAGAAACTGTGAACCTTAGGTCTGAAAGCCAGCTGAGTGACTTTGGGCCACTCACTCTCTCATTCCAAATCATCTCATAGGAATGTTGCCATGAAGAAAATAGGAATCTTGGTTAAGTTTGCCGCCTTGAGTAATTTATAAAAATAATAAAGGCAAGATATAAATCAATCAATCAATCAATCTGACATGATTGTATCAATCTGACATGATTGAAGAAAAAAAATATTTGTTATACAGCATGAGATCTATGCTTGACCATACAATATTAAAAATATTGATTTTTATATTGTGTTTATGCTATCTGAACACTAGTCATTGTAACTATTACTTTTCAAACTATCTGTCAATTGAAACTATTTGGGCAGAGAATATGCCAACCTGTACAGTTATGAGATTGGTTTGTTTTGACTAATAAAGTTCCTAACACAGCTCACAATTCATGTAAACTCACATATTATCTCATGTAACTACTGCCTCAAGTATTAGCAAATTGAAAACAGACAAAAATATCATTTTAAGGCAGAAACAGAAATCTGGCTTCAAGGCAAAATTCCCTATAAAACAAGCCTGGCTGGGGAATTCTGGAAATTAAAATCCAGACATCTTAAAGTTGCCAAGGTTGAAAAAAGACTGCAATAAATGCTATGGGTCTACAGAGACCCATAAATCGTGAGTTGTTAAATTCTGCCTGGAACTTCACAAGAGCAGACCTATAATTGTCATTGCCATCATACACAGTGAAAGGGACTACAGTATAGGAAGAACAACTATTGCCAGTAGCACTGCATGATTCATCTCCATATACTAATAAACTAAACAGATCCTGGTACAATATATTTACACAGGAATAATCTACCTGAACTGATCTTGAAGATAAAAAGGATGGAGCTCCACTAAGTTAAATTTTAATATACCAAAACCATTGTTTTATTTCTTTTTATACTAAAAGAAGCCATTGCAAGGTCGTAGGGGTCTTGAAACAGGCATTTCAGCAGAAAGATTGATATGTCTGCACTAAGGCGGTAGCTTGCCAGGAGAAGTAGCTACTAACCTGTTCTCTGTTGGTCCTCAGTATTATTAGTGCATATAGCCTTTTGTAGCAAAAAAAAGTTAATTTACCAGGGAGGAAGTTAAGTCAACTGAATAAAGTATCTGAACTGTTCTTTATAGTACTGTACCTGCTAAAGAAGTGTGAGGCAAGTTGGCAACTACGTTAACCCAAGTTCTCTGGTGTATTCTTTTGATGCCTACCAAGTTCTCTACTGCTTTATGTGTCTGTATATGTACGTTTAGATTCTTTTAATTAAAACAAAACAGAGTGCAGGGATGCTGCAAAATCAAACCCCAATCTCTAGTACCATCTGAACTCCATATTCAAACTTGGGAACTTTTAGATGTGGGAACTTCAACTCCCAGGATTCTGAGTTAGCATATTGGCTGGCTAGCTTAGGAATTCTTGGAGTTGAAGTCCATACATCTTACACTTGTCAAGTTTGAAAAACACTGATATAAAATCTAAAGTTATTTTTAGAAAACAGTAATAGTGAATGAGAGAGCCCAATGCTTCCTTTGCAAGTCTGCTTTGAAAAAAGACAGAAGTAAATTGGGTGGTAAGGAGTAAGTTGGGGAGTTAAAGGGCCAGTCACATAGGCCGACGGATGCAAAACGGATGTAAAAAGGACACAGCGGACGAGAAAATGTTCCATCCATTGTTATCCGCTATCAAAAGTGCCCCGAATTTGCATAAGCAGAGCGGACAACAACGGAAAGGAACGGACAGGGAGAGGATGTAGGCAGGATGTAAAGCGGGTGCTCCACGGAAGCCTAGCGGATGGAAGCGGATGGCACATTTGCGGGGCTTCCGGGTGAGCACAGCAAAGCGGACGCACAACGGAAGGAACGGATGCAGAGCGGAAGCCTAGCGGATGAAGCGGATGCATCATGGAAGCCTAGCGGATGTCTAGCGGATGCAAAGCGTTCACTGCACATGCGGGGAGGATGCATTGCGTCAGCCCCACGGATATAAAGGGAAGCAGCTCGCAAGCAGGTCACCATTCAGAGGAAAGACCTGCTGCCAGACACAGCTCCAGCCAGCCAACAACCATGGGGAAGAAGAGGAAGCCTGTGCCATCTGCTGCCAGCCCTGGCAAGAAGGACAGGGCCACTATCCCACCCCATGGCCCTGACTCTGCTTCTGCTGGAGCTTCTGCTGCTCGGGCTGACTCTTCTGGTGCTGGAGCTTCTGCTGGCGCTGCTCCTGGTGCTGGGGCTTCTGCTGGGGCTTACTCTGCTGGCGCTGCTCCTAGTGCTGGTGCTTCTGCTGGTGCTTCTGCTGGTGCTTCTGCTGGTGCTTACTCTCCTCTCTCAGCTGGTACACACCGACATACCATCCTCGAACCGCAAGCCCTTCCTCACCTACGTGAGGAACATGTCCGAATCCTGGACATGTCCGAATCACAGTACCAGGGGATCAAGGACAGGATCACCAGTCTTCTTCACAAACCTCCAGACCCAGCTAAACCTGCTCCCACCCAGTCCACGTCTGCTCCTCCACCCCAGGTGATGTCACTGCCCTTCCAAGGCTTTCCACAGGCCCTCACCCACCAAGGCTATGGCTACCAGGAGCTCCAGCAGCACAGGCAGCCCTTCCCAGTCCAGGTACAGGTACATCGAACGCCACCGATGCCACCGCCGATGCCATTGATGCCACAGATGCCACCCACACCACAGATGCCACCCACGTCACAGATGCCACCCATGCCACAGATGCCACCCACGCCACAGATGCCACCCACGTCTCACCTCGCTCACCTGCAGACCAGACATCCCCACTACACCCCTCCTTTCTCCACCCCACAGCCAAGCCCGGCCTCAGAACATCTGTCATCGGTCTTGGGACTGACACCCCATGTCATGGAGGAAGGGGCTCTCAACATCACGGGACTGAACCAGCTCTCTGAGAGCTTCCTCCACACACCATCCCCTGTTGTCCTCTCGGGGCCAGGCACCCCAATGGCGCTTCAGACCAGCACTCCAGCAGCAGCCACCTCCACAGCACCTGGACCCTTCACCCCTGAGACTATGGGCACGCCTCAGAGTGACCGAGAAGAGTGCCAGAGACTGGGTTGCTACCTGATGACTTTATCTTTGCTTGGGACACTTGGGTCATTTTCTTTTACAGTTTGTTATTAATAAAGATTATCTTTGCTTCACACCCTTGCTTCAGTTCTTTTAGTCAATAAAGTCTTGGTGGAAACTTTTAGAAATGGTTTAAGCCTTTGCATGCTTGTGGGATGGGTTAAGCTAACAGTGGGATGGGCAGGGATACCTGTGGGATGGGCAGGGATACCTGTTGGATGGGTAATAGCTGTGGGATGGGTTAGGATACCTGTGGGATGGGTAATAGCTGTGGGATAGATAAACCTCCAGTGCAAGCATAGTGGGACTGTATGGTCCACCCTCCCAGGTGCCACACCTTTGGCCCTTTATTATCAATAACAATTTAATCATTGATCCACACATTTCAACATAAACACAACTCTTCATTAAATGCCTTGTTCATTGTAGGGCCACTCAACATACATGGCACAATCTCATCTGTGTGATGAGACAGGCTAAGGAAGCATCCATTAAGCATCTATCATCCTGTCTTGCCACTCCACTGCTCCAGCTGGGGAGTTGCACCAGTGTTTCAGGAGGTTGCGCTGCTTCTTCCCTTCATGTGAAGCTCTGTTGGGGCCTTGCACATCCACAGTGTCTATCAGGTTTCGCCCTTGCCTCCATTTACCAGGCTCCATGTCCCCATTGCCTTGTTGGAGGTCCACGAGCCTGTTCTGCAACAATGGGTAGCGGGTGCGCATGAGATTGTGCAGGATGCAGCAAGCTTCCACGATCCTCCTCACGGTCTCTGGGCAATGCTGCATGGTGGTGAGAAGTACCTGGAACCTGTTGGCCAGGATGCCAAAGGCGTTCTCCACCACCCGCCTTGCCCTGGACAGCCTGTAGTTGAGGATCCTCTCTTCACGGGTGAGGCATCTGGAGGTGTAGGGCTTCATGAGGTAGGTTCTGAGGGAGAAGGCGTCATCCCCCATGATGAAGTAGGGCACATCTTGTGTGTCGTTGGTCAGGGGGTCTGGATCTGGGAAGCTCATGATGAGGTTGCATTCCAGCCCCTCCTTGAGGTGACTGGCCTTGTATACCTGGGCATCTGAAGATGAGCCGTTGCCTGAAGCATCGATGTACATGAACTTGTAGTCAGCATCGACCATGGCGAAGAGGATGATGCTGAAAAAGCCCTTGTAGTTGAAATAAGTGGACCCTGACTTGGCTGGAACTTTGCAGGCCACGTGCTTCCCATCTATGGCTCCAATGGTGTGGGGGAAGTTGCACTTCTGATACCACTGCTCTGCAACTTTCTTCCATCCTTCTTCAGTGGAGGGGCGCTGGAGAAGCTCCTCCTGGTATTCTTCGATGATGGCCTGCACCACTTCTCTGACCACAATGCTGATGGTGTTGTGTGGCACTCTCCAGCCGTACTGCATGCTCCTGTACGTAGTCCCGGAGGCCAGGTGGCGCAGAGTCAGTGCCACCTTCAGCCCAGGGTCCAGGCTGGGCCGGAAGTTGGTGCTCTGCTTGGTCAACCTGGGTCTCAGCCGCTCCACAACTTTGTCAAACATGGCTGGCGGCATCCTCATGAAGTTCTGGAATGCACAAGGGTCTTCGTTCCTCAGCTCCACCATCAGCTTGTTATACAGTCCGTACTCTGCTCTTCTCGCGATCCATCTTCGGACCCACACACTTCTTGGACGCCTCCTTTTCTTCGTGTAGAACAGGTGGAAGAGCCTGTAGATGGCTTTGCACTGTTGTAGAGCGATGGTGGCTACCAAAAGGAGTGTGTGATGATCCATGGTGGAGATGACTGGATGCTGTGGAAGAGCAAGAGCCAGATGAAGGCTGAAGAGGTCTGCACAGCAGGGCTGCTGGACTGAAAGTGAGATCCAGGTGAGTTCCTCCCCCTTTTTATAGGAAATATAGGTTTTCCGCTCGGTGTCCTTTTGCATCCTCTAGGCATCCTGCAGACATCCTAAATATCCGAGATATGTTCCCTATGCGAACATTTTTTCCGTTTTAATGCTTTGTATGTGAGCTGGATCCACTTTCATCCTTTCTCCGTCCGTGTTACTAAAGCTGCGTGTCCATTCCGCGTTCGTTTCGCTTCCTCCCTGTGTCCATTTTCCGCTGTAGCGCATGTGAGTTGCGCGAATGCGCAGCGGATGCCTAGCGGATATAGCGGACGTGTAACGGATGACGACGGACGTCTAACGGATGTTCCCCGTATGCGTAGCGGATGTCTAACGGACGCATTGGATACATTTTCCACTCAAAAAGTTTTGTGCAGCTCATCTACCCCAGGAATAGGCAAGACCAGGGGTCTCCAAACTTGGCAACATTAAGACTTGTGGACTTCAACTCTGGCTGGAGAATTTTTGGAGTTGAAGTCCACAAGTCTGAACAAGTTTGGAGACCTCTGGGCAAGACCCTCTGACAACCAATTCATCAATGTAATTTTCAAGATAAGTTTTATCAAATGTTCTGAACACCACATCTAAAACACATTTTAAAGACCACAGGTGGTCCATGATTTAGGATCAAAATTGGGACCAGAATTTCCATTGCTAAGCAAGGCAGTTGTTAAATGCCTCATGACCAATTTTGCAGCCTTTTTTTTTTTTGCCATGTTAATTGCTGCAGGGATTAAGCAAACCATGCAGTCATTAAGCGAGTCCATCTTTCCCCAAAGGCATTTCTGACAATTTTCCTGTCAGAAGTCATCTGGGAAGGTTGCAAATGGTGATTACATGACCCCAGGATGCTGCAACTGTCACAAACAGATGCTGTTGGCAAAGCAGCCAATTTTTTAATCATGTGACCATGGCAATGCTGCAGTAGTCATAAATGTGAGGACCAGCTATGTCACTTTTTTTTGAAATTTTGAATAGTTGCTAAACAAATGATTGTAACAAATGATCTGTATCTATACCTTGATATCCAACTCACCGATGGAAATTCCATACGTCTTTGGTTGGCTTTGGTTTTGCAAGCTCTTGTAACCTGGGAAATGCAATTTTTAAAACATTACATGGTGATGGGACAGAAAGTCAATCCTTTAAATGTTTACAGCCTGACAAACCTTCCCAATTCCATTGAGCAACTTCCAAGTATGCATTGTATCTAATTATATCAAGTGCAAATGCCAGAGCTGCATTCCTCCAGATCTTTAACTTCCATTACTGCTGATCTGCTCTGGCAGCACTGAGAGAGAATTGACAAGGGGATTATATGTTATTATTGCAAGTTCATTTGATATAAAAACCCAGATAATACATTCAGATGATTACATTTAATCTCCAATAGTATTTTACCATGCATAATACTTGCTTCTAAGCAATAGCTTCATTGGAAGGCATTGATGCATTGGGGTAGTTAGCCTTCAGTTCAGGCTGAGACTTGTTCAAGGAGAAACATTCTTTGCCAGCCAAACACCACTCTCAAGTTCATAATGTTTTCTTAACAGCGAGCAGCTTGAAAATAGCTACGGTGGAAGGAGGCAGAATCTTTCTCCCAGCCAGTGATAGACACTGTGAAAGAGACAGAAAGATCTTCTTCCTTCAGCAACACAGGCAATAAATTAGGGCAAGTGATGGCTAGTTGCTAAGGATGTCTCCCTGTTGACATAACAGCACAGAGGTATGCAGTTGTGTCAGAAAAAATTACCTCAGGTCTAGTCAAGCTTGTAGCTCCATATGGTATATCAAATAGAGTGTACAGTGTAGGATCACCCCAGTGCATAAAGGAATGGGATTAGACCTCTTTTGGATACCCACTTTGCTAGAGTCAACAGTGGTGGTTGAGGTATAGTAACCTCAACCTGCTTTGCCCAGGATGAGTGTTTATTACACTCAAACAAAAAATCTAGGTGGTGTTGCGGTCTTTCAGATTTTAATATGGGGCAGTTTCAGATCAGCTACTGGTTGGTCCCTGTTGTCCTTTCTTCTCCTACCCAGCATCACTTCCCAGTGGGAAAAATAACAATCAGTTGTTGAACAAAATGTGTGGTAGGACAGAATCTCCAAACATGTAACCATTTTCTTTGCTATCAATTGTCCTATGTAGAGAAAAAAAAAAAAGGAAGTCAGGAACACAAAATGTAACCATTGTTCACCACCAGAGGTGGCATTCAGCAGGTTCTGACCAGTTCTGAAGAACTGGTAGCGGAAATTTTGAATAGTTCAGAGAACCGGCAAACACCACCTCTGATTGGCCCCGCCCCCATCTATTCTCTGCCTCTCGAGTCCCAGCTGATTGGCTGGATCTTCTTTTGTTGCCTGCATAGGCGAACGGAGCTGGAAAGCAGGTTAGTGGGGTGGGAAGGGAATGGGGATTTTTCAGTAACTTCCCCCTGGAGTTGGGTGAAAATGGAGATTTTACAGTATCCTTCCCCTGCCATGCCCACCAAGCCATGCCCACAGAATCATAGTAAAAAAAATTGAATCCCATTATTGTTGACCACTCAAGTGCAATTCCACCCCCTAAACGGGCTAGAACAAAATACTACCGTATATACTCACATATAAGCCGATCTCGCATATAAGCCGACCCTTTAAAAACTGCCCCAAAATGAGGATTTTTGAAAAAACTCGCATATAAGCTGACCCCCAAATACCATGGTGAACGCTTTTTTCCCCCCCAAATTTGGGGGTCGGCTTATACGCGAATAAATCTGGCTGCCCGACTTCGCGCGATGAGAGCCAAGACTCTCATCGCCTTCGCGGGCAGCGGCTTCGCGCAATGAGAGCCAAGACTCTCATCGCCTTCGTGGGCAGCGGCTTCGCGTGCTCTCATCGCGCGAAGCCGCTGCCCGCGAAGGTGATGAGAGTCTTGGCTCTCATCGCGCGAAGTCGGGCAGCCAGATTTATTCGCGTATAAGCCGACCCCCAAATTTTTGGAAAAAAAAAAAAAGCATTCTAAAGTCGGCTTATATGCGAGCATATACAGTAAATAGCTTGGTCGTTGTCTGAACCTGAGAATTTTTTTCTAGTTTTTTTATGTGCAGCAATTTAACTGTAATCACCTATGCAATTAAAATTAAATCTAAATTTATGTCAAACATGTACTGTCAAAATTCTGACACTCCCTGTGAATTCATTCTTATACAAATTACATGGCTGTTATATCCCAAATAAAGACTAATATTAAAATTGATAGTATTTCTTTGTCCTGACTCTTCTGTGCAATATCTCTGCCCCACATGCATAAACTAGCTAAAAGAGAGATAAATATGGATAAGTTGACAATGGAGAGAGTTAGCAGTTCTCTCCGGTTCTGCTTCTGCTCCAATAGCTGATATGTATAATTAAGTCTGATTGACATCTATGAACATTGTGTTGAGGAAGAAAAGATTGTGAAATCATCATCAACCTTTTTAACCCATATAAATGTCATCACTTTATATATTAGGGGTAGAGCATATGTTTACTGGTGTTATTATGTTATTACTTTCCTCATTTTTAATTTATTTTCATAGAATGAAGATAGTCTGCAGGCCAGCTACTGCAAAAAGATTGCAAGTAATTATGACATCATGTATACTGGAAGACTCACTGGTTACTCAAAAAGACAAGATAAATTAGTGCAGTCAGATTTTTTTTCTCACAATTGATCACTGATAACTTTTCTCCTTTCTAGAATGCCTTCACGTCCTCAAACTCAGTTCTGTAATCATTCCGATTCAAATATTGAGGAATTCAGAAAAGAAGAGGCATGTCCTGTTTTGTAAACTGAAGCCTGAATGTATGACTTTAGATATTACTCTGTAATTCCTGAATATATTTAAGTAACTACTCAGATATGGGAGCTTGATGATTTTATCTTACCGTTCATTTGAATAAAACCCATGGGAAGTAGCTGCAAGAGAAACAGAAAAGAACAAATGGATCTGTAAATGATGTCCATATTCTATAGTTAATTATATGTTGTAGTAATTCAGTAATGTTTGAGAGTGAGGTTAAATCAGCAAGATGACACATGGTGTCCCATAATTCAATCGCCACCCATTTTCTACTTCTGTGGGATGTTGCCAAAATGGCAACCAGCAACTGCAGTCCTAACAATAAAAATTCTTACTGATAAAGTGCTAACAGGGCTCATAAAATTACAGCAAAAAATATGACTCCGCTTAATTATACAGTCTTATAAAAGTTTAGAACTTAGCCAGCATGGAATTTCTGGTTTTTTGAGGTTCAAAGGGCACAACTAGGTCTGCAGCTTTGTTAAACATCCAAGAGACATGTAGCATCCTGAATGTTAATATATTCTTGCATTCATTAGTTAAGCCTTCATAACTAATATTATCATTTCATTTTAAGGTACCAAAAAGGTTGTTTTGTACTGCAAGTATTAGCATGATTTCCGTATTTACCACCTTAAACAGGATATGCTTTATAATGTAAAAAAAAAAAGTATATTATCCTGTATGGCAGTAGTTTCAAATCATTTCTATTTCCCTTAGGAAACATTTGATTAATTTTCACATCAGTTGTGGGACTCAAATAATTTAACAACCAGTTCTCTGCCCTAATGATTTCTTCCAACAACCACTTCACCAAACTGCTCAGAAACTTAACAACCAGTTCTCCCAAAGTGGTGCGAACTGGCTGAATTCCACCACTGGTTCACACCCTGTACAAAAGTAATTGTGACTCATGACTCATCACAAAGGATCACAAACCACTCTTCATTGTAGTCCCTGAAATTCTACCCTGCACACTCAGACTGCTCTATGGATTCATATACATGGCCCTGAGAAGTGGTATGGAAGTCTGTCCCATGTAATACGCCCTATGTACAACTTTTTCTGGTCAGGTTAATAGTTTGATCAGTTATTTGTTGGGCTGTCTACATGATTGCATTTGTTTATAACATTGACTGATAATTGAATAATAATAATCCCAAAGTATCTGGAACATCACTTGAGCTCCATTAACATTGACAAAAATCAGCATCCATCAATTGCAAAAGGCAACTTAACTTGGAACAGTTTACATCCTGAGATGATACCATTCATACTATTAAATAACAACATCTGTCTGTTCCAAGGCCTTCAGAAGGACTTGGTCTATGAATAAAAATGCCAAATCCAGTCTAAATCATAATGATATACTCTGAGATTCTAGGAATTATGATTATCTTAAACTTTCAGGTATCTCATATAATGTGGAAATGAGGGCTTTGTTTAACGAACATTATATTTTTCTTCTGGTTTTTATTGTTTTTGTTCTAATAATTTTGTAATGAATTGTAGTTCACAAAATCTTCTGTCTTTTAATAAAATTTGTTAAGTCAGGAAGGGTGCTACTGATCTTAGTTTTTGGGCTACCATAAAACTATTTTGTTTCTGAAATGTGAGGCCCAATAAATTAATGTTCTAAAGGATTTTCTGGATGGCTGCCCCACAGGGGGATGGGGGAGCCCAGAAAACTATTTTATTTGGTTAATTACCAATTGATGGTTAAGTGGCAAGGGCAGTTCAGTGTGAAATATAAATTCTAGCTATCACAGCAATAAAAAAAATTAAATAGCACATGTCCATAAATAAAAGTTAAAAAGACCAGCTGTTATCTTTAGATTTCAGAAGACAAGACTTGTGCACAGAAGTATTAGCATTGTTCCTGGCCTTCTTAAGGTCACAAAGAGTAAAAAATAAATAACTGAGCATCACATGGATTGATAAGCAAATTATTAATGGGATTTTCAAAAAGTTACAAAATTGTTTTAAGTAAAGAATTTAATTAAATACATTTGTTGCACCCAATTTGTAAACAATGTGAAATGACAGCTACGCTCAAATGGTAAAAGACGGTCTCTATAAAATCCATCCAGCTGTGCAAGAGCTCCCTTGCGGTAGAATCATTCATTCATTCATTCATTCATTCATTCATTCATTCATTCATTCATTCATTCAT
>BLBF01000004.1:10842847-10947177 GCA_015471245.1 Laticauda colubrina | reverse complement strand
TATTATTTCACCTAAACCAGTTAGGGTAAACAATGTTATCCCTAACAACAACCATTCATTTAGAATCATTTGAACAGTGGTATTTTTGCCTAGTTCTGGAATTCCTACCATTTTAGCATCCCACACTCAGGCAGTCAACACTTGCAACCCCTATTTGCTGATTTCCAACAGTCAATGGAGAACATGCAGAAGGTTGCAAATAGCAACCATGTGATGTCCTTGCTTTAATGACCACATTGATTTCCTTAACCACAGCAACCGGAGTGCCAGAATTGTCCTTGTTAATCAAAGGTTAGATTTATATAACCTTTGATGACTACACCGGTTTATCGATGTCAACCCAGAGCAGATTTTCATACTAGTTAACAGAAAATGTAGCTATTAACATTGGTCCAGAGTTCAGGTGAGAGATGCTTGTTGACCTGATAGAACATTTAGCACAGGAGAATTAAGCCAGTATGCATAAAACTGGCATTGTAATAAAACATCCTCAACTGCCTCTCATTTCTCCTCTTCACTCTTGACCTAATCAACTCATTAATTTTCCATTTAAGAAAGGACTTAAGGTGTATTTTAAAGAAGCCTAAACTTGAGAGTATAGTAGTTGATATCAAGAAATTCCCTGGAACAGGACATCATGGCAGCTAGGCTCTATGGAAGACCCTTTTAAATTACAGATCAGATGGACACATCTGCGTACAAAAGGATTGTAATAGTTTAGTGGGTAAATGTTGGGGGTGATGGAACTGTGGTGTAAAAAGAGCTACATCAATGTCATTTATATAGAAGTTAAACAATAAAGGGTCAAGGTTACAGCACTGTTTGACCTCTTTGTGTACAAGAGTTGTTAAGTTGCTATTACAATTGCTTCTAACCTATGTTGTACCTGATGTAGCAAAATTATCAATTTGACAAGTGATGATCAATGGAAGCTCGCTGCAGGTAATTTCCTCATAGACTCTCTCAAGGACTTAAATAATGAAAGCAGTTATTAGGCTAGAAATAATTTTCAGCTAAAGAGTACAGAATTGCACATCGACCCATGGTGGAACCCAGAGTTAAAGCATACTGTGTGGGGTGCTCAGATAGTCTCCAAATACATGCAGTCTATAAAAGTTTATGGTTAAAAATTGAGTATAAATTAATTATTGGTATTAATTTAATTGAGCAATAATTAATTGGTTTTGCCTATTGCCTTACTTGTATAATAGATAGGATTTACTAATTATTTGGGGTGAAGAATTATTAATGGTAGTAAGTAGTAGGAGGGCTATCACAGAGACCCACCAATAAGGATTTGTTTTCAACCACTCTGGCATAATCCTACTTTTACCTGGGGTGTATCATTTTTAAACTAAGAAAATCAGTTTTCGTAATCTGTTTGTGTAAAGGTGAGGACCAGTCTGGGTATGGATCAGATACGGTGAGCCAAGAAAATTACCACCAAAGGGTGCACAGAGTAACTTACCAAAATATTTTATCTGGATTCTAAAGATAATTCATTAGCACTGGTGGCAGGTTTAACAAGAAATAAGATGCTAGAACAATCATCCTTATTATTGCCTGTTGGAACTCTTATCTCATTAAGAGGGTTTTTTAACCATTCCTTCAGTACCAGCAATGATTCATAATAGGGAGAATCATTGCTGAACTGAGTACTTCTATAAGCTAGGTTAGTATAGCTAACAAAATTCTTAAAAACCAAGGTTTGGGCTGTTTATTTGAACAAAGGGTTGGAGTTTGATTAGGCAGTTCTGAGATAAATCTGTCACTTTTGAACAGTGACAAAAAATGTTAGAAGTATCATTGATTGTACCATTGATTTGTTTTAAATGGTTGACCTATGATTTAAGAAATTTGGTTGCAATATTTTAGTAATGTTTCTTACTTTTCTTTCCAGGATTCCTTCCCGCTTTTAAAACTTAGAGAACCCCAAAATAGCTGTTACTTGCACAAGTTACATTTATCAGCATTTACTGTATTAAAAATTAATACAGTGCTACTCTTACTGCTTTTCATTTGATGGCATTTTAATAGTGTATTGTTTTTCAACATAAGCTGGCACATAATTTTGATTTTGCGGACTCCTGAAAGAATCACTTTGAGAAACACTGTACTACACTGTATTGGCTGGTATCTATCAGATGAGCAACAAAGCAGATGGGGCAAGATTAAGGGGCAGTTGTTCTCATTTTCTAGAGTCAAGAAAAAGGACTCCATTAATGATAAGTGTTTACTATCAAGGTGGAAGTTAATACTAAAATTGAACAATAACGGACAGAATCTTCAGAAATCAGCATGTATTCTACAACAGAAGTTCCTCTGGAGTCCCAAAAGGTGAATTTACCCTATCACCTGAAGACCTTCAGGGCAAATTTTACCAACTGAAGCAAATTCCACTGTACTAATTCTCATTCATTCTACCAATTCTCACTCATTCTCCATATCGATGTTTTTTATCTTTAGATTTCCAATGAACCAACCCAATTAGGCAGAAGTCCGAGATAATAAAATGTTGGAGCACAGGCACATTGTTAGCTACTATGCTACCATTAAAATCTCCTACTAATACTGGCCTTGGAACTTGATCATTTGATTGAAAAGCCAGTTTTAAAGAAGGTCTCATTTCTCTTGATTTGAAAAATTAAATTTGAGGGATTAAACAGTAAATAAATATTAGAGAGGAAATTGATAGAATGGAGATGCTAACTGAACACACACTAAAGCTGATGAAATGTGAGCATGCAATTTAGTGGAGATTAAGATGTTTTTATGGACCCTGGCCTTATCCAGGATGTTTTCTGCCCCTAACATTAAGATCTTCCAATGATGCCCCATTTACTTTTGTAATCAAGTCCATCATCTTTGCTGCCAATTATCCTCTTCTTTTTTCTTCAACATTTGCCAGCATTATAGACTTCTCAATGGTCCATCTTATGCTTAAAATATAATTTGAATTTGGTAATTTGTGCTTCAAGTGAGGGCTCTAGATTTTTTCTGTAATTCTGTATTAATTTGTTTTCTTGTCTAATCGTATTTTCAGAGGTCTCATCGAACATCAACGTCCAAAGTATCATATTTTTTCAGAGGTCTCATCGAACATCAACGTCCAAAGTATTACGTTTTTTTTAATTCCAGGATTGAATTCAGCAATACTGGTAATGAACTAAACTGAGCTCATAATAAGAAAACTACAGAGGACTTTTGCTTAATTATTCTTCTTGGAGAGTCTCAAGGAAAGATCAGGAATAGGTATACTTCTATATATGTTTTGCATTAAATTTTTCTCAAGTAAGAAAACAATTTATATCCCCTACAGTTATTTTAACATGAAATATCTAATTCAAGGGTCTTCAAACTTAGCAAGTTCAAGACGGGGACTTCCAACTCCCAGAATTCCTAAGCTAACATGACTGGAGGAGGGAGTCTGGGTGTTGAAGTCCACAAGTCTTAAAGCTGTCAAGTTTGAAGACCCCTGATCTAGTCCCTAAAACACTCATAAGATATGATCTTTTCTCTATGCCCCTGTATACAAGAGAAAATCAGTATTTAGCCAGGCGAACAACTTTGGCCTCATCTGAAGTCTACACAATAGTTTGGGGTTTTTTTGAAAAAAGGAAAGCTGACACAGAAATATGCATTTAAATTGAAGGAGTGATCAAATATGAAACAACCTAGAAAAAGAAATGTTTCAGAGAAATACATATTATATGTAGAAATGTTGGGCTCTCAGTGCGTACTGGCCTTCTTTTCTGCTAAAGCACTTCTAAACAAAACACAATTTCTTTCCATTTCAAAATCATTTTCATAGCAATTCTGTATCTGGGGTTTGATTGCCACCAGGATTTGAAGAGATGCTATTCATAGTTCCTACTGCATGTCCTATTATGGCATTTCCGTTCCATCTTATCACAGAATTTCTGACACCAGCTGTGTAATCAGTTCCCAGGTATCTTTCAAGCCGGAAGAGATCTCTAAGCCCTCCTTTGCCACATGTGTACCAATCAGAAATATCTTCCTTTCATCTCCAATTTCAGATAAAGCCAAAGCGTCATGAATGTCTGTAATACAATATGCGTCTGCAAGATCCTGTCCGACAAAAGAAAGAAATATATTAATCTATTCAGTTTGTCTTTTTCAAAGCAGGATTGCAATAATTTCCCTTACAGATCTGTCAAAACACCTTGTAAAACTGTGAAGAAACAATACTCCCAGGGGCACAGAATTTATTATTTTATTATACCAGCTTTTCATGAAATGGGTCCTTCATACGTAGGACCTTCATACATGGGTCCTTCATACATATAAGTAAACGAAATTAAAAGGGCCAAATTTACAGCTGACATTTGGGCCACCACTCTTGCTATCATGTCCCAGAAGCAGCGTTTTTCTGTTGTTCAAGCACTGGGGGAGATCTGTAGGACAGTGGTAGATACATAAGAAATCCAACAAACCTGTAGGAAGTCTGCTCCAAATCTTAACTATCATATCTGTTTCCTTTTTAGATACAGACACAATATGGAAACAGTTGTCTTCTTCCATTATTTCTTTTCAATCTATATTGCTGCAATTTCTTGAGGGTATCTCATTCAAGTTTTAACCAGATCTGACTCTGTTTAACTTTTCTGTATAAGATCAATGTTTCTTACATGGAATCTTTTCAGAATGGAATCTTCCCCTTAGTTTTTTTCCTCCACTGTACTTGTAAGAGACAGTACATACTGAAATATTTCTCAGGCTGATATTTAAATTTATTAGTTTTATTTCTGAATGAATAAAAATCAGGAATACCTTTTCTCTTTCAGCCCTACATAGGAAGTAATAGCAAACTAGGCCCAAAAATTTGCAAAGAAAACTGCAAGGGTTAATTCAGGCAGTAACCAGCAATTAAACATGATTGAACATGAGTGTCCACACACATGCAAAAGATTAAAAACCCATTGTGTTTGTTAAGATTCTCTGAGATAGCATTTTGATGGAAATGAATTCAGCAGTCTCTTGCTGTATGAGGCTGGAAAAATTTGATTGCTCTAAAAGAGAAATTTAAATTCTGAATATCCTAACAGATTAAAATGCTGTAATATTACTTTGTCCTCTGTTGAACAGTATCAGATCATTTAATTATTATTCCATCTGTTTTCTCTCTGAAATCTGGAGCAATGGATCCCCATCTTCAAAGGGCTTGTGCTTAATGCAATCCCTTTCTTTGTGCACAATGGAATCCTTGACAACTTAGCTTATACCTGTATCTTAACTGGTCCTGTACAGATTTTGGTGTCAGAAAAGACAAAATCAATTAGCAATTGTGGTAAAAGAAAGGTTATCTGCCTGGATTTTTTTCAGTTTCAAGTTCTAAGTTCACAGTTCTTACCTATATGACAAAATAGTACTTTTTTGCTGCCACCCCTCCCTGAGGCTGAGAAACTAAGCCCCAAATGAGTCAATCAAAATTATTACAGATTAATCTTCTAAGGATGTCATAATAGTTTTTGTATATGATGTGTAACTTGCTTCGAGGTTCCTTGTTTTTCTTATTGGTTTGATAACATAAGTAAATTGACTAGATGGGATTTGCTTTTTGCATACTGCTATTATAATTTTACCAATTAGTAGCTATCTTGAAAGAGAAAATAATAGATCCCACCAGAATAATGCAGATTA
This sequence comes from Laticauda colubrina, assembly GCA_015471245.1. Lineage (NCBI taxonomy): Eukaryota > Metazoa > Chordata > Lepidosauria > Squamata > Elapidae > Laticauda > Laticauda colubrina. The sequence continues at coordinate 10,941,516 of BLBF01000004.1, read as the reverse complement.
TGAAGAGATGGATGGATCCTTTCCTATCTGCAGCAATAATACTACAGATCGACAGTTGGTGATTTCTGCTCAGCATTTGTATTGCGAGACCTGACAAGTTTCTATTCTTCCTCTGCTGCTCTTTACTGCTATAGGAAGCCGAGATGATAATTCAGATATTTATCTGTCAATTCCCCCCCCCCCCCCCACTTCATCAGTTTTCAGATAGCATTGAACCCTTACTTCTCTTGCAGGAGGCTCTATTGGTATTTGAGATTGAAAACTGTTATTGGCTAGTCTTTGACTTCTGAACACATTTGGGACCTCTTGCTCAGTGTGAACCACACCTGCTTTTACAATCTTTTTTGCCTTGGCCATTGAGCAAATCACTGAGTTCATTAAGAGAAGCAAATTGACTTCCCCCACTGATTTTAAGTTATCAGAAGCCATCAGAAAGTTAAAAATGGTGACCACATGACCCTGGGATGCTGCAACCATCATAAATCCATGTCACTTGCCAAGAGCCCAAATTTTGATCATGTGACCACAAGAAACACTGTATGACTGTTGTAAGCATGAACATAACTCAGTGCTGCAATAACTCTGGTTGCTAAATAAATGGTTGTAAGTTGAGAATTACCTGTATGCAACTACTAACAAAGGTAGAATCCAAGGAACTTAGAAGGTAAACTGTATAGTAAGAAAAGATACATTTTATATTTGCTGATTCCACCAGGGGACGAGGAAAAGTTTTCAAATGGAAGCTGAAAACTTTTGAAGAACAAACATAACCTAACATGCTACTGTTAGCTGGCTTTGGCAAATATCTTAGTAAACGCTCTCACGTCGTGACACCTGTCTCAACAATTGTCTCTTTAACTTAGAGATAAAGTCCAATGATTATTCAGATTTAAATCATCCCAACTACAGTAATGATACAAGAGAATAGCACTCAGTATTTAGGTTTTATAGATAGAAATCACATATGCTTTGCCATGTTTAAGTACAGGAAGCCTGTAAAATATGGGTTGGGAAGCTTGCCAGGGATTTGAAGCCATTGTACTGTACTATAATATTACTATGTTCCTATATGGAGACCCAGTTTGGTGTAGTGGATAAGGCACTAGGCTAGAAACTGGGAGTTCATGAGTTTTAGTCCAGTCTTAGGCATAAGGCTTAGCTGGGTCAGCTTGAGCCAATTATTCTTCTCAATCCTTGGAAACTGTAAAAGGCAAACCACCTTCAAAAAATGTTTGCAGGAAAATTACGTCACCAATCATCAAGACTGAGCTGAAGTCACAAAACAAACAAACAAACAATGCTATCATATACTATTAGTGCATCATGATATACAGTAGCACAGTAGCTAGGCTGCTGGATTTGATAGAGAACAACTGGGCTTATATTTTGCTAAAAATGGAAACAAAGGGTCATTGTTTTAACCAAACTATTAATTTTACTTACAGAAAATGCAGCATAAATAATAATGTGATACCATTAATAAGGCAAATTGTTTCTATGTTCACTGGTGAAACTGATCCTTTTATTTCCCTGCACTGAACCATTATAAAAATTGTTGAATGATACTTGTTACAGTGTTAAGGTTTCACACACACATGCACCACAAAGCTACCATTTCTGCTGTGGGTTCTACAGCTTATATTTACCTGCTTATTGGCTAGAATCATTACTGGCAACGTAGAATTATTCTGGACCAACTGATGAAGAAGTGTTTTTGCAACTGGAAAGCGTTCGTGATCTGCTGAGTCTACAACATAGATCAGTAGCAGGACTCTTGGCATGTACATCTTCCAGTACTCTCTTAAAGACTCACTGCCCCCAACTGTAAATCAGTAATATAGGAAAACAATCAGTAATTATCAATTAAAACTCCCATCAGCATAGTAAAACTTTCAATAGGAGACAGCTGCATTTCAAACCCATTTCACGGAAATGCTGAAGTACATGATAGAAAATTATCGTGCATAATTCAAAATATGGCAGAAAAACACAAGTTGAAAACACATTCAAATGAAATTAAGATATACAATAAAAAATGATAATATAAGGTCTATTTAATGACCAACAGATGGGATAGATCTTATGACACAGCAGTTTTTAAACTGAATGTGTGTGTGTGTGTGTGTGTATAAAAATAAGACCTTGTTGTTTGACCCACATATTCTTCCAAACCTTTTCCCTCATTCCATAGTTTAACTTTTTAAAGTGAAAACCTAAGTGTAGGAATCAAGACCCAACAGGATATAATCTAATGAGTTTTATAATACCTATCTTCATTAGAATGCCTTCATTGTAATAATTATACAAAGATAACCTAATTATTATAACACATTTTAAAGTACTCCTAGTACTTTATCTCAATGAGGAAAATAGATAAAATTTATTTTAACTATATTGTATTGGCTTATATAAAGCAGTAATATTGAAAACAAAACTTTAACACACCAGTATTTTATCAGGGAAAGGGGAGGGGGAGATTTTTACAGCACTGTTTTGTTGAGAAGACATATAAATAAATGATTTTTTAAAAAGTTTCCTTATAAGATAGATATGCTTACTTTCTAAGAATTCCATCTTTGTTTCTTCTGTGTTTACACACACTGCATTGAAACCTTTGGTGGGAACTGTGTCGCGCTTTACGTGGTTAGTTGCTAGTGAATAGAGAACACTGGTTTTTCCAGCCCCATCTAAGCCTAGAACCAAGATTTGCTTGTTGGATGGTTTATCCTACAAAACAGAAGATGAAACAATTATCAGAAAAGACAGATACAATTAAAGTAAAGCTTGTATGATTGTTTTAAATTTAGTAGACATTTGAACAAATAAAATTATGGAGTTATGAGTGAAACCAGTGATAGGATTCAACATTTTTTACAACCGGTTCTGTGGGCATGGCTTGGTGTGCATGGCAGGGGAAGGATACTGTAAAATCTCCATTCTCGCCCCACTCCAGGGGAAGAATACTACAAAATCCCCTTCCCTCCACATCCCACTAACCTGCTTTCCAGTTCTGTTCTCCTGTGCAGACAACAAAAGAAGACCCAGCCGATCAGCTGGAACTCAGGAGGCAGAGAATAGATGGGTATGGGGCCAGTCAGAGATGATATGCTGAACTATTCAAAATTTCCGCTACCGGTTTTCCAGAATTGGTTGGAACCTGCGGAATATCACCTCTGAGTGAAACCAATATGGTCAACTTTACTTACTAATAAATGACCATACACATTATGCCAACCAGACATAAATTGGGTTAGATTTCCAGGTCAGCAGAGTTACATTATTCAATATAAGTACTGTACCTATCAAATGGTTTAATTAGATTTATTTTGGCTAATTCAGCATAAAGTTGTTACAAGTGACAAAAGGTGCTTAGAAACTGAAATAGCTAATTTTCCAAATGTTGTTATAGCAATTGTTGAATGCTAGTTCACTGTTTCTTATCTTAATTGGATTAGCTCAGTGGGTTGACAGATATTTAAGAGTTCTCAGCAGACAAGTAAAAAAAGTTCTCCTAGAAATCTGCCCTTTAGAAAACTACAGAAAGAGATTATAATTGCAGACAAGCCTATAAACAGCTATCCAAAATATGCATATTATTCTGAAAATTATATTTATATTATCATTTACAGCTGGGATAGGTATGTGGTGATCCTCTACTGGTTACTAAACTGGCAGCCAATATAGCCAAGTCTTCTTGGAGTTGGGCTGCCTTAACAAGTCAAAGGTCTCTATAGCAGAGGTCTCCAAACTTGGCAACTTTAAGACTTGTGGACTTCAACTCCCAGAATTTTTTAGCCAGCTATATTCTCTATGCATAGCTGGCTGGAGAATTCTGGGAGTTGAAGTCCACAAGTCTTAAGTTGCCAAGTTTGGAGACCCCTGCTCTATAGTAAAGTCAGATTCAAAACAGTAGTAGAGATAGGAATGACGGCAAGCCAAGTTACCTAGAGTTATTTGTGAACAAAACTGGGCTGGTTTACATGCAAATACAAAATTATTTGTCAATTATGATAGAACATGTGATAAAACCACACAAAGAAGAAAAAGTAAAACCATTCTTTAAACAACTGAACAATGCCAGGTGGAAAAGTCCTGTTGATTTGGTCTAGAACACGTGTCAAATTCACCGCATCACGTTGCCATCATGTGACGTATCTATCCTGGTCTAGGACTATTAAAAATCTCAATCTGGCTTCTACTGTATCTATTTCTGAGCTACAGCTGAGAATTGGTTAATTTTTAGGTAGACAGGAGGCACTGAGAGTCTTGAATTGATAACAAAGCATTCAGCACTTGTCATGTTATTAAAATTATTAAATTAAAAAAATTCTTGTTCAAAAAATGGGGGTCACTGTCTCTCTCAGCCCAGTTCACCTCACAGGGCTGTTGATGTTATGGGGAAAACAGGATGTAAAAGTATTAGATATGTTTGCTACTTTGAGTTATTTATAAAAATAATAAAGATGGGGAATAAATAAAAGCTAGAATAGTTCGGAACTGAACTAATTCCAGGTCAATTGCAGTAGTTCTTGCAGATGTTTGGGGATATTTTTTGCTGTTATATGCTTAAAACCCCCCACTAATTACCAGTTTTTAAATTGTGCTTATAGTCGTGTTTTTCTATTTTTGACAGGATAACTGTGTATTTTTCCCACCCAAAGGGTCAATTAAGATTCCTTAGAAGTTAACAATTGTTTTATTATTTTTATCCTGCTTTTATTAACACACGCACATAAATAAGATCAGATTAAATAGCATAAAATTGTTTAGAAAGCATAGCAGTTTGAAAGCATGCAAATACAAGTAGATAAATAGGTACCACATTAGTGGGAAAGTAACAATGCCCCATGACATCATGCTGGCCAATGAACACAGAAATGTCTTTGGACAGTGCTGGCTCAATGGTCTTGAAACAGAGATGAGCATCACCCTGATAGTCGGCAACGACTAGTGCAGTGATGGATAACCTTTTCGTCATCGTGTGCTGAAAGTGTGTACAAGTGTGACTGCACCCATAATGCAATGCATGTGCAATCCCCCCGCCCCCCTGTGCATGAACATGTAACCCCACACACGCATCGTGCGCCTATGCACCTTTGCGTATGCATGCGCAACCCCGCCCCTGCCCCCTGCGCATGCACATCATATACCCAACAATCAGCTGGCTGGCAGAAGGCACACGCGCATGTGCAGTGGACCTGATCTGGGGTGACAGCTTGTGTGCCAGCAGAGATGGCTCTGCATGCCACTTCTGGCATGCGTGCCATAGGTTCACCATCACAGGACTAGTGGAATAAAATCCGCATGAGCTCCTTTACTTCTTACCTTTTATTATAACAATAAGGAGCTTGATCTCATTAGTCCGTCTGCTAGAACAATACAATTTTACTCATATAACTGAATTAAGAGACTCAAAAAAATGAAAAGTCACTCTGACTTTAAATGGACAAAAATGCTAGGGTTGTTAAAAATATTTTAAACTAGTACTGGGGTCTTGCTCATTTGATGCTTTTTAATCGCACAATATGTGTGATAAATGATGATATAGCTATTAAGCTTAATCTTCTGGAATTTTATTTCATTAGGACAGATCTTAAATATTTCTAAGAACATTAATTACTAAGTAAGTGAAGAAAAATATATGGGTACACAACAGCAATGAAACAAACAATTCCAAATGGCTCACTACCAAGTTGGTCTGGCATTCAAATTGCTAAGATACCAAAGGAGGGCTAGTCCTCTGGAAGGTTTCTATTCTTATCTCTTTCCACCCTGCATTAATAGGATTCTACCTGACCGATTTTATCTAAGCCTTTGATGATCTCATCAAAGAGATAAATAAATCTGTCAGGTTAAGATCTATGCCTATCTTCAAATAATTTAAAAAGTACCAGGAGCTTACAAATTTTGGAGTTACAGTCTTGGCCACTTTTCTATTATTGTTGGATTCTGTTTGCAAATTGTTTGGGGTTTGCCCAGACATTGGAAACAAAAAAAATCTTAAGCATGGTCATATCACTTTTGTTTTTCAATGATACTCTTTTGTTTGCAGGCTTGATTACAACTGACTGTATTTGAAGAATTTTTTTTTTTTTTAAATAAGGAGCTATTTAAAAGTTATACATCAGCTAGTAGTTTTTCTACTGTAAATAAGTAACTTAGCTTTTGGAACAAATACTTTGAGGAAGAAATGTTCTCATTGGGAACAATTAACGGGAAACCAAAGTTGAGATGTAACCTCTTCCCATAGTTTTCAACGCCTGTTCTTTTAATGCTTGGACCTACCTAGCAGACATTCTGAACACCAATTCTCCTGTTAGGGGAGTGATATATTGGCAGGTTTAAACTAAGTCCCCAATTAATCTAATTAATTCAAATTTAAATGAATTTAATCTAGTTTTTTTTTTGAATAATCCCCCAATTATTATCTGTCTTAAAATCCTTACAAATTAGACCTTACAAAATTATGCTTTACAAAAACTTCTATGGATTATTTGCTTCAAGTGACTGTTGGAATCAAAATCAAAGGGACAGATTTGAAGCGGGTGGGATAAAGCAAGATTTGTTTCCATTCTTCTTTTTTTATAACCTCCCATCAGCAGTGTGGTCTGATCCCACCTGTGCTTACTCAGGAGCAAATGTTTTGACTTCCTGGATACCGACCCTCCCAAATTTCAACCCAGCACATAATTTTAAACCATCTGCTGCTGCTGCTGCTGCTACTACTTCTATAAAAACACACACACACACTTTTGTAAGGTTTTTCCAGAAAGCAGATGTTGAACTAGTTTTGTTTCCCCGGCACGATTGGTGCATAAGCGCACCAATCGTGCCTCCCGTCCCTGTCCGATTGTTTTTTATTTTTCTTATAAGTATCTATCTCATGTATTCAAGATTAATATTTCTTCTGATACCTGTATCTTGTAAGCGATTGACAAATCAAATAAATACTACAAAAATACTATATGCTTTCCTCTTTCCGCCCAGAACAGTATATTGAGGTGAGGAAAAAATATCCCAGAAACACGGTTCCCACCAGAGCCGTTCTTCCTTAACTCCATTTGTGGAGAAAAAGAGAGCAGCAGCAAACACTTTGCAGACATTAAAAAAAAAAAGAATTTTTATTTTTTTTTACAAGTAATTAAGAGTTTTACCCGTTCTACTTCTACTGAAAAAGAACCGTGCCTAAATGCACGGGGCTCTCTACTTGCAGCCGTGGAAGTTAATTCCCAAGCGTTCGCTACCTCTCCCGCAGGCGGGCCCGGGCCTCCTTCTTGCACTCCGAGCCGGAGCCGAGACTGCTGATCTTCGCGTCCCGGAGGCTCTTGGGAGGATTGGTAATTGCGCCAAAGAGCGTAGGCGACCCCACCGGTGACGGCAACCGCAGTGCCCACGAAGGCGAATTGCCTCAGGCTGCCCGCCATGACTCTTCCCCCCCCCCCCCCCCGAAGAAAAGAGCTCGAGCGAGGCGGGACGGGACGGAACAAGATGGGCGGCGTTTCCTTTGCTCCCTCAGCCGGGTGCTGAGGCGGAGGCCGATCCCAAGGCCCGCCCCTTCTCGTTGGGGCTCCGCGCCCGCTGCGCCCGCAAAGGCCTGTGCCGGAAGGAAAGTGCCTGTGGTTCCTCTTTCAAGCGGACGAGTCTTAGTGCTGTGTCAACGGGCGTGTAGGAACTGGGGCCTAAAGCGCTCGCTCGCTCTCTGCTCATTTACGGAGCAGTTATTTTCGCAGAAGCAAGCGAGAGGGATTCGTGATACAATCCCTCTGATGCTCTGGGCAGCCAAGGAAAAGATTACTTGAGCAAGACATGGCGTTTGGCTTCCAGTCTGTGCACTAAGATGCAGTTTCCTTCCCCCCCCCCCTCTCTTTTACATTGGGCAAGGAATGGCTTTACTTCTTCATTCATGAGCTCCAGCAATGCTGTCGCCCGAGCCTGAATATAGGCTCTTTTCTGAATACATTCAGAGTGTATATTTTATACCCACCAAGAAGCCATTAACCAATTAGACATTTAATAAGTTTAAGTACTTCTGCAACATTCATCTTTTTTTATTTTTGACATAGCAATTGCAAGATGCATTGGTGTTTTAAAAACATTTCTTCTGCCCCCCCCCCCCCCCCCTTTTTTTTTTTACATTTTTTTGTTTGGAACTTGCCAAGAGCTACACTTTGTTGTAAATTGAATGGTTTACCTTAATCAAACATAATTCAACTATAGGTCACCCTCAACTTACAATTCATTTAGTGACTGTTCAGTTACGACTACTCAAAAAAGGGACATAAGATCATTTTTCACACTTATGACTGGCACAGCATTCATATGGTCATGTGATTTACATTTGGATGCTTGACAACTGGTTTATATTTATGATGGTTGCAGTGTCCAGGGAAGATGTGATCATCTTGCAAAATTTTGACAAAAGTCAATGGAGAAGCCAGATTCACTTAACAACCATGTTATTAACTTAAAAGCTGTAGTGATTCACTTAACAAATGTGGTGTTACCGTTCAATAAAATGGGAGCTTCAAATATTAACAAAAATTAGGAAAGTGCACAGAAGTTTTGTCTTGTACATGGAACAGGAGAATCCCAGTCCAAGAAAGATAACCCCGGTAGGGTCTTTCAGGTGTCTCCCACCCAGGACTACCGCCCACAATTTAAACTCAGTACTAAACCCAACCTAGTAGTAAATTGCTATCTCTCCACAAAGTCAAAATGGAATGGAACTATTAAAATAAAGCAATACTACTGGTATTTACAATAACTCAATTCCCTTCTTAGCATTCAGTCTCCATTTAGTTAAATGTCTCCTTGAAATGTTAGTTAATTCAAAAATCAATAATGCCCCCAGCAATTGATTCTAATAACAAAAACAAAAATTTTTGTTTTCTATAAAACAAAATTTTAGAGACCAAACACAATTTTGAAAAATTCACCATGTTTTTGTTTGACCTTTATTATGATCACAGTTGTCATAACAAGAAAAAAAATATAGCAATTTCAGCTGCTTGTCCTGATCACCAGCCTCCCTTTCCACCTTTCTTTTTTTTCTGTTGCTGTTTCTTTTTTGTTGCAGCTGCACCAGGAGGCTTTTGGTGCCTGGGTGGTATCATGTTGCTTGTTGATGCAGATGGAACAGCTGTTACAGTGCCAGGCCTTGGGGATGTAGGTGGGCTACTAGCAGTTTTACTAGCATCCCTGCAAAAAAAGAATGTAACTTGATTTTTAGTTTATAGGCAATGAACAGACCAAAACACATTACATGTAAATAAATTACAGTATTTACATATTTAAGATAAATAAACTACATATGAATTCTAACTTGCTTGCAAAGAACTTAAGAGGCCATTGAAAATGGCTTTGGAGGACAGTTGGAAAAAATTCTACCAGGGCAAAAAGTTTCCCAAAAGCTAACTTGATAAAACCCCTCAGATAGTCCCTGTTCCATATTAACATACTTCAAATAGTCTATTCCTATTGGTCAAGAAATACTAGAAGCTCATTGGTTCCTGTCTCGACACTGATTGGCCAATAATAGCTAACCTATGATTGGCCAACTCAGCGGCGGGAAAAACAAGTAGCCGTCATTGGCCAGTAGCCGCGAGCAGCCTCTATAAAAAGAGCTGCCGCGGCTCCTGGTTCAGATGGACTTTCTGCACTAATTAAAAGAGCTGAAGTTACGCTGGTCTCCGGTCTCATTCTTCGCGAACACAAGTCCCCTTCCCCAATTCATACAAAGATAAAATGAAGGAGGAAGCACATTCAAATTTGCAATATTTTGTTACTAAAGCTATTGTAATAAAAGAAGTTTTAGACCAATTTGGCACTGGTGTTTTTGTCTAGAAAATTCTGTAAGGCTGACAAGCATTTAAGTAGTATATATGACTATTTTCCAAGGATTGGTTTCTACATCTACATGAAATTATCTGTCAATTTACCAACTTTGATAATCTGTACTGAGTTCCAAATCTAATCAAATAACTTCTACATAATTTTGTTATTAAGCTGTATTTATCTCAGAAACATACAGCAATATATAGTTCAGTATATATATTGACTAATCAATAAATTGACTAATAGAACTTCCGGTTTGCAGGCCTTCAGCGGCAGGCAGGAATCTGCGATTGTGTGCGATTTCTGCCTGGGCGTGCTACCGGAGCGCCCTAAAGCCAGCTGGCTTCGGGGCTAAGCCACCCCATAGAAGTCAGTGAAGACGGGCGAGATTCCAGTAGGGTCAAGAAAAGCCACATCTTTCCTCCCCAGCTGGCTAAACTCCCTTTACCAAAGGCGGTACAGCAGCCGTCAGAAATGGCCGCCTCAAAGAAGCCCTCATCTGGAAAAGAATGTGCAGGAGGAAGAAAGTGCTGAAGTGAAAGTTTTGGCTGACCGGGATAAGAAACAACAATTAAGGCATCCTGGAACTCAAATTTTAAAAAAGGATACATCGCTCCCAAAGAAGATTCGGAAGCAGCAAATGAAAGGGAAAAGGGAAAAAAAATCACTCTCCTTCCTTATGTTGACAGCGAACAGAGATGAATAAGAAATCGGAAAAATCTGCTTTGGCATCAACAGGTATTTAAGCTGGAAAACTTAATGCCAAGGGGATCATAAAGATTTCTGAATATAACAGGAAAAAAAAAAGAGAAGGATTTTTTTATTTTATTTTTTGCTGTAAGTGGGAAGGGAGAGGAAGAGAATAAGAACAGGATTTGGAAGGAGGAGATAGCCTGGAATCTAAAGAATCTAAAGTTAAATTTTAACAGGACTTCTAAAAGATACATTTTAACTGGAACTTTGTAACTAAATACCAACCCCAGGAAGAGAAAGTAAAAAAAGGAAGAAGGTGTCAAAAGAAAGAGCTTGTGTGTATTTGGATTGCTCACTGACTTTGGGACTTTTGGAACTATATTTGAAGGATTAAAAACACTTGGGTGGTTGTTTTAAAAGAAAAAAAAAACTCTACAATGGCATTACTTGTGGATGACCTGAAAATAGAATTTAAAAAACTTAAAGAAGAGGAACAAGAAGGGAAGGGCTCTCTTGGTGCCGTTTTTCAATTCTTAGAAATGGCGATCTCTACCTAGGAGAAATTACAAGAAAAGACTATGCAACAAGAAGATTGGGACAAAGAAGCTATTTTAAATGAACAAGTAACTCTACTTGGGGAAGAAAGGGGAAGGAGGGGAAAGAGAATGGAGAATTTGAGACCTAAAAAAACAACCAAAAAAGGGAAAAATAAGGTGAAAAGTGGATATAATGTGAGAAAGCAACAGAAAAAGGGAATACAGAAAAGGGAAATTGAGGTGGAGAGACAAGGGGGTAAAAAGGGCAGAGAGAAGAAGCAAAGGAGGAGGGAAGGGAAGAGAAGCTACAAGGGTGTGAAGCAAGATGTGAAGAAACAGGATTTATTTAGAGATAATGGATAAAAATTTAATTGAAAAAGTGATTCTGCAAAGGTACATGTGATTGTATTGTTATATTTGTATTTAGAAATAATATTAGAAAATTGGAAACAACGTATGATTTAGTGAAACATTTTTGAATAAAATAAATGGAATGAATTGAATGAGAGAATTAATTTAGAAAGGAATGGGAACATTTTAATGACATAATGTTTTAAAATGCAAGTGAGTGGGGGGGGGGAAGTAATTATGGAAAGTTTATAAGCGTTCCCATAGAAACATGATACCTACTTGAAAAGTAATGTGTTAAATGATTAAAATTTAAATTTAAAATTAACATTAATGATAGAATTGAATTGGTATGGATCATTGTTTTAATTATATATTTATATTTTTCTTTTTAAAATGTAGCGTGTAGCTTTAATGTACTACACAGAATCTGAATGGAAGTTATGTTCTATATTAAGTCTAATTTTAGGGGAAAGATATAAAGGCATCATACTCCAATCAGTGACCACAGGAGGAATTTTGTTTAATGAGAAAAGATAATAGACAGTTGAAATAGGACAGCAAAGAATATAAATATAATGATCTGATTTGAAACAAATAAAAATAAAATTAAGAAAGTTTAAAAGAAGGGAGAAGCTATATCGAAAATGTAGAATGGTAATAAGATATGGAATGGTATATAAAATGAGCATGTATTTGAATTGGTGTCTGTACAAAGAGAGGTAACCTGGGATCAGGCTGCTTTCAGAAAAGAGGTTTTATGTTTTCATGTTCTGTGTTGTGTTTGTTTATGTTTGTTTCTAAAAATCAATAAATTTTTCTTCAAATATATATATATATATTGACTAATAATGCCCACTGAGAAATAGGAAAGTCAGCAAGATAGTTGTGATGGTTTGCTTCTTGGTATATCAAATTTCTTACAGCTCCTTTGTTTCAAAACCAATTATACAGCAGCTTTGTCACATAATTAGAGGTGACTAAAGATGGAGATTAGTTCAGGATACGATGCTGCCATTCGATGCTACCACAAAGCTTTTCAAAGCCTTTTAAAAAGCAAAATTTCCCCATGGAATTCCCCAACTATAAAAGGTAAAAATTGCTATTTCCCCAAATATAGCTACAACCTTCCATTCTATAAGATTTGTCCTTTGCCTTTCCTATTCTGATATTGAGAAGGCAAGAAAGATAATCTTCAATTTATGACCATATTGGAATTGGGAATATCTGTCACTACAATCATAAATGAGTTATCTAATGACCTAATTTTATGAGCATTTATAACACGGTTCTTAAATGAATCACATGGTTATTATGTAAAGTTAAGTGAATCCGGCTTCCCCAATTGAATTTGCTTGAATTTGTCACATGACCCTGGTGGTTGTACGCTAGTTTTAACTTTAAGAACAGATCATAAGTCATTTTTTTTGAGGCCATCATAACATCGAACTATCATTAAACAAGAAGTTTTGAGTCTGGGAAGGTAAAGTTGTTTCCAACTCTAGGGGGTGGTTCTCATCTCTGTTTCTTAGCCAAGGAAGCCAACATTGTCCAAAGACATTTCTGTGGTCATGTAGTCAATATGACTATATGACGAGGCATACGATAACCTGTTACTTTCCTGCCAACGTGGTACATATTTATCTACTCGCATGTGCATATTTTCAGACTGTTAAGTAGGCAGTCCAGGACTCCCTGTACCCAAATTTAGAAAAGCATCATCTGCTTCACTATTGGACAAAACAGAAAGCCATATTAAATTGTTTTAAACTGGCAACATCATCTCTTTGAGCACTTCTGATCATAAAATATCAATGAACTTAACAGCAACACTCTTGCCCCACTTTCTGCTTTTCCAAGGACAATAGAAAGCAATTTCTGGACAGTGTTAATGATAAAATACTCAAAAAAGAACATCTGTAGAAAGATATGTGTAAGCATATTGTGCACAGGAGAAGCCATACAGTAAACCTATGCAGGCAATTTAAGTAATTCAGAACAGAACATTGTTGTTTTATTATGTACTTTCCCCCTTGTCTACAACATAAAATCCTCGCCCCTCTTTCCTTTTCTCAATCCATTGCATATTACTGTAATTAATTATATGCTAACAAAACACAACTATATATCTAATATAAGATTATTTCTCATTCTTGGCCGATATGCTTATTTATCAAGGCAAAGAATTACCATCTTTTGTCTATCCTTGAAATATTTATCTTTTCATCCTTACACGTAATCCTCGTCTTACAACCGCAACTGAGCTCAAAATTTCCACTGCTAAGCAAAACAGTTAAGTGAATTTTGCCACATTTTACAACCTTTCTTGCCACAGTTATTAACTGAATCACTGCACTTGTTATGTTAGTAATCCGGTTGTTAAGTGAATCTGGCTTCCAATTGCCAAGTGGTCGTAAGTATAAAAAACAGACATAAGCCACTTTTTTCAGTGCTGTTGTAACTTTGAATGGTCACTAAACAAATGTTTGTAAGTTAAGGACTACCTTTATCATTTCTTGAGCAGCAGTAGGCCCAAAATTGAAGTCCACAAGTTTAGATAACTAGTTACTCACAATTCAGAGGAAGCTGTGGTCATTGCTCCTTGAGTTCCTTTCCCAATTTGGTCCTTCTTCTTGCCTTTCTTTCTCCCACGATAGTAAGTGCGTTCTCGCATTGGAAGCCACCGTTCAGGATCAGGTGTCATTTTAGGATCATAACTCTTTGGCAGTTTTCCTTCATAGTATTTGGAATAGAATGATTACTTGTATGCTCTGTTTGAGAATTGCTGCTTTGTAAAACTCATATAACCCAAAAATGTATTCTACTGCGAAACTCATATAACCCAAAAGTTTTATATTTTAGGACAATGACTTTTGTAGGCTAAAAACCTTTTCTTAATTTCTTTTTGCAGTAATACAATACCTCCCCAACTAACATACTATGCAAAGATAAAACTCTGGCTTGTAAAATTGGATTTGTTTCAAGCATGGCAAGTCTTTTAAAAAGTTTAGAAGATGCATTAAAAAAAACTACCAAAAATCTATCTAAACTTCCATTCAGTTGTGACTAAATAATTGCTTTTGGGAAGCAAGATAGCAGGTCTTTCTTGTTTCATCCAGCAATTAGGTATCAGAAATGTATTACATTCTAAATAATAATTTACTATAATTTAATTTATAATTAATAATTTATTAGAGGCTACATCTAATTCTGCATTATAAAATCAAATCAAATCTACATTTTTAAATCTAGCCGGGAGGTGTTTAGGTCTTAATAGCCAAGTCCCCAAGCATATTTTTGCAACAAGCTAGTTCTGTAGCAATAAGACGCTCACCCTTCTTCTTCTTCTTCTTTTTCTTAACATCCCCTTGTCTAAAAAAAAAAAGCAAGAAAATGTTTGAAATGAAGTGCATCAGAAGAGTTGAAGTTAATGGTTGCCAAATAAGAATTTTAGGACTTTGATTTGGAATTAAAAAGGGAGAAAGAGAAATGTATAACCAGTGTATTTGTTTTGTTTATCCCCTTTGCTTGAGATTATAATTCATTTTATAATCATTTTAGAAAGCTTATTTTACCCTTGTTCTTTTTGTTGATTCTCGGTTGTGGGTTTCCCGCCTTTTTTCCGAATGTATGTTGCTCCATGTGAGTTTTCCAATGCCTCTACATCTACTTTCAAAGACATTGTGTCTGAAGAAGGCAAATGTTTGCTAAGACTATTGCAAGAAAAGAGTTTAGGAATAACAATAAAGATAAAATAAATAAAATCAAAGGGATGATTTAAATCATGAAACAAACAACATGAAGGTGAATAAAAAATAACTTAGTGTACAAGTTTACTGTGGCAAACATTCCTACTTGATGGAATGATCAAACACTGCCTGTAGATCCATCTCCTCAACCTCATAGAAAGGATACACTTTGGCTTTCTCAGCATCAACCAGTGAATATGCAGAGATCAGCTGAGCCAAGGTATGGACATCATCTGGATTTTGTCTATGAAAATAAAAAGCTGAATTAATCAGATGTCTTTTCCACTAACAGATGTCTTTTCCAGAGAAAGGATTTCTGGATATCAGCAACCATGAAGTATCCTAGTACTAAAACTTGTGGGAATTGCAAGCAATATTTCAAGAACTATGAAGCCTCTTTATTTCTTACTTGAAGCACAGCTGCAGCTCACAGCTGCTCTAGTTACCTACCTCCATATCAGGAAAGAGACAGGAAAATCCAGCTGGATTAAGAAGATGATTTATATATTGTTTTAGTAATCCAACCCTCATTTACTTTAAGGCTTGATCAAGAATCAGCATGGCTACAAACCTAAGATTTCGCTGGAGAAATACGTTTATCCAAGCTACAGCTAGAAATGACCTTAAGAGAAGTCAATGTAGTACAATGGTACCTTGGTATTCAACTACTTTGAAACTCATCAAATTTTGTAGTCAACGCATTTTGATGTGAAAATTTTGTCCCAGTACTGTTTGTTTGGTACTCAACACACAAACTAGAACTTGCCAATGTCAACTATCTCATGACTCACTACATTATTCCTTATGGGGAAAACATGTTTGGTATTCATCCTTTTTGGAATTCATTGTGCCTCCCAGAATCAGTTAACAATGAGCACTGAAGTACCACTATACTTGAATTAACTGAGGTTTAGTACTGACTCAGATACCACCAACTATTGTGGAAAACATTGCCTTCACTCTATCAAATCTGCCAAAATGCTTCAAGAGAGACCAGCTTCACAGGATTATTGCGAAGATCAGATATAATAATTTCTCTCAACAACAGCAGATCAGTTAATGTAACAAAACATGACAATTGTACACAAAAATAGTAAGGTAGAAAACCTCAAATGCATCCAAAATCTTTTTTTATTACAGCACTTACCACAGCACTTAGTAAGTTAGATTTTATACATCAAATGCTTGCAAACTAGAAAGAATCACAGGGCAGCTAATATATTCTCCAAGAGTAAAATTAAATTTGCCCATTCCCACAGGTTTAGTCTGAGAACAATTTTTTTAAAATCTAATGAACAGTGTAGGGAATGTTTCAATTTTAAATTCAGTAGAATATCCATTGAACTACCAAGATAAAGAGCAATGGAGCCATGGAACTTTTGTGATTGACTGAAAGGACAGTGCACAATCTTCTCTAAAAAAATGAAATTGCTCTTGGGGAAGAAGGAAAGTTTAGAATTTGGATCATGAAACTACAAAGGCAATGAAGCTTTATCTGAATGTTGGCTAAAAGGTTGATATATTTGATACTTATAAAATTGATTTTTCAAGCTGATTAACAAACACACAGGCTAAATCCACATTTGTAGTGAATTTTCTTTTAACATTTATCAAGGGACCCTTGAGAATTGTTCCTGAACTGTCTCTCAGAATACTTCTAGCCAGGCTGAAATGTAAAGAGAATCATTATTTTTGTCCACCTGCTTTAAAGTTAATGCACTGTGAAACTAGACCATGTCTAATTTGATCTGTGCTCTAACTAATACCATGCTTGGATTTAACATACTTAAGTTTATGTTATTTTAATATATTTGCTCAGGAGCATACTTGTGAATGTCTTTCTCATTTCCTGTAAGCCTCTTTTTTTAGGGGTTCTCAGAAAGACTTACTTCCACAGTTCCTCAAGGTCACTGATGGCTTCCTTCTTTCGGCCATGCTTTAGCTTGAAGTTAGCAGCTTCTCTTATTAGTGACAAAAGTATTGGAGACTTGGGCTGAAAAAATACAGTATTTGTTCACAATTAATTTGAAATCAACTAACATGCTAGTGTGAGATGATGCCTGCTTTGGGCTTTCAGAATGTTAGAGGCCTCCAAAGTCAATTATGTATCAATCCGAGTAGCAAATCTATATTCCGATTTGAAGCTCATGTTTAATCTTTGGTTATTTTTATATTTAACTTTTTATTACATGTCATGTTGACAAGGATTTACAAAGGATATATAATTTTTATTACATATGAATATTTATTATAGTATACTATCTTATAGAACACTGAGAAAATTTATGCCTTTGAAACTCAAGTTTTTTAATATTGAAGTTCAAGAGATAATTTGGAAGCAGGCATGTAATAATGGCTAAGACAGATGATAGCTGCTCAACGAATTATACTGGATAGATTTTAAAAAAAATAGCATACTGATTTCAGTACCTTCAATTATCAATAATACTTTCCCTGAATACACATTTCTGTTCCTCAACCAGTTCTGTCCCAAATCAACAAAGCTAAAGCTATACAAAAAATAAATTATTTTTGTGGAATGATTCCAACACCTAACAAGAGTAATCCACTGAGATAGGGATAATGCATAATTCCAGGCCATAGAACTTTTCAGATCACTGATAACTGGGGGATATTTTATTATTATAATTATACTGTATTTTTATTCATCAACTTTTTGAATACAGTGTATTGCCAGGGCATATCACTTGTAGAAAAGCAAAGAAAGAACAAATAGGAATATTAATACAAATACTAATAGCAATAAAAATAGTATAACAGAATAATTTTAACTAGTATTAGCTTATGTGTGACTCTGTTGATTATATTAGCATATTCATAATTATAAACTACTTATTTCTATCTGCACTTCTTCAATTATAAGTTATTCTGCTGTTTCTCTGAATTTTCCAAATCACACATTATATTCAACCTATCGCCAAAACTTGATGGAATAACCATAGCATTGCAGATTGTTTTTTAAGTTAGGAAGGAAAAGACTATTCAAATATAATTATGATGGAGAGTTTTTTATTGTTTTTATTATTGTTTTATTTATTGTTTTTTACAATTGTTATAAGCCACCCAGAGTTGCTTAAGAAGTCACAGGAATCTTTTAAGAAAAAAAACACCTGGGGGATTAATATTCTTGATAAAGTTGCATTTAATTCAAAAACAAGATCATCACTCCTATAACTCTATATTACCACCTTATCTCTTGAATCATATCTACATTCTATAACTTACCTGGAATTCTTGATACCATTCAATGGCTTGTGCCAAGACTTCTATTGCACTGTCAATATCTTCTTCATGGCTATACATTGTCACCAATGCTGATACCTATAGCCATTCAGAAATGGATGGGCAATAGCAGAAAGACAACATTTATTTAACTAACAAATGCTGAAACAAAGACTATCATTGTGTTTTAATTGTAACTTTCTTACTAGGTAAATTGTGTGTAAAAATGAATAGAATCAATTAAGAGTAATGGAATCACTATTCAAGAAATGAAGTATCCTTCAGAACTAAAATAAAACCAAACAAATACCCTATTTTTCAGACTATAAGACGTACCAGATAATAGGATGCACCTTGATTTAGAGGAGGAAAACAAGAAAAAAATAGTTTTTTGCCTCCGTGCATCCCGTTTTTGCCCTGCCCGACATCCAGAAGCACTCTGCAGGTCAAAAACACATCCATTTTGGGCCTCCGGAGGGCTCCATGGGTCTCATTTTCAGCCTCCCCATCACTGGGGAGGGCAAAAACGGGACATGCGGAGGCTTTGGGAGAAAAAAAATGGGTGCGTTTTTGGCCTGCAGAGTGCTTCTGGATGCCGGGAAGGGCAAAAATGGGATGCACGGAGGCCTCTGGAGGCCAAAAATGGGCCCGCATTCGCTGTATAAGATACACAGACATTTCCACATTCATATAACTACATAACTACATTCATATATGCTGAATTATGTCTCTAACTCACCATGCCAGGTTTATGCCTTAGCTCATCTATGCTCCTTAGGATGATGCATGCTTTCGTGACACTGCCTTTGATAGAGAACAAATGACATAATTATCAATATTCTTATCCAGTCCTTTATTAGACATTAGTTTTACCATCTATACAAGAGAAAGGAGGACAACAACAAACAAATCTTCAGTTAGAGCTGCAGGTGTACCACAATATTTAATTATTTATTATTAAATCTATGTGCTGCCCATCTTGCCAGAAGTGATTCTAGGCGGCTTGCAGACATACAATATTGCAGAAGACAGCTTTATCAGAATATTGGTTATTATTTAAGCAGATAAGAGTTAAAAAAATAGAAGGTTTCTGCCTCTATGAATACAAAAATATTCTTACAAACATAAAGGAAATGCCTTCTGAAATCTTAGAAGTGCAAGAGATGGCAGAATACAAATACTATTCATCACAGTAAAGTTTTTATTTATTTATCAAATTTGTATGTCACTCAGGTCACAGCATTATTTATATAATTCTGTGTCACTTCCCTTGAAAATCAAAACCAACTTCATAAAAAATATTTTAAAAATGCACAACTATAATAGTATTCAATATATAATATTTCTATAAAGCAAAGAATTCATCTGACCATTAAGCACAAAGGAAGCAATTCCTGGCTTAAGTGTCTCCCAACAGCAGATGCTCAATTAAGTATTTTATTCGAATGCTAGCTTATTCTAATAAGAAAACAGCAATATGTTCCATAGAAGTAATAATTGAACAAAAACCACGTAAGACTATCAGCATATGAAAGTTCTTTAAAGAATTGGCAAGTGGGGGCAGAGTACCTTGAGCAACTTTTAATTGTGCCATGGTCAATTTAATCTCAGATGCTTTCTCAGGATGCTGATCTGCAAACTCCTACAGGTCAAAAAGAAGAATTCAAATCAAAATTTGCTTCAAAATCTACCAAATAGGATCTTTATTATGAGTGAATATGACATAGGGGAATATTTACCTTCCAATAATAAACTCTTAAATGTGAATACACAAAGACTAGTCTAATTGTAAAAGCCTAAATCAGCTGAATTAAGCTGATTGATTATTTAGTGAAGCATTTGGCCAATCAGAAGCATAGAAAATGATTCATGATTCCACTGTTTCTCCTAGCAGCAGTATCCAAGACATGTAGCCTATGATCTGGGAGATTGCAAAGCCTAATAGCCACTGATAGCAAATAGTCGTGTTTAAAGCATTAATGATAGCTAAACTATTGATCTATGCAAAAGCACTTCTTTTTATAGGCTTTGAACTTCCCTCAAGATTCAAATGTTGGAAAGGAGGAACACTTATTTCAATCCCTATTTTCTATACCATGAGTAATGCTATGAATCTTCATGAGTCTTCCTTTATTGCCTATGCTGCAAGTTAAAAAAAAATACGGATATAATAATCTTCTGTTAGCTTAGGAGCTGTAGTGCAGTGTTAAATTTCTCCTAACAATTGCTAATAGTCAGAATTTAAAGATATTCATGAATTTTACAAACCATAAGAATTTATAGTTCCAGCTCATTTACAAAAATGTAAAAAGAAATTAAGCAAGGAAAGGAGAAAGATGTCGGTTGACATAGACCTCTCTGAGGAATTTAACAGAATTAAATCTATATTGATTCTTTTAAACTTCTACCAGAAATAAGACACCAAATACAGTTAGTGCTAACAGTTTGCCACGGGCCGTGATTATTAGAGAATGAAATGATTTTCAGTAATGCACAGAAATATCAAAATAAAAAAATCTTTAAAAGGAAACCATTGGAGAAAATTATATCAGAGTGTTGAGTTGTCACCATGAAGGAAATTTACCATATTTTTTTCTATCAGCCAACTATACCTGTAGGAGCTCTATTGCCTTAGTATGTTGTTTCTCTCGACACAACTGAGCTGCATGGATTAAAACAGGAAGGAGGTGTTCAGGACTTTGTGACTGTAAACCTGATGCCAGTTTTCGGCACTGATCTGCCTAAAAGGTAAGAATAAAAAATTGGCAAGTTCAGAAAACTAATTCAATAGAAAGATGACTAGGCATATATATAACAAGTAAACATCTTGAATGCTACATCAGCAGCATATCATTTGTAGCAACTTTGCTCAACATTTCTCAAAAGAGAATATATGTATAGGAATTATAATAAAGAACCTAGTAATTTTATGTAGATTCCACATTATTAAAGAGCCCTGGTGGCACAGTGGTTAGATTGCAAGATCGCAAGCTAACTCTGTCTGCAGTGTGGAGTTTGATTCTGACTGGCTCAAAGTTGACTCAGCCTTTCTTCCTTCCGAGGTTGGTAAAATGAGAATCCAGATTGTTGGGGGCAATATGCTGACATTGAGTGCTGTAAAGTGCTATGAGGCAGTATATAAGTTTAAGGTGCTATTGCTATTATAATTTTCTAAAATATGTAGTTGTTAAAGGGAGTTTTGACTCATTTTACAACCGTTTTTTGTCATAGTTGGCAAACTGCACATTACTGCAGTTATTAAGTGAATCATGCAGTTCTTAAGCAAATTTGGCTTTCCCCGTTGACTTTGCTTGTTGGAAGCCAGCTAAGAAGGCTACAAATGGTGATAATACGATCCTGGGACAGTGCAACTGTCATAAATATTGCGATCCACAGCCCTTTACAATACATGGAATTGCATGGTAGATTTTAAAAAGCTTTTTTGGAAAAAGAAAAGCCACTGAGTAGATAATTCTTTACAGCCAGGACCCTTGTATCATAAGCTTCCTTCCAACATAAATTCTCTGCTTTTTAGCAAATAGTTGAACTACTCTTTCTTTAACATGTTAAGATTCTTATATGCATGGATATTTATTTTCTTATGTGAGGAAGTAACTTCCTATATTTTTAAGCTGTATATTTTGGAGCCGTGTGACATCATAAATGAGTTGACTCCTTGTCTCTGCCTGGATAAGCCCCTGAAGTCTTCTTGGCAGGATTTCAGAAATGATTTGCCACTACTTGCTTCCCAAGATTGAGACATACTGACTCACTCTGGTTTTCTACCCAAGGCAAGACTAGAATTCAGAGTCTCCCGAGCTCTAACCTGATGCCTTGGCTTAAGCAATTCACTTAAACTGGTACAAACTCTACATTACCTGATTAGTATACATGGCCAACAAAGCTTTATTGAATTCTATTGCTTGGAGTTGTTTCTTGGACAGTTTATGTTCAACACCTTCCGCATTGGTCAGTTTCACCTTTTTCTTTGAATCAAAGACATTTTGGTCCTGTGAAAGGTACAGAATGTAATGCTTTGTTAATATAAATGTGGTATTTCATAAGCCCCTGATGATAATATTTTCATCTACCACTTTGCAAGAAGGCAGATCTTTACAAAAATCTAGTATAGCTCAAAACAGTATCATATTACAAAGATATCCCAGGTATTATAACAAAACATTCTATACCTTGTTAATAGTAATGATGTTATTGGCAATGACAGCAAGTAATCCTACATCTGTGGGTCTGTAAAAATAGAATACATCCATTTTTGAAAATATGTCATTTTTAAAAAATGTTAAAAGCGATATCATGATAAACAGAAATACTTACTTTAGTTTGATTATCTGGTTATAAAGTTGTAGTGCTTCCTCTGTATGACCCTGTAGTTGCAAAATGTAAGCCAATTGACCATGAATAATGGCCAGTTCTGCCTCAATGTCTTCTTCGGTCACATCCTAAAATGAATATATGACACACATTGTTTATGATAACTGAATCCTATTAGTTTAAATTACAAACATATCAAATATATTTTGCAACTAAATCAGCAACTGCAAGTATTTTAAACTTTTAAATGCTTTTAAGAAAACAATAAACATCTTAAAACAAATATGACACACAATTTATAACTGAACCCTATTAGTTTAAACTACAAACGCAATGAATGCATTTTGCTACAAATCAGTAGTATTTTAAACTTTTAAAAGCTTTTAAAAAACCAATAAAAGCTAGCAGTTTTTATTATTTATCTTTTAAAGACCTTGCTATAGATAGATTTTCACTGCTACATTTTCGAGAACATGTCAGAAAAAGGATATACCAGTACTTAAAGGCACAATAGACAGAGTGCTGTTTCAAAATCTCTTAGAAAGAATTCTTATGAATTACTTATCTGTTTATTACATTTCAGACTACATTTTGATGTGGTTTAAAATTCTAAATAGGTACAAAATATGTAAAACAACATTAAAACATGTTATAAAATACAAAATACAAATGACCTTTCCCAATTTAATAAACATTAAAATCTTAGATAGCAAATATCATCTGCAACTATCTAAACCAGTTGGTGCCAAACTCACACCGTCACAGCGGCATTACGTGATATATTGGAACTGGGCATGGGTGTGGCCAGCACGTGATGTATTCGGCCCGTGGGCCAGGAGTTTGATAGCCCTGATCTAAATGTATTTGGCACAAAAATACATTGTTCAGTTAAACTGAAACTCTTACCGAGTCTTCAGAGAGAGACTGGCGACACAAATCTATGGGAAAATTTAACAAATTAATTTTGAAATATACAAAACCACAAATCAAACACTGTGGCGATGATAGAATGTTAACAAATCAAAAAGTTATGCCTTCCCACAAACACATTCAGGTTGCAAGATTTGTAAGAAATAGAGCTAGGTTAAAAGCTTTTAGATTATTTATGCTGTTATAAACAAAAAATCCAGAGAACTAGACTCTGGATATGTAAACAAGATACTGCTGTTTTTGCTGTGATTCTAGGGACGAGAATGAAGAACTAATCAGAAAGCAAACCATCAATAAACATAAGAATGCACTTCTTTCATGATGAGTCACAATTATTTCCCCAAGCTGGTACTGTATGCATTGGTCCACATCAGCAGCACAGAAATAGCAAGATCAACCTGAGCATTCAATCCAGTAGACTAGAAAAATGGAATTATGTTAGAAAACATCTGCAAATACTGGGCTGTGAAAAGTGGTATCATTATTCTTTGCCCAATTACCAGTTTGTTCTGAATATGAAGTGTGTGTGTGTATATAAGTGGCTCTAGCCATGTACCTTAAAACACTGGTGAAGTTCTGTAATTTCCTGGTTTTGTCTACCCAAATATTACCCAGGTTTCAATCTGTTTTTGAGTCTGACTATGTACTATCATCTAACTAGGCAGATAAATTTAACAATGAACTAAGGACATAAGAATTACGTTTTTGATGTACTTTCTCAGATTTATTTTTCTAAGGAATTGAATACCACAGCTTATAAACACAACATCCAAGGGAAATATTTTTCTTCTAAATATGGAAAAGATAATTTAAATTTATTACTCATTACCTTCAGCTTTCTGTAGCATTTTCATTGCCTCATTCAACCTGCCTTGTCCAATCAAAGCACAGGCAGCATTGTAACACAGCTCATAGGTAGCTTCCTGAAGGCCCAGGTCTTCCTGAGCAGAGCAAAATTAATAAGAAATTTAGTTTGAATAAGTTTAAATAGCATCTACTTGTTTATTTAAACTATTGCAATATGAATGGGTAGTTTCTGATAATTTGATGTACATTTTTGATAATCTGAAGGAAAGAGTGAAATTTACATGCAGTTAGAGGATAGTACTTCTTCCTATTTCATGGAGGAAAAATGTTTCTTTCAGTTGCATGAACATACTTAAGCTAATGGTGGTTCAACTCCTCCTTTACTGTGCATCCTCTTTGTTACAATTAAATTATAACTGGTAAAATAGATGGACAATATCTAACAGTTAGCATAATGCACTTTAAGTGTCTAAGAACCTCAACTTTGGAGACTATGAGACTATAGGTTACAGGATGGGAGTGTCAGGTCCATCTTCAAATGAAGAAAAGTGCTTTGCAGTAAATCCAATACAATTCTTTTCACCAACGATCAAGCTGATGGGAGAGGGACATATAGCAATATTTCAAGTGTACATCAGTGTAAGCATGCGTATCTACAAAAGAAGCATTCTTATTTTATTTTTCATAAGAGTAGGCAATTCCATATTAGAACTGCCTTACAAATGTATATTAATATGATTTTTACCTTTAAACCTGCCAGCATAGTGATCACCTATGAAAAGCATTGTAAAAAGGTAGCATCTTGCTGACAGTGAAGACCAAGATAATGCATTCATCCATCTTCTGTTAACTGCAGAATGGAAAACTTATCTCCTCTGATTTCTTGTTCATAAGAGACAAGTAATTCACCAGTGCTTTCCTTCTCTAATATAGATATGACATAGATCTTCAAAATCTAATGCACATTGCTTGAGCTACATGTGTTCTCTGGGGCAGAACCAAGGCAGAACTTGAGAATTATCTTATGCTCGAATGAATTAGATAATTGACTATGTATAGGCAAGTATCAGAGATATGGGCAATGTTAATATACATTGCTAGCCCATGTATGATATGCCATACATGGCATAAATAAATAGGAATATGGGCTTGAAACAGCTCATTACAGGAAAGTGCGCGCCCATGCGTGCACACACACATGCACCCCTTTGCATCTTAAATGACTCATAAGACCCACCCTCACCTCAATGAATATTTTTGATACTGATATCAGATCAGGACAATGCTCGAACTGAAAGTGATCATTATTGGATCCAAACCTGAGGGACCTCTGATAAGGGAGAAGTGACTTGACTGGGATGCGAGATAGGTCTCTGTCATATCTACCAAACCTAGGAAGTTATCCATAGGAAGTCCTCTACCAATATGTCCATTATAAACTTAATGTCTAGCAAATATATTTTAAGGCCTGAGGATCCGGATGGTTTTTCAATCTCTTTTCTTCAGCACCATCAAAAGATGCTACCTCTCCAGCATGGTATCTTTCTAGCTATGGTGCAGTTTCTCAACTTGTGTTCCTGCTTAACAGATAATGGTGTCATGCTGAAGGACACTTGCCTTAGTTCTTTGCTTGACTATTGGAGAAGTACTTGGGCTGTTAAAGCTAGAATTGATTAAATTAATAACTCCCAAACTCTGCTTGTCTGTTTCCTATCTAAAAGAAAGCAGAACATGAAATAGGATATGAAAAATGAAATGCTTAAAACATGTGCTCATATTTTGATGCTGTTGAGAGTAGAAAATGACTGCAACCCTTATTCTCAGAGTGCATACTTAGTAAAATTCTTATTTCATGACTGGATTCTGTAAGTATCTCTCCATCTTCCAGTGATTCTGAAAGGCAGCGTTATTGTTGGGTCACAGATGACTATAATTTGCCATTACACAGTTCTCTCAGACAAGATATACAACTTGTTCACTACTACTGTAGGTACTTTGGTCTTGGCTGGGTTTGCTGCTCCCTTTTGCCTAGAGAGAACTGAGATCCATGGATGCCACAGTTGAAGGGAAAATCCTGCTACCCTTAGAATACTATAGAGACTTGACACTATTGCACAGCAAAAGGATATGTTGATGGGTTGTTGTTGTTTTTTGGCTTTCTTTCTTAATTTTGCTGCCAGGTTAGAGCTGATGAAAAAGCAAAGCATAAGCCTATGGCTCAGGAACAATTCTTAATCTCTCCATTCTCATTGGTCATTTTATAATAATGCTGGTGAGTAGGGATCCTCTATTATTACATGCTTTATATAATTAAACCTTCATATAATTAATTTATTACAGAATGACAGAACTGAGGTGTGAAAGGAGTGATTCACATATTCTGTATATCATTACTACAAACTTACTTACTGGCACCACTTTCTCCCAGGTGCTCTGTGCAGCAACCACTGCAGAAAGATTGGTTTTCCTTTCTTCTTCATAGTCATCCTGTGAATTACGGATAAGATCCCGATACACAGCCAAGCAGTCATCATAACGCTCTAATCTGTATAACTGAAAAGGAAAAATTAGTATCTTGGTAAATTAGGTACAGAATAAACA
The DNA here is from genome assembly GCA_015471245.1 of Laticauda colubrina. Classification (NCBI taxonomy): domain Eukaryota; kingdom Metazoa; phylum Chordata; class Lepidosauria; order Squamata; family Elapidae; genus Laticauda; species Laticauda colubrina. Next base: position 10,914,443 of record BLBF01000004.1, on the reverse strand, counting down.
CGTATAAAATCAAATCCCTGGATAAACATACTGTTACTGCAGTTCATTTTATTTAGCATCACCTTTTAGCAATTCCAAAAAGCATCAGAGAAAGCTTCTACAAGTTTTGGGACAAAGCTGATTCATTAATCTGAGCCAAGATAATTCTAATCAATAGCAGCTATCTGCCCTCAATTCACAACCTGCATTTTTAAAAAAGCAAACAGAAGAGTAAAATGTCATTCTTTCCTCTATAGTTGAAAGAATCTACAATGTACATATAAAGTGTGAAGTTAAAAAAGTAATCACTTAGTCCTAATGACATTCACAATATTTAAAAACTCGGCTATAAAAAGCTCTTTTGTGGGGGGGGAAATACCTTTTGGGGAAAAGGTTTTCTGTAAAATTATGTACATTCCTTGACAATGGATAATAATAAAAACAATATAACAAATATACAAAAATTAAAATATGCAGCAGCCAAGAAAAACATAACCAGGAGACAGGTTCCTTCATATACTCGGGGCCCCATACCTGAGCCCTGGACACATAATGCCCAACATTTTTTTTAGTTTATACTTTAATATGATAGCAGGAAATGTAATATCAAGTTATTTTATAATTAATGCTACATTTGGGGCAGTAATGGTTGAACTTCCAGTTTTTTTACTTGCATAATCACTAAATGTACACCAAACCAACAGGTGGCTTTTGCATTTGAAACAAAGGTGTAAATTACCACTTGTCCATAGAGCTCCTTTAGTTTGTTTGTCTGCTGGGTGGCTCCCTGAATGGTCTTCAGAGCATTTTCAATCCTGTTCAATCTATACTCACAATAAGCCTTCTCAAAAGCTATCAAATCACTGCAACCATATAAATAAAATACAGAGGTTATTTCACAAAGTTTTTTCAATACATTGATATATATATATATATTATATATACATATTATGTTGCTTAACATTTTACCTGGAGGGGTTACTTTCTTACACTGTACAGTGGAGAGTATAGTTTAAATTCTAGAAACATATTATGGAATTGCTCAAAGTTGCAGCATGTAATAATAATTAATTATAATTGATGCAATTCACATCTGAGCCTAATATGATAAAAATATTCTATGTTGAAGATATTAATGTAATGAAATATGATTACAACATCCCGGAATTTAATGCACTTGAAGTATTCAAAAGTTACGAAAACCCAGCTGTTTCCCCTGAAAAGTAAATATATGCATTAAAACCTTGCAAAGGATGTTAGCAGAGTTTAATGAATAGATACAACTGTCAGTTCAGAGATTAACTCAGGTGCATATATAGCACAATTAAGGTTACGCATTTACCTTCTAACCTAAATCCTAATGAACAACTGTCAGTTATTAAACTACAAAAGAAAGGATTTAAGAAAATGAGCTCATCATTCCTAAGGTTTCTATTACTATATCTGATCTTTAACAAATCTACAGTTTGGGGAAGGGGGATCACCATGGACATAATAGGAAAAATGCCTAAAACAATGCATGCTATACCAATGGTTGAACAAATAAAAGTTACAGAGAATACGATTTATTTCTGTCCTCATGGATACTTATGTTTTTAGAAACTGAAATTCTGGAATATTTAGCACACTTACTAATTGGATACAATACTTTGTTGGACTGATATTATTAGTATTCTAAAATCATTTTATATGAACAAATTTACTTCAGTGCAACTGGATACCAAATTTAGGAGGGATAATATATATCAGCATATATAGTTGCAGCTGTGTTCTGAGTCACCTTATGTTATAAGAGAATACAACTCTCTGTGCATTGATAGTTAGGCCTGAGAAGCCTGAAAAAAGACATGACTGCTTCAACAACCTCATGAGTAGACTTATTAAGGCAGCCATTTCTTTTTTTTTTTTAAGTTCACAAAACGGAGAAAGACTAGACTGCTTTAATAAGTATCAGAGGTACATTAATTGTGTGCATTTTGAAAAACTTCCTTCAAATATATTTTGAAATAAGTGCATCCCTGTTTTCTATCATGCATTTTACATTTACACATCGATGTAATTTTTCATATTTCAAAAAAATCATAAAAAACAGCAGAGAAAGGAGGTCTAATCAAATTTAATAATACTTACCTAGTTAATACTTTGACATGGGTGTGAATCACACTCAAGGCTTCTTTAAAGCTTCCATTTTGTATAAGACATACCACTTTGCAATGTAAAGCAGTCACATCATCCTTACTGATTTGTAGTACTAGAAGGAAATTCAATGCATTAAGCTACAGAATGAACATATATTAAAAACAGTTTGCATCTGTTATCTATTCATACCTCTGATTTTGTAAACTTAGCTATAGTTATAAACTGAACATTCTGAAGAATATATACTCATGTACAGGTCAATTTTATTTTTGGAAAGCAAATTATTTGGTAGAAAGTTTCCATTTTGGACAAAAATCACTAAGAGCATAATTGTCTTTCCTGAACTATTGCATCTAATTGAAAGGATTTCTCCAAATAATTTAAAATGGAACTGTGTTTTAAATTAATGTAATATGATAAAGGAGACAAACAATACTCTACTACTAGGGAATGGGATCATCATAAATATTAGTTAATTTTTCTTCTGCGTTATTACAGTTAAGTTGTGCCAGGAAGCATTAAAAAGGCTATGGCTGTTTAAGGAAATTGTGAAGAAAGGTCAGCTTGTTACAGCAAGTACAGGTGCGTTTTCCATGAAAGGCTGTTGCTTTCTGTTTTCCATATGCTTTTAAAAGCTATATAACAAGGAGCCATTTAGCAAAGGAAGCATTTTCCTAATGCAGTGACTAGAAAGACATATGATGCACTTCCTACCTGTTGCACAGCTGTTAAAAGCCACCAGAACTCCCTTGAGATGAAAATATAGAAAAAGGTTTGTGCAAAGCACATGAAATGGATATTTTGCAGAGCATGTTAATAGAAATGAAGCACTCTCTGTTGAAGCATCACAGTAACAGCTTTTGAAAGCTTGTTTAACCCCACAAGGGGCTATATACCCGATTATACTTTTTTTTTTTTTTAATAGTAGGAGTCATTCTGTCACACTACTTTTTACAGAATCACAGAAAATAAAATATCGGCATGACTACTCCCCTTCCTATGTCACAGATCTTGGGGCAAAAAGGTACATTAATCGGCTAGGGCCAAAGCAAAGTAGGCAGCAGCCATTCTCAGAGGCGAGGCTTCCCCCACCCACCCATGGCGAGATCAGCGTGAAAGCAGACACATTGTATCTTTAATCCAGAAACGAAGCAGTCCAGAATAACAAGTTCCAATTGAATTTCATCTCAAGCAGGACCAGCTGTTACTCCTTTGGCGCTGCTCTACTGACGTGAGGGAAAGGCAGATAAGCAATCTACCTCACAAAGTCGGAAGAACTCCTCTGAAGACAAATGCACCGTCACTTGTGCTGCTGCAATTGTCTACAACGGAGGGTTGCCAGACCACACTGACACCCGCCCTCCTCCGCCTCAAAAGAACAGAGAATAATACGCCCACAGGGCGGCCAACACTCGCTCACTTTTATTGACGGACTTCAGCGCTCGCCCGAAGTCCCCATTCTGGCCGCAACGATTCACTTCGCTCCAGAGCGAGGCTACCGAGGCAGCTCCAGCTCCGGCTGAGCCGGAGCCGCTTCCGCTCCCCGCGCCCGCCGCCATCTTGACAGAGGTAGAAAATTAACTGAACTTTACAAGCAGAGGAAACAGCTAAACATGCCCCTTTGATACCGGAAGTAAATTGAGATTCCTGTTCTGTAGTCGTGGACAGCTCTCTATGGTGCGTCGCGATTTGTCTACGGCGCAAGCGTGCTCAGGTGGCGAGAAGTTGTCTTGTTGACGGTTGGGACCTCCTGCCTGGAAAATTTTCTGTGTTTTTGGTTACGGGTTTTGTTTTTTTTTTAGGGTCACTCTTATCTGGAAACCTTTGAGAGCGTCAATAGAACTAAAACCTTGAAAGTTTTGCTCCTGGAAGATCCTTTAAAGGGAATTGAAACTATAATGGGAGAACTAAAATAATTGGTGCATTAGCAGGTTTCAAGAGTAAATGAGAAAACGAACGTGTTAACAAAAATATGAATATAGAAGATCCAATAGAATTGTTTAAAACGGGTATTTATACTTATCTTGTAACCGAAGAGTAAGAGCGAAATTTACATTTGGATTTCTGAACGATCAGAAGCTATTTCTTTGAATATTTTCCTGTATTTTTTTACTTTTTCTTCCTTGCACTTTTAACTTTCTTTATTTTTTTCTTAGTTTATATTAGTTTTGTGAGGTGGAAGCAGATAAAAAACCACCAAAAGATTCGTTGATCCAAGGAAAACAAGGTTTTATTCACGTGTCTGCAGAGATGGGTTCCCTCAGGCATTGAAGGAACCCAGAGCAAAATTCAGGCAGCATTTTTATACCCTAACTGTCCGCCCCTCGTACGAGGGCTTGGCTCACATTCTTTCTGTTTTCAAATTGACACATATATTTCGAAGATTTATGCTGGCTCCCTATCGAGCAAAAGCAGTTACACGGTTTCTGACACCTCAGCACTTTATTACAATTCCCCATTGTTCTAGCCTTATCTTGTTTTTTCTCTTGTGCACAAACTAGAACATTTTCTTATTTAGCAGAGCTACTGAGTTTGAGACACACTTCCTTATTTAATTCAATGGGCCATCCAACATGACTTCGGTTCTGCTCACAATCCCCCCTTTTTCTTTTTCTACTCTTGTCTGAAACTCAAGCAGCAGATCCTCTGCTTCTTTCAGAGTGATTTCTCTCTGATACATCATTAGAGGTTCTGCTTCCTGCTTCTTCTCAAATCTTGAACCCAAAGATTTCCCGATCTTTCCACACGTTATTGCACCAGCGAGACACTGAACACAACAACACAACAATACACAGCATATAATAATATAATTCCCATTATGGTAGATCTAAACCAAGTGGAACTGGGAAACCAGGACCATATTGCTTCCCACAGGTCTGGCAATGAGGAGTCACCTCTTTGTGATAATGGATTAGAGCGAATACGTTCTTCTATTACTTTTACTGTCTTTGTAATATTGGGTTGGAAATCATGGATGTATACACAGCAATGTGAATGAATCAGAGCACACACACCCCCTTTTGTAGCTAATACAATGTCTAAAGCATACCTATTTTGTAGAGCAACATGTCTTACTTCAGAAAGCTCGGTGTTAATCATTTTAATATTCTTTATTGTATCGTTGAACATTGTTACCGTGAAGTTATTTAGAATATGTATATCTCGGTAGTTCATGGCTACTCCCAATGGTGTTATTATACCATGGGAGATTTGGGTCCAGAGTCTCTGGGTAAGGCCAGATTCTGAGTCTCTTTTATTATGTATCCAGCCTTGGGGAAGGCCATCAAGTTTATATATCACCGGCATCACATACCCGAGTGTACATGTGCCACTCCAGTAAGGTGGCATCTCCCTGAATGCATATTTCCCACACAATACCCACTTAAAGTTTTCCATAGCATAGGTCTGTTGTGATGTTCGGGTCCAATTGATCATTTCTTCAAAATGCATACACATCTGATACTGATCTTGATTAAAATAATCTAATTTATGATAACTCTTGGTATAGCTATGGTTACTACAGGATGATGGCATATCAAAAGTCTTATTACATTTTTCCCAATCTCCTAAATGGAGCCCTCTAGTTTCATTTCTTCTAAAACACACATACGCCGTTTCCCTTAAATGAACAAAAATCCTTCCTGTTACATTACATTCTACACCATATTTTTCTGTCCCATGCCCCTGTGGTCTTCGTCTGTTCTGATCAAGTGGAACACATTTTCATCCCACAAGTCTGTTCCCAAGTCACCCGCAGGTCCAACATATTGTGAACTTCTTTGATATATTAATGTAAATATAGTTGCAACAAATAGTCCTCTACAGAGTTCAGCCGACATCTCCATGGTGGTTTCTGCTGGCTATTTCTTCAAAGTTACCTTTAGCGGCTGGCCGTCCACTGGGATTGCCTTCCAAGGTTTCTCAGGTTCCGGTGCTTTCTTGACTCTGCTGTAATGCGTCCAGCCTGCTTCCCGAGTACGGACTGCAGATTCAGTCGTCAGTAGCACCTGGTACGGACCTTCCCAGCTAGGTTGCAGTTTTTCACTTCTCCAAGTCTTTTTATCAGGACCCAGTCTCCAGCCTCATGTGGGTGTTGGCTACCAGCCAAAGGTGGTCGTTGTACCAACAGTCCCTGTTTGTGAAGAGAAAGCAAAGACCGAGACAGTGCCAGCAAATATTTCCGAAGGAACAAGTCCCTGAACTCTGGAATGGGATTTCCTAGTTTGGCCAAATAGGGTCTCCCCATCAGCATTTCAAAAGGAGAAACCCCTGTGTCTTTCCTTGGACAAGTTCTGATCCTGAGCAGAGCTAAGGGAAGATTCTTTGTCAATGGCAAGCCATTTTCAAGTTGTAGTTTGGTCAAGTGTTTCTTCAATTCCCTGTTCGCTTTTTCAATTTTTCCACTGGATTCAGGATGCATGGTGTGTGTAATTCCCATTTCACCCCCACCACCTCCATTACCCTTTGCAGAACCTTTTGGGTGAAATGAGTTCCTCTGTCTGAATCTATTGCTTCTATCATTCCATATCGTGGGATAATCTGTTCTAGTAAGATCTTGGTTACTGTGGGAGCTGTGGCTCTTCTAGTGGGATAAGCCTCTACCCACCCCGTTAGTTGATCTTTGATCACAAGCAGGTATTTCCAACCCCCCTTTTCTGGCAACTCAGTGAAATCAGTTTGTGCTCTCTGAAAAGGCCAACTCACTAGGGGTCGCCCTCCCATCTCTTTTTTGCGTGCCGCTTTCTTATTTACTTTCAAACAAATCAAACATTTCCAGCAGATACTCTGAGCTACCGTCCTCATCCTCAGACTCCAATAGTGAGGTTTAACGGACATGACCAAGGCCTCCGTTCCCCAATATCCTCCTTCATGAACTTTCTCCAATATTCCCCTCATGACAATGGGTGACACCACCTTGACTCCCTCCGACATCTTCCATCCCTCTGGGGTTTTGACACATCCCTCTTTCTCCAACTCCAACTTTTCCTTTTTCTCTGGCTCCCATTCCTCCCTCTCGTCCTCCTTTTCCAGTATTGGTATAGATACCATTACCAACTCTATCTGCCCTGCAGCTTCCTTCACCCATTTGTCCGCCCATCGGTTTCCCACAACCTCCGGTGTGTTCCCCTTCTGATGTGCGCTCACATGGACAATTGATACTCAGCTGGGGTGTTGCAATGCCCCTAAGGCTTGTTCTACTAACTGCACTTGCTCTATTTCCTTCCCATCCGCCTTGATATACCCTCTTTCTTTCCAGATTTTCCCAAATGTGTGCACCACCCCCCATGCATAGTTGGAATCAGTCCAAATCATTACTTCCATCCCCTCAGCCAATTCCAAGGCTCTGGTCAGGGCAAGCAATTCACATTTCTGGGCTGACCAAGCAGCTGGGAGTGACCCTTTCTCTATTACCTCACCTTACTATTGCAAACCCAGATTTTTGCTTTCCATTTTCCACCCTGCTAAATCCATCTATAAACCACCTCTCTCCCTTCTCCAATGGAGTCTCTTCCAAGTCCTCTCTAACTTTCATCATGAGATCCACTTGCAATAGACAATCATGGTCTTCCGGTTCCCACGCCTGCCTTCTCCCCTCCAAGAATTCTGCTGGATTTAGATTCTTGTCTGTTCCTATTACCACATCAGGACTGGTTCTTAAAATGGTTTCATACTTCAATATCCTCCCTTCGGTCATCCAAGTGGTAGCCAGCTGGCTCAACACTGAGTTGACCTGATGAGACGAATGCACCACCAGAGCTCCCCCAAAGGTTAACTTTTTGCTCTCCACCATCAACATCGTTGTTGCTGCCACAGCCTGAACACAAACTGGCCATCCTTTCACAACCGGCTCCAAACCCTTGCTTAGGAAAGCTACCGGCTGGTATTGCCCCCCCCCCACTTTTGGGCAAGGACTCCAACTGCTGTTCCCTGAGCCACCGCAACATACAAATGAAACGGTAATTTCAGGTTTGGCAAGGCTAAAACCGGAGCGGTTGACAAAGCCTTCTTCAGCTCTTCCCACCTTTCACTATCTCCCTCCTCCCATTCTATGTGCTCTCCCTTTCCAGGCAACTTTCTATGCAAAAACTGTGCCAACACTGTGAATTGGTCTACCCAGATTCTACAATACCCCAATAATCCCAACGCTTTCCGCACCTCTGTCTTGTTCCTGGGAGGAGCCAAGCTCATGATCCCCTTCACCCTTTCAGGGTCCAAGGACCTCACCCCCTGCTGAATGTAATGTCCCAAATATTTCACCTTTTTTTCAACAAACTGAAGCTTCTCTTTTGAGACTTTCGGCCCCTGCTCCTTCAGCCAATTCAACAGACTCACAGAAGCCGCTCTCACTTCCTTCTCTTTCTCCCCAGTTAACAACAAGTCATCCACGTACTGAATTAGGGTGATTCCTTTCTCTCTCTCAAACAACACCAACTTTTCTTCCAACATCTGTCCAAACAACAAAGGGCTCTAGGTATATCCCTGAGGAAGTACCTCCACCTCAACTGCTGTTTCCTTCCACTCTCAGGATCATTCCATTCAAAGGTAAAAAAGTCTCTACTCCCCTCCTCCAAGGGGCACGCCCAAAAGGCATCCTTCAGATCTATCACAGTAAACCATTTGTCTTTGGGAGGGATCCGCCCCAAGATGGTATAGGGATCAGGAACCACTGGGAATCTAGGAACCACGATCTCATTGATCCTCCTCAAATCATTAACCAATCTATACTTCCCATCCTTTTTTATTACTGCTAAAACCGGTGAATTGAACGGTGACATCGTAGGTTCCAACAGTCCCTGTTTCAATCTGTCAATCACTGGTTTAAACCCTTCCCTACCTCTCTTACTCAGAGAATATTGTGGAGTCCACAGTTTAGTTATTCCTGGTTGTATCTTTATCTGAATGGGCTGTATTGCCATCCTACTAACCCCTTCACCTCCTGCCCACACATCTGATGATATCTTCTCCTCATCTTCCGTTGTTAGCATACACATGCGGACTTCCTTCCTTCTATCCCACAATTCTATTCCAAAAACATCCAACAAGTCTCTTCCTAGCAAGTTCACCCCTGAATCCGGAATATACAATATTTCAGTTTCAATAACCACATCATTCAATTCCAATCTCACCTCTTCCAAAATCTTGACCTCTTGGGATTTCCCACTCACCCCAACCACCTTTAAAGTCTGCTTTGACCTGCATGCTCCCTCTACCAGATTGCATACAGATGTCCGGCTTGCACCGGTGTCAATCAGCAACAGCCGTTCCTGATGGTCAGGACCCACTAACACATTTACCAATGGCTCCCCGCAGGTCCCTCTTGGGGAGCCAGAACCTCCCTAATCGTATAAGGTATAGCTTCATTCCTCTGGGGTTTGGGGACATTCGCACGCAAAATGTCCCTCTTTCCCGCATCTGAAGCAAGTTCTACTCTGGGACGGCCATTGGAATCGACCGCCTCGATTGCCCTCTGTACCTCCTCGCCTAACTGGGGGTCTCCACTCCCTGCTGGGAGATCTTGCATCTCTCCACCTTGGCCTCGGATCTGACATCTGGGTCTCCCTGTTTTTCCTAACTTCATTCTTGGCTGCCATTTGCACAGCAACTACCATCATCTGAGACTTCTGTTTGGTTTTAACTGAGTCTCAGTTCACAAAAACTTGTTGGGCTGCTCTCATCAAATCTGTCATGCCCAAATCAGTTCATCCCTCTGTCTTTTGTGAGGTGGAAGCAGATAAAAAACCACCAAAAGATTCGTTGATCCAAGGAAAACAAGGGTTTTATTCACGTGTCTGCAGAGACGGGTCCCCTCAGGCATTGAAGGAACACAGAGCAAAATTCAGGCAGCATTTTTATACCCTAACTGTCCGCCCCCTCGTACGAGGGCTTGGCTCACATTCTTTCTGTTTTCAAATTGACACATATATTTTGAAGGTTTATGCTGGCTCCCTATCTAGCAAAAGCAGTTACACGGTTTCTGACACCTCAGCACTTTATTACAATTCCTCATTGTTCTAGCCTCATCTTGGTTTTTTTTTTCTCTTGTGCACAAACTGGAACACTGTCTGATTTAGCAGAGCTACTGAGTTTGAGACACACTTCCTTATTTAATTCAATGGGCCATCCAACATGACTTCGGTTTTGCTCACAGTTTGTATTAGTTTATATCTTTTTTAAAAAAAGCTATTGAAAATTCTATTTTGTCCCCTCCAACACTGAAATAATAAAATAACCCTTTTGAATTCAAGACTGCAGACCTATGTAGTTGTGTTCTTCTCATGCTATGTTAATAAACAAATGAACATTGAATGAAGCCAAATGAATTTCCCAGCCTTTCAGAATCTGGTTATATTTTCATGTGATGAAAGGGATTAGAAAATCACAGCTTACCCTGTCAACTTTCATCTTTTTTAACCTAAATTGCAAGATCTACATTACATTTTCTAATAAAGAAAAAACCATCTAACACCTCAAATCTGCAGACATGTTTTTGCAGAGCACTAGTTGTGAAACTGGCAGAGAACACACACACTTTGTAAACCATTCTGACCCCTAATTATTTTAGATATTTGATGTTATCTTTTTTCGTATTCATTGCAATAGAGTCCATTTCTAACTGGATTCCAGTTTGGGTTCAATCTAATAGATTAGTGCTATAATTATTGTCCTATGTCATTACTCCCAAGTAACCCAAGCAACAAATCTGGTTTTCTACAGTGGGTAAGGGGCTTCTCATCCAACAAGACCTAGTTCCCAAGTGCATTAAAAATTTATATTTTATTGAGTTCCTGGAAATTAGTAATTACCCAAACAGAAAATGAGGGGCCATCCACTTAGTTTCTCCACTTAGGGAGAATATTAGACAGCAAGTTGGATATTTAATAGTATCCATGCTCCCTAAAGGCCTGTCACACTGGCCGACGGATGCAAAACGTTTGTAAAAAGGACACAGCGGACGAGAAAAATGTTCCGTTGTTATCCGCTCTCAAAAGGGGCAAAAATGTGCATAACCAGAGCGGATAACATGGAAAGGAACGGATGGGGGGAGGACGGAGGGCGGATGGAAAGGGATGCTCCACGGAAGCCTAGCGGATGGAAGCGGATGGGAGCGGATGGCACATCCGCAAGGCTTCCGGGGGACCGTAGCAAAGCAGACGCGGAACGGATACAGCGGATGCAGAGCGGACGCCGAGCAGATGAAGCGGATGCACAGCGGATGCTGAGTGGCTGAAGTGGATGCGGAGCAGAAGCCTAGCGGATGCCTAGCGTTCACTGTGCATGCGGGGAGGATGCATTGCGTCAGCTCCGCGGATATAAAGGGAGGCAGCTCCCAAGCAGGTCACCATTCAGAGGAAAGACCTGCTTCCAGACACATCGACTGCCTACCAGCCTAGCCAGCCTGCCTGCCTTGCCTGCCTGCATGCCTGCCAGCCTTGCTGCCTGCCAGCCTTGCTGTCTGTCTGCCTGCCTGCCTGCCTTCCTGCCTGCCTGCCAGCCTGCCTGCCAGCCTTGGTGCCTGCCTGCCTGCCTGTCAGCCTTGGTGCCTGCCTGCCTGCCAGCCTGCCAGCTTTGCTGCCAGCCAGCAACCCCACAACCATGGGGAAGAAGAGAAAGCCTCAGCCATCTGCTGCCAGCCCTGGCAAGAGGGACAGGGCCACCCTCCCACCCCCTGGCCCTCACTCTGCTTCTGCTGGGGCTTCTGTAGCAGGGGCTTGCTCTTCTGGGGCTGGAGCTTCTGCTGCTTCTGCTTCTGGAGGAGCTGATGCTGCTGCTTATGGCGGTGGTGCTTCTGCTTGTGCTTACTCTGCTGATGCTGCTTCTGGCGGTGGTGCTTCTGCTGATGCTGCTTCTGGAGGAGCTGCTGATGCTGCTTATGGCGGTTGTGCTTCTGCTGATGCTTACTCTGCTGAAGTTGCACCTCGTCCTGCTGGTCCTGCTCGTCCTGCTGGTCCTGCTCGTGCTCCTGGTCTTGCTCGTCCTGCTGGTCCTGCTCGTGCTCCTGGTCTTGCTTGTCCTGCTGGTCCTGCTGGTCCTGCTCGTCCTGCTCATGCTCCTGGTCCTGCTCATGCTCCTGGTCCTGCTCGTGCTCCTGGTCCTGCTGGCGCTGCTGGTGTTTACTCTGCTGATGATGATCCTGGTCCTGCTGCTGCTGATGATGATCCTGCTGGTGCTGCTGCTGCTGCTGATGATGATGATCCTGCTGGTGCTGCTGCTGCTGGTGGTGTGGAGGATAGCCCCTACAACCTGGAAGCCCCTTTGATGAGAGCCCATGTGGTCCTGCCAAAGGGAGGAAGAGGCATATGCGAGAATGGGAGAGGAGGCAACACTCCATCGAGGAGGAACATGAGGATGAGGTGCTGGAGTGGCTGAGAGAGAATGACTATCTATTGCGGAAGGGACACAGGCTCTACAGGGACACCAAAAGGAAGCAGGCTGCTTGGAGAGAGAAGACGGAGAGCCTGGGCTACACTTCGGAGGTGCTCCTCGGCTGGTGGAAGCACATGCACACCTGGTACAGGAAGCTGCACCTCAAGAAATCTGGCCAGGCCGTGGTCAAGCTGGCGGACAGAGAGACCTACGTCATGGCCAAGTGCAGCTTCCTGGAGGGTGAGGTCCACCACCGAGGAGCAGCCCCTCTCACAACCCTCTCTCTCAGGCAGCCTGCTGAGAGCCAGTCCTCTTCCGTCCGAGAGTCAGCTCCTGTCTCCAGGCAGGTGTCTGTGGAGCGTGCCACAATGGAGAACCTGTGGACAGCTGTTCTAACCATGGCGGAGCGCGTGGAGGACTCCCTGGCGCAGTGGGAGAAAGGAGACAACATTTCCACCACAGTCCTACCCACATCCACCCCCACCTCCACCTCCACAGAAAGGCAGAGAGCCAGACAGGAGGGGCAGAGCCACACTGTCCTGCTGAAGATAAGAGACACCATCAGGAGCAGCATAGATCTCGTCTCTCAGCTGGTCCACACTGACTCCTCATCCTCCAACCACAAGCCCTTCCTCACCTATGTCAACCAGACCCTCGTGGACATGGCGGAACCCCAGTACCAGGTGGTGAAGGACCGGATTACCGAGCTGCTTCACAACCCTCCAGATCCAGATGAACCTGCTCCGACCCAGTCCAGGTCTGCTCCTCCACCCCAGGTGATGTCCCTCCCATTCCAAGGCTTTCCACAGGCCCTCACCTACCAGGGCTACGGCTACCAGGAGGTCCAGCAGCACAGGCAGCAGCCCTTCCCAGTCCAGGCACAGACTCATCAAACACCACCATTGCCACCGGTTCCACTGATGCCACCAATGCCACCCATGCCACTGATGCTGCCCACATCACTGATGCCACCCACGCCAGTCCTCACACAGCTGCAGACCAGACAGCCCCACTACACTGCTCCTTCCTCTACCCCACAGCCAAGCTCAGCCTCAGTACATCTGTCGTCGGTACTGGGGCTGACACCCCATGGCATGGAGGAAGGAGCTCTCAACATCACGGGGCTGAACCAGCTGTCTGAGAGCTTCCACAACACACCGTCAACTGTTGTCCTCTCGGGGCCAGGCACCCCAGTGGCGCTTCAGACCAGCCCTCCAGCAGCAGCCACCTCCACAGCACCTGGACCCTTCACCCCTGAGACTGGGCACACCTCTGAGTGACAGAGAAGAATGCCAGAGACCGGGTGGCTACCTGTAGACTTTATTTGGACACTTGACTTGGGTCATTTTTCTTTTACAGCTTGTTATTAATAAAGATTATCTTTGCTTCACACACTTGCTTCATTTATTTTTGTAAATAAAGACTTGGTGGAAACTTTTAGAAATGATTTAAGCCTTTGCATACTTGTGGGATGGGTAAGGATAGCAGTGGGGTGGGCAGGGATACCTTTGGAATGGGTAATATCTGTGGGATGGGCAGGGATACCTGTGGGATGGGCAGGGATACCTTTGGGATGGGTCATAGCTGTGGGATGGGCAGGGATACCTTTGGGATGGGTTGAGATATCTGTGGGATGGGTTAAGATAGCTGTGGGATGGGCAGGGATACCTTTGGGATGGGTTAAGATAGCTGTGGGATGGGTTGAGATAGCTGTGGGGATAGATAAACCTCCAGTGCAAGCATAGTGGGACTGTATGGTCCACCCTCCCAGGTGCCACACCTATGGCCCCTCATGATCAATACTAATGTAATCATTGATCCACACGTCAACATAAACACAACTCTTTATTAAATGCCCTGTTCATTGTAGGCCCAATCTCATACATGGCCCAATCTCATCCATGTGATGAGACAGGCTGAAGGAAGCATCCATTAAGCATCTACCATCCTGTCTTGCCACTCCACTGCTCCAGCTGGGGAGTTGCATCATTGTCTCAGGAGGTTGCGCTGCTTCTTCCCTTCACGTGAGGCTCTGTTGGGGCCTTGCACATCTTCAGTGTCTATCAGGTTTTGCCCTTGCCTCCATTCCCCAGGCTCCATGTCCCCATTGCCTTGTTGGAGGTCCACAAGCCTGTTCTGCAACACTGGGTAGCGGGTGCACATGAGATTGTGCAGGATGCAGCAAGCTTCCACGATCCTCCTCACGGTCTGTGGGCGATGCTGCATGGTGGTGAGAAGTACCTGGAACCTGTTGGCCAGGATGCCAAAGGCGTTCTCCACCACCCGCCTTGCCCTGGACAGCCTGTAGTTGAAGATCCTCTCTTCACCGGTGAGGAGTCTGGAGGTGTAGGGCTTCATGAGGTAGGTTCTGAGGGAGAAGGCGTCATCCCCCATGATGAAGTAGGGCACATCTTGCGTGTCGTTGGGCAGGGGGTCTGGATCTGGGAAGCCCACGATGAGGTTGCGTTCCAGCCCCTCCTTGAGGTGACTGGCTTTGTATACCTGGGCATCTGAAGCTGACCCGTTCCCTGAAGCATCGATGTACATGAACTTGTAGTCAGCATTGACCATGGCGAAGAGGACGATGCTGAAGAAGCCCTTGTAGTTGAAATAAGTGGAGCCCGACTTGGCTGGTGTTTTGCAGGCCACGTGCTTGCCATCTATGGCTCCAACGGTGTGGGGGAAGTTTCACCTCTGATACCACTGCTCTGCAACTTTCTTCCATCCTTCTTCAGTGGAGGGGCACTGGAGGAGCTCCTCCAGGTATTCTTCGATGATGGCCTGCATCACTTCTCTGACCACAATGCTGATGGTGTTGTGTGGCACCCTCCAGCCGTACTGCATGCTCCTGTATGTGGTCCCTGAGGCCAGGTGGCGCAGAGTGAGTGCCACCTTGAGCCCAGGTTCCAGGCTGGGCCGGAAGTTGGTGCTCTGCTTGGTCAACCTGGGTGTCAGCCGCTCCACAACTTCGTCAAACATGGCTGGAGGCATCCTCATGAAGTTCTGGAATGCACGAGGGTCTTCGTTCCTGAGCTCCACCATCAGCTTGTTGTACAGTCCGTACTCTGCTCTTCTTCCAGTCCATCTTCGGATCCAGAGGCTTCTTGGCCGCCTCCTTTTCTTCCCGTAGTAGAATTGAAAGAGCCTGTAGATGGCTTCGCACTCTTGTAGAATGATCACGGCTACCAAAAGGAGTGTGCGACGATCCATGGTGGACATGACTGGATGCTGTGGAAGAGCAAGAGGCAGATGAAGGCTGCAGAGATCTGCACAGCTGGACTGAAAGTGAGATCCAGGTGAGTTGCTCCCCCTTTTTATAGGCAATATAGGTTTTCCCCTATGTGTCCTTTTGCATCCTCTAGGCATCCTCTAGACATCCTTAATATGCGAGATAGGTCCCCTCTGCGAATGTTTTTTCCATTTTAAATGCTTTCTTTGCGAGCTGCATCCGCTTTCATCCTTTCTCCGTCCGTGCTACGAATGCTACGCGTCCGTTCCGCATCCATTCCGCTTCCTCCCTGTGTCCGTTTACCGCTGGAGAGGATTTGAGTTGCGTGGATGTGCAGCAGATGCCTAGCGGATGTAGCGGACGCTTAACGGATGACGACGGATGCAGAATGGATGTTCCCTGTATTCGTAGCGGATGCAGAACGGATGCATTGGATACATTTTCCGCTCAAAAAGTTTTGAGCAACTCAAAACTTTTTGAGCGGATGGAACCTCAGTCGGCGGATGCTGGATGGATAGAGAGGAAGAAAAACAGACGCAGTAAGTACAAAACAGAAGCATTGCGTTAACCAACGGATGGCAAGTGTTTTTCTCCGTTTTACATCCTCTTTCCATCCGTTGGTGCAGTGTGACATGGGCTTTAGGTACTTCCTGCAGTCAGACATCAAGTAGTCTTTTTAAAGAAATGTCTTGTTGTAATTCCACCTCCCAATTCTAGTATCAAAATATTGTAAAAGTATCCCAATCCACAAATTCTATCAAAACCATTCTTCCCAAACCTGGATTTTGTGATACATACCAGTATCTTTAGACTGGAAGTTCTCTTGTTGTGAAATGTGTTTTGGTTAATTTGAAATTTAAAAGAATATATCCAGTAATGTCTAAATTGGAAGCTTACATTGAGATAGTAACTTTTGGTAAGAATTCTATGGAACCTCAAGAGCAATTTAAAATTTCAGAAGCAATTTGCACTGCTGAATGAAATATGATACTCTAGCACACAGCAGAGCCCCTTGTTTATTGGAGCAAGGAAAAAAGCATTGTATAAAAATAGCAAAATTAAAATTACCAGGATAGTTTGCATGCTAGCTTTTTCTTCACTCTATTTTTCACTCTGCTTTAGGAAGTATTCTTGCCAAAAATAGTTCGACATGGTCCAGCTTAGAGAGAAGTTGTTTTTGATTCCTCTTTTCCCTAGACTATGTTTAAATGGCTCATTAGAACAATTTTTGTTTATTTAAAACATTGCTGTATTAGTTCCCATTTAAAACATCTCAATGTTTCCTGTTTGTTTTTTAAAAATTTAAACTTGAAGGAAATGCTTATGATCTTTACAAATGCTATTTCAAATCTCTTTGACTAATTTGCCACTTCGCAGAATTTGAATTGTTGAATATAGCATTATGTTTACAGGTAATAAAATGCATAGAGTATATGACCAAAAGTAATCTTAAATAAATTCATTTCTGCTAAATAATGAAGCAGTTTTTTTCTTATAAAAAACTTATTGCCAAGGGATGTTCATTAAAAATCCAAAACCATCTGATTTTTAAACTGTTTATTTTTTCATCAAAATTTCTGCCTGTAGGATGGCAATGTTTCTCAGTGCATATTACATGGGAAAAAACATATGTCTCAAATATCTTAACACCTGATAATTGGAGGCAGCAATATGTCTAACAGGCTCTGTAGTCACAGTGCTGCCCAAATAGAATAGAATAGAATAGAATAGCCACTCTGGAAGAGTAGCCTGTCATTATTATAAAGCAAGAGTATAACAGGAAAAATGAGAACCCATCTTGATACAAAACAGGATTGGGAGGGAATCACAAAATAAGTTCACATCCATCTATATGATGGCTAACACTATTCCACCATCAGTGCAGTGCAGGGAATTTCGAAAGGAGTTTCAGGGATGTGATTGCATCAATCTTAGTATCATGCAGCAGAAGTTGCACTTATGGTTCCTAAGACTGCTGTGGTTCAGACATTTAAAGTTGGACTGGGGTGTAAATAATTTCAGGTTTTGCAAAGTAGACTTGCACTTGCCCATTTTCTGTCTTTAAGTTTCAGGAAAAATATTTGTGAAGATTCAATACAGATAAAACTAATAATTATCAGGCTTTAGAGATAATTATCTGAAATCTGTATCATAGTTTTAAAAGAGGGGCATAGGAATCCTTGTGTTTTTATATAATGCCGCAGATAACTACTACAGTCTATAACATTCGCTATCTTATGAAGTCTGCAAACGTAGGTTATGATTCAACTCTACTTCTCTGGTCGGAGTTCTGTCAGTAGAAAGAGATCAGCAAATTGTCTTCTTCCCTCCTTTCTCTTCAAGCCAAGTATTGCTGTGCCTCAAGCACTATTTGTAATTGGCCATCGAGTGCACAGTACCACTTTCACCTGTCTCTTACACCACATATCTGACACACTGTGAAATAGGTATATCTATTGAGCAGCCATGGAGAGAGGAGACAAGGCACTCTGGACTGGGCTGATAGTAGAGAGGACTATGTCAATAGCATTGTTTTTAAAAAGGGGCTATGTTAAAGTGACTATATCAAATCTTGCCTAGTTTGCATAAAATGGCATGCAAGCATAGACAGAGACCTTTGGGTATCTTATGAAGGAGTTACCAGGAAAGCATGACTACAAAAGAATTATATCTACAAAACATGATAATTTATGGTTAATAGAAACAAAAACCCCAAGTGGCATGGAACAGATATTCAATATTGCAAATTACATGTGTTATATTTTAACAGAACTACACTTTTGATCTAACATTTAATACATTGGTGCATGAACTAAAACATTTAACAGAATTACTATAAGATGTTCATAGTCAAAGATCTGCAATGCAGCCAAGCTCTGACTGTATATGTATGCAGTAATTAGTCTTCCAGGAAAATGGTTATCTACAGTGGAAATGTTTATCTACATTTGAAAACCTTTTTATAGCATGTACAAAGTAAAAAACGGGAGCAGAAATTATCTTTTTATATTTTGTGATAATAGGTACAAATGAATAGTAAAGGAGCAGGGTCACTTATTTCCACGTGCCTGGTGCAGGGTTTCCTGCTGGTTATAACGATACTCAGTAGTTTCATTAACCTTTCCTTTGGTAAAATGTAAAAAATAATTATAGAATGTTGAATCACACAATACATAAACAGTTTTCAAAAAGGGTTTTAAAAAATGAACATTAAATGTCCTGTCTTCTACTCCCTTAAGAAAGATTAAAATTCCATCTTCCCCCACCCTTCAGATAATCAAAAATAAAACTGTCAAAATATTTGTACACTGGACAAACTTTTAAAGTAATGAACACTTAGATACTCCATTATCATCAAAAGTTTTCTTTCCATTTAAATGGAATTAATGGAAATGGAGTATTTTCAGCCGCGTACATAATAAAAAAAAACTACCAGCAAACTGTTGTGAATGCTTTTCAGCTGTTTTCCAAAATCCCACAACAAAATACAACTGCTCTTGAAGGGCACAATTCAGCTTTCCAGAATCATGCTAATTTTCAGAGAAGAATTAAAGTACTGAATGCATGCTTAATTCTCCAATTAAAATGACTAGGACATATACAGAATTCTCTGCATATCATAATCTTTGCTAGATTCAGGAGCTACTTCCAAACCTGTGCCTACGACCCAGTCAAAAATCTCATACCTTTGACTGGATTTTGCCATTCCTGGTTTTTTCTTTCTTACTTGGTTTCATAACCATACATTAGTTTTAAAATAATCAATAGTGAAAAGTTTGACTTTATATTTAGACACCGCTATCATGTTCTTTTAAAAAAGATACATTTTAAACATCACATTTCAGCATTCTATTATCACACCAAAATAAAGTATTAAAATAGAACAGCATCAACCAACTTGTTAAAATATTTAAATCAAGTAAAATGTTAATGTTGTTTGTTGTTTGATTTATGTGGCTACCGAGTGTCCTACCCCAGGGTCCCCTCTGTGAAAACAGTACATTCACTTTATTGCCCATTCTTTTTTGAGTATGGATGGCCACTGAATGACATGAGATGTTGATAGTTCTCACTCCAACTCTTTTCACCACTGTTGCCAGCTGAAATCATCATTGCTGCCGAAAACCAAGAAAAACCCTAGGATGGTAGCAAATATAACTGTGTTTCCTGTGAGGACAAGTGCGCAGGCGCCCCACTTAATCTATGGAGAAAGGAAAGACAAAGTTTAACATACACAAAAAAATATAACATGCATCAATACAGAAGCTGCCTTATTACAGGCATACATAATTGCTCTGTGAATGAGGGAAATGCCATTCTTTCACGAAGTAGTTCTATTTAATGCAAACCAGTTTTAAATTATTTGTTAACACTTAGACTCAGTTACCTAGTGGAAAGGCAAACAACTTGGTATCCTCTGAACTTCAATAACCTCAAACTATTTTTACCAGGTGATGCCCAACACCCACTGATTGAGTGTTATACTGTATATCAAAGGGTTATATAAAATCCGGGGAACTTTCAGAGTTGTTTTTTTGCATCACAACACTTAATGACAGTTTGCATATGTTAACAAAATCTTGTTAACTTGTGCTATGTAGGCTTCTGCATCTTGTCTCAAAGGTGTTTTCTTTCAAAAGGCAGCTAGACTGTTTCATCCTTGAGGAAGACATTTCACTTCTCATCCAAGAAGCTTCATCAGTTCTGGATCGATGAAGCATCTTGAATGAGAAGCAAAATGTCTTCCTCAAGGAAAAAACAGTCCAGTTGCCTTTTAACAAAAAACACCTTTGAGACAATTGTGATCTGGATGACTGAGAATCTCCACAGACCTCTGTATCTTATTCTGAAAGCAAGTATCAAGCATTAAAGGAAAACTGCTACAAAGAAGGAATTACCAACCAGTTCTGCTCTGGCAAATACAATTGGAAGTCCAAATGCTGAAACAACAATGCCTGTTGTAAGAAATATGGCAAGTTCCTTGCAAGCATTACTTGTAGCATCTGTATCTTCAACAACTCTTCTTGCTATGCAGTATGGGATTGGAGAGAGGGTGTAGAAGAACAAAACAAACAGTGGCCAATATTTGCTGAAAGTAAATAAAAAGGCGTATTTTATTTTATATTCTTTCATTTACATTTGCTTCAAAAATCACACTACTCTTATGTAAATATTTTATCTATTTTCCCATTGGGGGTGCATGTGTGTCTAGAGTAAGTTAACATTTATCTTGTTTTGTCTAATTTTAAAAATACTTTTGCTTATGATAATTGAAAATACTACACAAAAACAATACACAGCATTATGTATGTAATGATGGCTTGGGACAGGACTCTCCACCTATAATACTACTCAAGTTGTAGTAGATTTTTGGAATAGGTTCTCTGTAGGTGAAGAATCCCTAGGTAGTACTGTGCAGAGAGCACAAACAAGAAATTGAACAAACAGATTTTGCCAGGTAAGTGTTAATACATTCTGACAGCCTGAAATCTAATCAGAACATAGTCCTTTAAATGTATCTCAATCAGAACAGGAAAAGTGATTAATTAAAGGTAGTGGGAATAAAATATTATACTTTCAAATGCTTCTATTTGCATATCATTATGAATCAGGCTGAAAATTATAAAACAGGCTTAAATTCTGTTGTCACTATTCTGTCTTGAAAAGATGTTACAAGCCAACCTGAAAGATAGAGTAGTACCTTGATACTTGATTGCTTTGAAACTTACTGAATTTGGTATTCAATGCATTTTGATACGAACATTTTGTTCTGGTACTCATCATTTGTTTGGTACTCAACGCACAAGCTAGAATTTTCGGTGTCGGCTGCCTTGTGACTCACTGCATTTGTGGTTAGCTGGCAGGAGGTGCAGATGGCTGAGGAGAGCGATGACTCTGATGAGAGCCCAGGACCATCAGGGAGTGGACTGCTGCCTTCAGATATTGTGGAGGCTGGCAGCAGTGATGAGGAGGTTCCCGAGGAGCCTGCGCCAAGTGCATGTGCGCGAAGGATTACTCGGAGAGAAGAACAATTACAGCAGCACAGGCGACTCGGGAGTAAGGCTGCAAGGTAATGGCCCCTCCCTCAAGAGGATAAAAGCCAGGTCTGGAAAAGCGTTCTTTGCAGAAAGCAAAGAGGCTCTTAAACTTAACTGGTGGACATATTAGTTCGCTTGAAGAATTCTGCAAATTAGTTCTTATCTCTGGGTTTTTGGCAGCCTTGACAAACAACTTGGCAAGGCTCTTTCTTGTGAGAGCTAATTGTTGGAAAGCAGCCTTTTATCTGTAAAGGAACAGAATTGTGATTAAACCTTAAAATGTGGGGGCTGCTGTCTTTGTCTGCTTGCTCTCTGGGAACCCGGCTGGGTCAGAACAACATTATTCCTTATGAGAAAAAATTGTTTGGTACTCATGGTGCCTCCCAGAGTCAATTAACAATGAATACCAAGGTACTACTTTCGGCATAATGATCTGAAAAGCAGTCAACAGGAACAAAACAAAACAATTTCATAGAATACTTAAAATGGCTATTTTTGCTTGGAAAAGCTGCCTTCTTTCACTCAGAGGGCTGCTGGACCTTTACTGAAATCAGCATAGATGTTCTGTGTTTATTTAATTTTGTAAACTGCAAGAAAACAAAGAAACACAATACCTGTAATCTGGAAGGGCACAACCAAGCATCAGGAACATTAGTCCAACAGCTCCTCCAAAAGACAAGCTGATTAAAGCTGTAAAGGCAGATGTAAACCTTTGTCAGTTACAAAACTGTATGAGCATTTTGCTTCAACAAACACTAAATATAGGAAAAAGAAAATCAAGATTTTGTTTCTGTTTTTGAACCTATTACTTCTTTTTCAACTATTGTGCACAAACAAAATACACAACACTTTTATTTTTACCATAAAAACTCCAGTGAACTTGAAGGAAAAGTGAAACATTTAGTGTGAAATACCCTTATCTCCATTTAGAGATATACATATTGATTTATACATTTATAAATTATATTATAAATTTTCTGTATCACATTTGTTATATGTTATATTATGTAATCATTCCATAAAATGAAAAAGAGCTTATATATGCATGTTTATGCTTTGTTACAATATGTCACTGCTATTGATAACTGATTTTTTGAACATTCCCTTTTTTTTAATTTGCCTCTTTCTGTCAAGTTGCCACAGGTTTTATGATTATTTATATTATTGCTGCAGATTTTCAAGAGGAAAGTCTGGACATTAATAGTGTATTAATTGATACTGCATTAAGTATCATTAACACAGGAACATTTAAAAAAAACTTCTCACTGATCTTAAAAAGACTTTATAGGAAATATCTGAGTCACCTTTCTATTGTTATAAAAATAAGAAGTCAAGGTACATTGAGAAAAACCGAATTGCCTTTATAAATTTATAGAGGAAGCAAGATCCTGGAGTAACGAAAATTTATGTGACTAATCTCTGAGGTAAGGGCTGTATTACGTTTTAGTCATATTAATTGTAACCTTGCTGATCGATAATTAAATATTTATGATCAGTTTTACTTTAATGTTTCTCCTTCCTCTTCCTATTTTCCACATAACAACTCTGTAAATTGGGTTGGGCTGAGAGAGTCACTGGCTCAGTCACACAACCAGCTTTCATGTCTAAGGCAGGACTAGAACACATGATCTCTTGGTTTCTAGCCTGGTGCCTTAATCACTAGACCAAACTGGCTCTCATATTGGTTAAAACTCCCCCCCCTCCCCAGCCAAAGTATGCTCATTCAAATGTCTGATGTGCTTCCACCAACGATGCAGCACATCCAATTCTCACCAGCTTTGAAACTGGTCTCTAGCAAGTTTTGCCTGGTACAATTATATCACTCCTGGTTAAAGGTTTTTTTTTGCTAAAACAGCCTTTTCCTCTTTGAACAATAAACATCTGACAGGATACATTGTGCGATAAAATGATTTTACAGACATTACTTCAATAATCTTTAAAATTCAGTGAAGTAGTTTATTGGTATTTAAATAATAAACAATATATGCTAATACTAGGTCCTTGGAAGGACTCAATAGGTGGATAAAAATGCCAAATCCACTCTAAACATCTGGGTGTGTGACAAATCATAATAATAACAATACTTTTAATGGCGTCAAATTTGCAAATCCCAAATTCTTGAATAGGATTTAATAAGTGGATAAAAATGCCAAATCCAGCCTAAACATCTGGCTGACTATGTACTCAACCATAATAATGATGTATATGAAGGCCAACCCCAGCTAAAAAATTGGCAGCTGTGATTTCATGTTGTGTATAAATAATAATAAATTCACAAGACACCACATGTTGTTGCAAAGAGGAAAATGTGGATAATTGATGTGGCAATACCAGGGGATAGTGGAAGACAAAGAACTGGAGAAGATCACAAAGTATCAAGATCTGAAAATTGAAACTGAAAGATTATGGCATAAACTGGCCCTGTGGTCCCAGTAGTTATAGACTGGATACCATATCAAAAACTCTTTGGCAGTGCTTGGTAAATTTGTGCACTAACAAAATTTCCATCTGTCAATTTGCTGCTTGGAATTGCACATATGTGATGCCAATACATTACAACATCCTAAGTTCTTGGGAAGATCTCAATGTATATGAAGATCAAAACTAGTTAAAGAATTGGCAGCTTCCACTGTATATTTTATTATGGCAGGATTTGGCATTTTTATCCACCCATCAAATACTTCACAAGGGTCTGAAATACACAGATGTTGATGTCTGATGATGTTAAAAGTATCATAAGTAAAGCTGCCCTTTCAAACTGACCAATTGTTATTGGTGTCAATACTGACAGTGTTCAAATGGTGCTCTGGTTGTTTTGGGATTTGATCCAAGGTGCCTATAACCATTGGCATTTTACTTTCTTTTGCCACAATCATTTTATTTTGATTTGAAGGTTTTGGGAATTTAGTGATTTTCTCCAATTGTTTTCGTTCTATTATGCTGTCTTCAGGTTCTGCCAGGTATACTAACCAAACTATTATGATCATCATCAACATCATCATCTCAACTTGTCACATTGCTATTTTTATGGTCCTCTTTGTAACATTACCCTAAATTGCTATGTAGAACACATATTTCAGCCTTTTTTCATGCATGCACTGAAAATAAAAATATAAAATACCCACAAATACCGCTATGGGTATTCACAGATATGGTTAATGATTGAATCACACCAAAGCAAAATAAAACTTCAAAATACTTTTTTTTAAAAAAGTTATTAAATGTACAGTAGTGCTCCCTTTTTACTCGTTTTCAAAATAAAATAGATATTTCTATCAAACCTATCTCTAACAGCTATGCAGTCCCAACATATGCATACAGTACTTATTTAGAATTCCTAGAAATTCCTGAACAGTGAAAGACTCGACAAGAGTACTGGTATTTCATCTATTTCACAAATAATAACACGCATCGCATTGATGTACAGTGTCAGGACTTTATCAGGCTGTGTTTTTGTTTTTGTTTTCCCCCCTGCCAGGCTTATCCCACTAAAAATCAGTTTCGTCTTACGTGTTGCAAGAATGAGTACATCAGGATCTACATTCAGACAGAGGAGAAACGGGGACTGGACTCGAATATCGCCGGGAGAGCATGAATTTAGTGAAGTCTGGCAGAGCCGAAGACGTCATTCCTTTCCTAAATTTCCTTTCCGCCCATCAGCCTTGGGAAGATACCCTTCGTGGTCTGCCGCTCCCTGACACTCATCGATCTCTGCAGCCGGAGGCTTTATGCAAGCCAGCAGGACTAACCATCACGTATTCTGTCATCCTGCAACCCAGCCGTCTAGATAAGAGCTGCCATCCTAGACCCAAAAGCTTGAAAGTTGAGTCCAATGACAAGCACAGGCCTCACGGTGCTTTTCAAGGCTGCCCTGCGGCGGTTGCCCAGTCAAGCAGCGCCGAGCCCTGTTTTTCTCATCGGGCAGAGGCAGGCAAAAGGAGACAACGGAGGGGCGGCCCTCTCCACAGGCCCGCTCTCAAACCTCAATGCACCGGGGCAGGCTGAGTTGTCATGGAAACCCAGCGAAGGGGTTTTCCCCCCTCCCCCGCAACATTGCCGGCGTGCGTCATCGCCAGGGTGGGGGCGACGCCCCTCCCCTCCACCAACTGCCTGATCTGGGTGGGGGGGATGGGGATCCGATCCCCAAGTAGCTCCCCTCCTCCCGTGCCCTTCCCCGAAATCAACCCAACGAGGCTACCTTTGATGCCGGCCATGGTGCTGCTTTACAGTATTACTTCGCCCAGGCCGCTCCCGACCAACACCAAGGGGAAGGAACGCGGCTAGACAAGCCCCGGAAGTGCGCGCTGGAAACAGGGGCGATACTTCCGACGAATCGCGAGCTCCGAAACGGCGGGCCTAACTTCGGAACGTAAGGCAGAAGCTTCGTGTTTGTATCCTGTTTTCCCTGCCCAGGGAAGAGCCGTTTTTTACCGAAACAGAAGAACGAAATCTTAGGACAGTTAGCGGACGGGTCGAGTTGTTGTTGCCTCCACTCGGCAACAGAAGTCACGAGTGATAATACAAACAAGGACCCTAAGTTATGGAGATTCTCAGTCATCCAGGTTATGGTTGTCCCAACGGTGGGGCTTTTTTGTGTGTGTGTGTGTGTGTGTTTTGCTTTTTTTCAAGAGGTAACTGGCCTTTCTGGTTTTTATTTGAAGACGTTTCGCTTCTCATCCAAGACGCTTTTTCAGCTCCAAGCAGGATGCAAATCACCAGCTGCCTGCTCTGCAAGGAATATAAATCCTGTCATCTCAACAAGCCTCTTGGATGAGAAGCAAAAACATCTTCAAAGAAAAAAAAACAAAACCAGAAAGTCCAGTTGCCTCTTGGAAAAACCCCTTTGGGACAAGAACTTAGGTTTACCATGATTAAAAGAAACGTGGGGAGAGAGAAAAAAAAAAACTAAAAAAGACCCCCTTGATTGATTGATATGCCATCAATTGATTATGTGCCATGTTTTCAGTGACCACATAAATTTTGTTTATGATGATCTGTCTTGATTTGTTTTTTTTTTTTTCAGTGCTTCCAATAGATCACTCATCAACACTTGTAATACAGTCCATCCACTGCTGGTTGTCTTTTCACTTTTGTTAATATTAAAGCCTTTTGATTTCAAAATAAAGCTAATTCAATCTATTGAATCTTGACTCTATAGAGACATATTGCTCCATTTTCTTCTGGCTTTTTTCAAGTCTTGTCTTTTTAAACTCTTTTAGGGCTTGCAGGAGGTTGTTGGACAAAATATCCAAAAATAGTTTGGAAAGTTTATTATTATTAGACTGTAAGAGTGATTTCATTAGTAATTTGCCATATATTATTATTGTACATATATAGTTGCAGTCATTTTATAAATGGACTGAATGGTTAAAAAGATTTTTTTTTCTGCTTTTTATTACAAAACAATGAATCAGCACAATTAAGGTAACAGCCAGATATTGTTAAATAGAAGTTATGGTAGATCCACCAGCTTATCTTGCTTGCAGACACAAGATGACACCAGACTTACTTTTCATCATTATTTGTGTTAATCTTCCCAACCTAGTATTTTTTATTATGCCACAAAAAGGCCTTGTCTGTTCTGAAAGCCTGGTTGATTGTACAAGCACACATACCTATTTTATCTAGAAAGTTCCAGATTCAACAATTATTTAGAATATTGCTTATTCTTCTTTACTGATTCCAATTGCACAAAAAAAGCACAAAATTTGGGGAAATAGATTCATGATATAGAAATGATTTTCATATTTTAATAAATTATCTTAAGTTTTGTATGGTTGGAAATAACTGTTAACAAAATATTAAGATTTATTTTGAGAAATTGTGACCAATGTTATATAAATAAAGTCAAAAGAGTAGAATACTGAAAATCATTGTGACTAAAGGAGAGCAACTTTGAAAAAAATAGCCTATCATTCTGTGTCATACAAAGCATGGCCAGATGCATTCAGGAAGCTCACAAATAATAATTGTCTTACATGGAATGTCCCAAGTGAATATTTTAATAACCACTTGTCATGGATATGGAGTTTATTTGGGGCAATCTCTTTGTCTCTCTAAGCTCAGCCCTCCACACAGGTAGCTATTTCGCAAAACATAAAAGGCAGAAACATGCTGCACCTTAAATTGGTTAAACTAAAGTTAGGGTAAATATTATGGCCTTTCATTAGTATATTTGGTTCCCTTTGAAATCCATCCAAATGTTGATGTTCACCACAATTAATGGCAACAAATCTCATCATTTAATTCTATTATATAAAGATCATTTATCAGCCCTAAATTTCTCTTTGTTTGGTTTCTAAGGATAATCCCAAATTCTTACTCTATAAATAAGCATATAAATGGTATAGCTAATAACTTAGAGTAAAATAAACAGTGAAGATCTAGTTACTTATTTTTAAAGGCTTCAAACCTGACTTTGTAACATCATCTGCAAAGCCTTAAAACTATGTATGTATTGAAAAATGTTTTTCAATTTTATTTTTCAATGTTATTTTTGAAAAACAAAAATAAATACCATGGGACTAAAAGCTTGGATAACTCTTATTTTATTCCAAATAGTTTCCATTTCAGCTTCAGAGGACACATAAAGCAGCAAACCTGGTTAAAGGGTTATTTTGCAAACTTATCCACCTTTTTTAAGGTAAGCACAATTCTTCCATAGAAAGTTTCAAAAATTTTACTAGAGCTCTGGGATAGAAACATTCAGATAACTAGATCAAACAAATTCAGAAAATCCTAATTTGTTGCTTTCATCTAATGATTATCCCAATTTTTAATTAGTTTGGCCTAGTGGTTAAGGCACTAGGCTAAAAATCTGGTGACTGAGTTCTAGTCCCATATTGTTACTCATCTAGAAAGTTAGCAACTTACCCTTCTCCTAGAAGAATGAAATATTCTAGTGTTAGAAGAAATATCCTTCTGGGTTCAGTTTCAAGGGGGGAAGAAAGACACTGGAACATAGTGACTGCTTGGAAAGATGGTTTAAGGTGGACAGGACCACATGGCTTGGAGTTCCAAAGTGAAAAGGATGACCACATACTTCAACATGTTGGGTGAAGGAAAAGAAAAGGGCAGGATACTGAGAGACATTTGGTTTTATGCCTTTTGTTGGGATTTGAATTTGAGTTTGTATTCTAATTGGTTGTCAGATTCCACGCAGAGGCAACTCTGTAGGTTGTCCTGAATCCCAGGCTTGCATTGTTCCAAATCAATAAGTCCTAGGTTTAATTTTAAGGGGAACAGTGATGTTCACTAATGGCTTAATTATAATTAGCTGTTTACACTGGTTTTATCTTTTGCCCTTTTTTGTATCCTGGTCAGACATTGTTGGAACTGGAATGGATTATAAAGATTGCAATATGATTAAGAAATCTGATTTAGAATGCAATGTTCTTTTGTTCAGAAGTCATCTATTACTCAATAGAAAGCACTTCAAAGTATATGCATTTCGTTCATTCAACAAACTAATCAAGCTGTTGTTAAAAGACCATCTTGTTCTTAGACCAAGATTGGGCCAACAACAGCTGCCTCGGTGAAATGCTCTCTAATGGTTTCTTTATTCCTTATTACCATCTGCAATTCACTACGGATTTCATACTCATGAGACAATCTGCTTAGAATTCGGCAATGTTTCCTTAAGGAGCAGCTTTCTGATTCCTTACCCCCACTTGTCTTTGCAAACGCGGAGGAGATTCTTACTAATTCCCGGTGCTATGGATTACAACAAAGTAGGAAAGCGAGAACGCCAAAAAAGGAGATGAGGTAAACGAGTGGGAATTTTAAACAGACTAAGGAATGGGGGAGGGAGGTAACTCCTCTCCCTTCAATCTTTCTGACTAATTTACACTCACTTGCTAACAAGAGGGATGAAATTCATTCCTTAAATAGATGGAATTCTGATTTCTATAATGCTGCAGTTCTTTGTTTTACTGAAACCTGGCTTAATCCACAAATTCATGGGGACAACACCATATACATCCCAGGATTTCAGACATTTAGATCAGACAGAATTGAAGAGACATCAGGTAAAACAAAGGGCGGAGGATTATGTTTATATATCAACAGCTGGTCTCAGGATATAACTATAATATATAAGTTATGTGATGAAAACTAAAGTCTTTACACATCAACTGCAAGCCATTTTACTCTCCACGTGAGTTCTCATTTCTCCTAATAGCTGTGTATGTTCCTCCACAAGCCTGTGTAAACAAGGCATTAAGAACTCTTGCTGATCAAATTATAGAGGCTGAAGCAGAACACCCAGGTTCCCTTCCCATCATTTTAGGAGTTTTCAATCAAGAAAATTTAAGGAAAGAGCTCCCATAATATTTCCAGCATGTAAATTGTCTCACCAGAGGCAAAAATACTTGAGACCACTGCTACACAACAGTGGTTACAACACTGCTACACAACATAAAAGATGCTTATAGGTCTTTACCATGAGCAGCTGTGGGACACTCTGACCACTGCATGATTCACCTTGTACCTGCCTACAGACAAAGACTTAAAACCACGAAACCAACAATTAAATCAGTGAAGAGTTGGTGGAATGAGGCAAAGCTGAAACTCCAGGCCTGCCTTGATTGCACTGATTGGAATATTTTTGAAGATGCCTCTGCAGACCTAGATGAGCTCACAGATACATCAGCTTCTGCGAAGACTTCTGTGTACCAACAAGGAACCTGCAAATATATAGTAACAATAAACCTTAGTTCACAGCTAAACTTAAGCAGCTACATCATTCCAAAGAGGAAGCCTATAGAAAAGGTGACAGAATGCTGTACAATCAGGCCAGAAACATATTAGCAAGAGAGATCAGAGCAGCAAAAAGAAACTACTCTGAAAAGTTAAGGAATCAGTTCTCAACAAATGAACCAGCAAACACGTGGAAAACTCTTAAAAACATCACTGGCTTCAGCAAACTTTCTTCCCAGGCAGAAGGAAATCAACAACAAGCTGATGACCTGAATGTGTTTTATTGCAGGTTTGAAAAGAAAGTACAGCCACCTATCTCCACAACCCATATCTCAAAACACACCAACAACAGCCAAGCCTCCTATAACTGGCCCCAATTCATTGGGTTCACAACCTCTGGTGATCACAGAAAAAGTAGTGCAAGATCTATTACACAGACAAAAGTCAGGAAAAGCACCAGGGCCAGACAAGAACTAAAAAAAATACTGGAACTACGCCACCTTCGGTCCGATCTAAGTATAGTATATAAAATCATACATTGCAATATCCTACCTGTCAATGAATACTTCAGCTTCAAACATAACAATACAAGAGCATACAATAGATACAAACTCAAGGTTAATCACCAAACTTGATTGCAGGAAATACGACTTCAGCAACAGAGTGGTCAATATCTGGAATACTCTACCTGACTGTGGTTTCTTCCCCAAACCCCAAAAACTTGAACCTTAAACTGTCTACTATTGACCTCACCCCTTTCCTAAGAGGTCTGTGGGGATGCACATAAGCGCACGAAAGTGCCTACCATTCCTGTCCTATTGATTCTTTTTATTTTTCTTACACATATCCATTTCATGTATTCATAACTATGTTTATACTTATACCAATTATCTTGTAAGTGATTGACAAATCAAATAAATAAAGATAACTCCTTGCTTAAAAGTCTGTGCTGACCAATTGGCCCCCATCTTCACCCGAATCTTCAATAGATCACTAGAGATGTGCTATGTTCCTTCCTGCTTCAAATGTTCTACCATCATCCATGCCAAAGAAGCCCTCCGTCAAGGAACTAAATGAATACAGACCAGTTGCTCTAACGTCTGTAGTTATGAAAATCTTTGAAAGGCTTGTGCTGTCCCATTTGAAAACCATCACGGATCCGCTGTTAGATCCCATGCAGTTTGCATACCGAGCAAATAGATCAACAGATGATGCTGTTAACATGGCTCTGCATTTCATCCTACAACACCGTGAATCTCCAAATACCTATGCAAGGGTCCTCTTTGTAGACTTCAGTTCGGCATTCAATACCATCATTCCAGACACTCTTCTAAGTAAATTAAACCAACTAGCGGAACCCGAACACACTTGTAAGTGAATCATAAGCTTCCTAACAGACAGGAAGCAGCAGGTGAGGCAAAGCAGAATCACATCCGATACCTGTACAATCAGCACAGCCACCCCCCCAAGGTTGTGTGCTTTCTCCACTTCTCCCTATATACCAATGACTGTATCTCAAATGATCCATCTGTTAAAATACTGAAATTTGCTGATGACACAACATTGATTGGTCTCATTCAAGACAACGACGAATCTGCAGACAGACAGGAGGTTATATAATTTGCCTCGTGGTGTAACTGGAACAATCTGGAACTGAACGCACTCAAAACCGTAGAAATGGTGGTAGACTTTAGAAGAAACCCTCCCATACTACCACCTCTTACAATACCAGACAACACAGTATCAACAGTAGAGACCTTCAAATTTCTCAGTTCTATCATATCACCAGACCTAAAATAGACACCTAACATCAAAAATGTCATCAAAAAAGCACAACAAAGAATGTTCTTTCTGCGCCAGCTCAGGAAGCTCAAACTGCCCAAGGAGCTGCTAATAAAGTTCTACAGAGGAGTTATTGAGTCTTGTCATTTGCACCTCTATAACTGTCTGGTTTGGTTCTGCAACCCAGCAGGACAGACACAGACTTCAGAGGATAATTAGGATTGCAGAAAAAACAATTGCTACCCACCTGCTTTCAATCGAGGACCTGTATACTGCAATGAGTCAAAAAGAGGGCTGTGAAAATATTTACAGACCTGGACATAAACTGTGTCAACTCCTATCCTCAAAACGACGCCGTAGAGCACTGCACACCAGAACAACTAGACACAAGGACAATTTTTTCCCAAACGTCATCACTCTGCTAAACAAATAATTTCCTCAACACTGTTCCAACTATTTACAAAGTCTGCACTGCTATTACTATTAACCTTCTCATCACTCCTTTTCGCCCATCTCCTCCCACTTGTTGACTGTATGAATGTAACTCCGTTGCTTGTACCCTTCCCATTTATATGGACTGTTTCCTAGTTTGATCTGATTGCTTACTGTACCCTATGACTACCATGAAGTGTTGCACCTTATGATTCTTGATTCTTAACGAATGTATCTTTTCTTTTACGTATGCTGAGAGTATTTTCACTGACAAATTCCCTGTGCGTCCAGGAGACACTTGGCCAATATTCTATTCTATTCTAAAAAGTACAAGACCGATTTTTCCTCGGTGTTTATCAATCTTAACATCGCAACCTCTCGAGAAATCTTACTTCTGTCTCTGGTCGTGGCTAATTTTTTTCTGCCACCAGGCATTTGGTCATTTCAGACGTTGCAACCTTTTCTTGGGTTCAGAGAACAACCTTGAATGATACCCTGTTGGAAACACGAGTATTTTTTTTTAGAAGCTCAACACAGATTTGTCTGTTTGTCCAATTTATACAACCGCCCATCTCACCACAAGCGACTCCGAGCGACATGCAACACTCCTTGAAGTCAAAGGCATTCTTTGCTGCAGATGACTCACCGGAAGAAGACAAACCCATGCTAAACACCCATCAACAACTCGATTGGCTGTTCAGAGCGTACCATAGATTTTCGTCACGCTGACTTTCCTGGGCAGCGCCCGGGAGCCAATCGGATGGCTGGGGGAGAGCGGGGCTTTCCTACCATTTCCATTGTTCCGAGAAGATTTCCTTCCGCTCAGTCGTAACTGGAGCGCGGACCGAACTCGGCTTCTCTGGAGATGGCGCCGCCGGGCCTCACCGCCGGCTGACGAAACGGTCGCTCGCCTCAGAAAGGCAATCCGAAGAGCCAATCAGTGTCGGCGAGGGCGGAGCCGCGAAACCCCGTTGCCATGGGCGGAAAAGGCTGGAGCGGCGCCGTTCCGTTTCTCCGTCAAAGGGCTAAAATGGAGGCGTCTCTGAGGCGATTGCTTCTGCCGCTGTTGGTGGTGCTGACGGGAACGTCTTCAGCGATGGGCTGGGAACAGCCGGGTAAGGCGAGGAACGGACTCACCAGGCGACCCTCTTTCGGAAGCCTGCCTCTCGGTTCACGCCGGTCGGGGAGGAATCGTGGCTCTCCGCGTCACTGACTTGACGCTGGTGTCTGGTTCAGAGGGTTTTCACCTCGGAAACGGCATCTTTTCGAGGCTAGGAGGACGGCGGCCATTTCCTGATGCCCCGCGCAGCTTTTGATGGGGAAAGTGCGATGTACTGACGGGCGTTGGCCTTCTTAAAGAAGACATTTTAGAAGCCATTTGTCGCATATGTCAGTCGTAACCAACCGCTGCAGGTTTCTTCGAAGACACTGGTTGGGTTCAAAGTGCCCCATTCATCCATAAACACCCCCACCCCCCACTGCAACGTCTTTCTAACAGAATTAAATGTTTCAGGTCACGCTTGCACGGGATGTTGATTAACTGTCTTTTTTGTTTTTATTTCTATTACGTTGCTGCCCAGAATCGATATAGCAGGTGTGAATGATGTGGTCTCGTGCAATGTGTAAATATGGTCATTGGGATGTATAAAAAGTGATTTTAGGGTTTTCCCAATCCTATCCTTGGGGTTTATTCGATAAAATAGATTTGAAAGGAACCATGATTTGTGGGAATCCAGTCACTTTTGAGGATGTTTTCCTAAGTAATTGCATAGGACATTTTGGAGCAAATTGAAGCTCTTCCTTCACAAATTCTTGAATATTATATACTAAAGAAACAGGGAGAGGTACCCATATATTGCTTGTGAAGTTCTCAAAACTTGTGGTTGGATACTTGATAAAATGGGATAATTGGTGAACAAATAAAGCAAAATTAATTAGAGAGCATAGATGTTAACTTTAATCTTAGATATATTCTTTATGAAAGCACATTCTATGTCATCAAAATATACAGTCTAACAGAGAAAATACTGGTCTGTGTAGAGATGGACAGACTGACGTTAGAACTTCAAGATAAGGGTGAGACAGCATACTATGAAGTTTGGAATAAAATGTGCTAGTGGTTGGATTTGAGAAAAAGAAGTCGGAACAGAAAATATTGATGGTTTACAGGATTGAAGGTGGAAGATATTTAGATAAATTTGTTTTGTTCGGAAAACACACGAGGTAGACCGGGTTCCAACAACAAATACTTTATTCTTTAACTAGTCAGTAAATAGGAAAACTTGGCTGAAGCCGAGGCCAGCCTTTTATACAGGCTGGCTTGCCTGCTTGCAGCCAATGGCAGTTGCTTAAATTTGCCGCCTTTTAGCAGCTCTTTGGATTGGTTCCTAGTGAACCAATCCAATGCTTAGTTTATTTGACCAATCAGGTTTGCAGATTTGGAGTCACCCACTTTACATATAGAACACCCCTCCCCTCTTAGTTCAGTCCTACGTGGTGACGTAGTCTCGCAGGTAGGCGGGGCTTTTCCGGACTTGATTTGACTTGCGCGGTTCATTCTTAGTGAAGTCTTCGACTGGTTCGGATGGGGCTGCTGTGTTGTCCGTTCTTCTCCCTGGAACCGTCTGGAAGGGTGAGTCAGCCATTTTACCGCCGCCTGAGTTTCTTAGGCTGGCGGTTTTGCCGCTCCCTCCCGTTTCCTCTGGGCAGGTCGAGCTGGCCTGGCTGGCCCCTTCCGATGGGCTCTTCACGCAAGTTTCTCCAAACAGTGAGTCTTTTATTTGCTCTTTTTGATTATATGTTTCATTGGTTTTGATTTTAAACAGTTCTTTATTTACTTCTCGCCTTTCCCCCCCCACCTTGGTTTGCAATTCGTCGGTTTTGTCGGTGAATGGTTGTAAGTCTGTGGTTCTCTCTATAATTCGGGATCGAAGCTGGTCTATGTGCCGCTTCCATTCCCTGCCATCCTCTATTATTAATCGGTAGGATTTGGGGCCTGTGATTTGGGTAATCTGTCCTGGTAGC
This sequence comes from Laticauda colubrina, assembly GCA_015471245.1. Taxonomy (NCBI): domain Eukaryota; kingdom Metazoa; phylum Chordata; class Lepidosauria; order Squamata; family Elapidae; genus Laticauda; species Laticauda colubrina. The sequence continues at coordinate 10,878,758 of BLBF01000004.1, read as the reverse complement.
CATACCGGGTCCCCGGTGAAGTTTTTAGTGTATACGAAATCGCCTATTTCGAATTGTCTAAACCGTGTAGAGGAGTCGGGGGTTTTCTGGAGTAAAATTTGGGTGTAACCTATCAAGGTGTGATCTTAACTTTCGCCCCATAAGTAATTCTGCTGGGGACTTGTTGGTTATGGTACTGGGCGTTATGTGCTGGAGTGGGAGCAAACGGTTTACTTTCTGTTGGACATCTCCAGCGTCCATTCTTTCTAAACCTTCTTTAGTAAACCGGACCATTCTCTCAGCCCTGCCATTCGCAGCCGGGTGAGCCGGCACGGTTAGGGCATGTCTTATACCTAGGGAGGCTAGGTATTGCTCAAATTGTATGCTGGTTAGCTGTGGCCCATTATCTGAGACAAGAACGTCCGGTATGCCATGGGTGGTAAAAAGGTTGTCCAGCTTTTTAATTACAGTTTCTGTTGTCGTTGATGGCATAACTTTTACTTCAAGCCAATTCGAATAGGCATCAACGACAATCAGAAAGGTATGCCCCTTGGTAGGACCCGCGAAATCAATGTGTATTCTTGACCAAGGTCCCCGAGGGGTTTCCCAGTCCTTCACGGGTGCTTTTGGTGGGGACGGTCTAATTGCCTGGCATTTGTTGCATGAGCTTGCCCAATACTCTATGTCCTTATCAATACCCGGCCACCAAACATAACTTCTAGCAAGGCTTTTCATCTTAACCATTCCCGGGTGCCCTTCATGTAACAACCTAAGTACCCTGGGTTGTAATTTGGCAGGAATTACCACTCGATCACCCCACAACAAACACCCCTTTTGGATTGAAAGTTCAGTCTGTCTGGACCGGAAAGGTTTAAAGTTTTCAGTTTTTTGATTTTCCGGCCAGCCTTTACCTACCCAGCTAAGAACGCGGGCAGTCAATGAGTCTTTCGCGGTGGCTCTGGCGACATCATAAGCTGATATGGGTAGATCGGGGCAAGTCTCAATTTGTAGCGTTGTCATCGCCGGTGCCGGATCTTCGTTGGTTGCTGGTAAGGGTGCTCTGCTCAAAGCGTCCGCATGGGAAATTTGTTTCCCTGGGCGATGTGTCAGAGTGTAGGAATAAGCTGCTAGGAACTCTGACCATCTAGTCATTCTTGGGGACAGTATATTAGGTGTTGGCTTGTTTCCCGCCAAAATCCCCATCAGCGGTTTGTGGTCCGTTATGATTTGAAAAGTCCGCCCATATAAGTACTCGTGAAAGCGTTTTACTCCAGCGACAATTGCTAGAGCTTCCCTGTCCAATTGGCTGTAATTCCGCTCGGTTTTGGATAGAGTCCTAGAGTAATATGCGACGGGTGCTTCTCTGCCATCAGGTAGTTGGTGGCTCAGGATGGCACCTACTCCGTATGGTGAGGCGTCGCAGGTCACTCTTAATGGCAGTGTGTTGCTAAATTGGATGAGAACGTTTGAGGATGTTAGCAAGCTTTTAATATTTTGGAAGGCTTTTTTTTCTTTGTAACCCCAAGTCCAAGTTGCCTTCTTGTCTAAAAGATGGTGTAACGGTTCTGCTATAGTGGCCTTGTTTGGCAGGAACACATTATAGAAATTAATTAGCCCTAAAAATGCTTGTAGTTCGGTTTTATTTCTTGGTTCAGGTGCGTCTTTGATTGCTTTAACTTTTTTGTCTGTAGGGTGGATACCCTCTCCGTCTATTGAGTAGCCCAGGAATTCGACACTATTCTTAATTAAACAGCACTTTTCTCTTTTTACCTTGAGGCCAGATTCCCTAAACTTAGTTAATACTTCTTTGAGTCTTTTCCTTAATTGAGTTTCATCTCTGGCCGAGGTTAGGACGTCGTCAAAATAGGGAACGACTCCTTGTATGCCATTTAGAAGGCGTTCCATCAGACTCTGGAAAACGCCAGGGGCCACGCTTACTCCAAATTGGAGCCGGTGACATTTGAATGCGCCTTTATGGGTGACTATTGTCTGTGCTTCTGCTGTTTCTGGGTCCACTGGGAGTTGTTGATAGGCTTGTGCCAAGTCGAGTTTAGCAAAATCTTTGTCCTTTCCCAGGGAGTGAAGCAAATGCTGGACTACTGGCACCGGGTATGCGCTTGGTTGTAATGCGTGGTTCAGGGTAGCCTTATAGTCACCACAGATTCTAATGGACCCGTCAGGTTTTATGGGTGTGACAATAGGCGTTTCCCACTTGGCATGGTCCACAGGTTCTAACACCCCTTGGGCTATTAATTTGTCCAGCTGTTCCTCTATTTTTGCCTTTAGTGCAAAAGGAACTCGCCTGGCTTTTATTCTTCGTGGGGCTATTTGGGGGTTTAGATTGAAAGAAATGGGATTTCCCCGATACTTGCCAAGTGAGCCGTCAAAAACGTCCTGGAATTCTCGGATGAGGTCGTCTTCCCAGCCGGTTGTAGTCACTCGATCGATCCCGGTCATCCCGATGCCCAATGGCGCGAACCATTCAATGCCCAGGAGGCTTGGTCTGTCTTGGTCGACTATGGTCAGCGGTAGCACCTTGACGTGTTGTTTGTAGGCGACTCGGAATTGTCCCATGCCTACCACAGGGATTTGGTTTCCCTGATAGTCCTTGAGGGTTAGGTGCTGCTTCTTCAATTCTTTGGGTTTGATACCTGGGACTAGCTGTCTTATTGTGTCCCACGATACCATGGAGAGGAAGGACCCCGAGTCCACTTCCATCTTGCAGTGTTTTCCTTCGATTTTTACGATGACTTTAATTTTCTTCCCACTTTCCGTCTGAGCGCTCTTTATCATGACAGTTTGGTGTGTATTGGCTCGCTTCTCTTGTTGCCACTTTCTCTCAGCTCGTTTAGGCTCAGCTCGTGTTGGGGAATTTCTGCGTCTCGTTGGGCTGTGGTATTTTTTGTTCCTGCAGACCTTCTCGATGTGCCCTCATTTCTTGCAATGCCGGCAGATGGCATCGAGAAATATGCATTCGGCTCGGGGATGGTTTCCTCCGCAGCCAGCGCATTCCCGCCAATTTCTTCTTTCGCGCTCTTTTCTGTTCGTGAGCAAACGGTGGACCTCGTCGTCTTCTTCGCTCGATTCAGCTGTTTTGCCCGACTCTTCGTAGTGGGTTGTGGTGGCAGGCTGCTTTCTGTCTTTGGTTGGTGTTTCTTCGCTGTGTGTGTTCATCTTTTTCATGGCTATGGCAGATTTTTCCACGGCTTCAGCGGCTGTGGCTTCCGCGATGGCTTCGGTAACGGTGATGTTGGGCTTGTCGAGTCTCTCAGGCCCAACATCACGCAATCCCTCATTGCTTCATCAATGTTCAAAAATTCACACTCACCCCCTAATTGTCTAAGGGCAGCGATGAAATCGGCGACGGTCTCTCCCTCTCTCTGGTCTCTGCGGTAAAATTTGTGTCGCTTTATTAAGTTTGACACCATCGGAGCGTAGTGTGCTTTGAGGACTCTTTGCAATTCTGTCCACGTTAGTTGTTTAACATCCCGGGGCTTCGCAAGGGCCTTTGCCATCTTGAAAACTGTTGGCCCGCAGTGCGTCAGGAATACAGCTCTCTTGCATTGCTCTGAAATGTCTTCCATTTCATTGCTCTCCAAATACATCTGGAAGCGATCAGCATAGGAATCCCAATCCTCTTCGTTGGGATTGAAGGGTGTGGGCGGTGCGTTGTTTCCAGACATCTTGGTTGTCATCTGGACTTCTTATCACCGCGTGCAGGTTTTTTCCGTTCAGGACGATCCCACCTTCGTCGCCAGTGTTTTGTTCGGAAAACACACGAGGTAGACCGGGTTCCAACAACAAATACTTTATTCTTTAACTAGTCAGTAAATAGGAAAACTTGGCTGAAGCCGAGGCCAGCCTTTTATACAGGCTGGCTTGCCTGCTTGCAGCCAATGGCAGTTGCTTAAATTTGCCGCCTTTTAGCAGCTCTTTGGATTGGTTCCTAGTGAACCAATCCAATGCTTAGTTTATTTGACCAATCAGGTTTGCAGATTTGGAGTCACCCACTTTACATATAGAACAAAATTCAATGGAATATAGTGGATAAAACAATTGTATAAAAAGAGCATAAATGAAGTCTATATTGTAAATATAAATATAAATGAATATGTTAATAGCATCAATGTAGCAATGTAGAATAAGTAGAAGGTTATCTGTTTTATGTGGTTTTATGTTATAGTATGCATGGCAAAGACAAATGCCAGGAAAGTTGCACTGTGTCCAACATTTTAATATTTATTCAATAAAATTTATACATACACACACACACACAAACCTAACAGATATTATTCTGAGAATTTCTTTATTGGCATTAATAAACTCACAAAATCCTAAAATATGTATTTATTATCTTGAATAGTGTTTTATATAATTTATATTCTGTCAGAGAGAGTCCTATTGCGGGATGTCCAAGTCCTGACACTCTACCAGGGAAAGTACACAAATTATCGGAGGACATCTCCAGTGCCCCAGTTGCAATGTACCGGAGGGTCAGCAGGATGTACAGCATATACCCCTGAGGTTGTTCAATGTTACAACAAAGGTTGGGATGGCTCTGATGTGCAGGTATGTTTCTTTGTATATAGGAAAAAACGTCTTGTGGAGTGTATTTGTATAAATGTAACATTAATTAAATGGGTGGCTTTGGAAGACAGAAGAACAATTGTATATATATTTAGGCAAAACTGTCAAACTCCAGGAGGATGCAATAAGGTAAACATTAAAAATGGGGCTGCAAGAGAGAAAAAATTAAATCCATATTCCTTCAAAACAACTTTAATAAGTTTGTCATTGAGTGTTTTTGTCTGGCAGTACTTTGATGTGCATTCTTTCAACCTCTATTACAGTTTTAAAGCCTTACTTATTAGGTTTTAATTAGAATTTTTTTTGAAAGAAAGATATTGTTCTTTAAGTAAAATTACTAAAAATAATGTCAATTTTAAGTCAATGTTCAATTTTGTTTTGTATGTATTGTAGAAAAATAATTCTCTTTTATTTTCAGTGGGAATGTAAAGCACATTTGGATGTTTCATATCGCTTTGGGAAAATTGAAGTAAGCTGTGAAGGCTATGATTACCCAGCTGATCCTTTCATTTTAAAAGGATCATGTGGCTTGGAATACACATTGGAGTTCACGAAGAAAGGACAGCAAAAAGCTGACACCTTTTCTGGGACCTATTATTCTGCAACTTCTCATGATTCATTTGGTTCTGGATTTGGAGTGATCCTAGTAATATTATTTGTTGTTTTTGTTTTTGGCATCTACAAGCTATTCCTCTGTGATAACCGACAACATAATTTCCCTGATGATAATGTACATTCAGGATCCTATGGGCAAAATTATCAAAGCCCACCTCCACCAGGATTTAAATCAAATTACACAGGTAAATCTCTTATGTCACAACAAAAACATTTATTAATAACATTGACAGGTAATCTACTTTTCAAATTCTAGGAAGTTCATTCATTATTAATTATCATTGTTAATGGTATCACTGAATTTTTTTACAGAATTTTGTGTCATGTCTAGCCCATGCTCTTGTTTATATAGCTGGCAGAAATTTCAGGCACAATTAAAATAAGAACTCCTTGTGTTTCTGAGTTGGTCCTTTAGTCTAAAGTCTAGGAAATATACCTTCTAGAAAATAACAGGATAAAAAGAGATACCAATAGTTCCATATTGTTATACAGCAATGTTTAATTTAAAACTTTGGAGAGCTTGTAGGACTCTTCAATTATCTGCTGAGGTATATTATAAAAGCTTTGATCACAAAGATTATTTGATCTAAATCTATATAATTTTATTTAAATTAAGGAGCTACCAGTGGGTCCAGCTATGATTCCAATTCCAGGCCAGGTTTCTGGACTGGATTAGGTGCCGGAGGACTTCTTGGATACTTGATTGGCAACCGAAGGTAATCTTGTCATCTCTTGCAACAATCCTAATTGACAAAAAGGGAATTGCTTCTCCCAAAGGAAAATATTTTTCTTTCATACTAATAATATACTCAGTTGTAAATGTTTTGTTTACATGTTGATTTTTAATATAACAATATAAATGTTTTGAGATAAGTTATCCCACTCATCACTACTGCAGTCAGCATTAAGGAGTAATGCCAGATGCAAAGGTGAATTGATGATCTGGCTGTCTATCTACAGCATCCATATTTTAGGATAAGAATTTTTTGCCTATTAAAGTTTTTTAATAGTTGTCCAATTGGTAGGTATCTCTAGGAATTTTTTTAGAATAACTGAGAAACACTTAAGAAGCAGGTTGTCAGAATACATAGAATTCAGAACCCAGCAGTAATTGGCAGGGATGGGATTCAAATTTTTTAACAACCAGTTCTGTGGGCATGGCTTCGTTGATGGGCATGGCTTGGTGGTCATGTGACTGGTTGGGCATGGCCAACTCAACATCATTCACATCGAGATACGCATCTCCTTGCCTAGCCTCATGACTGTAGGGATGCTGCAACAGTCCTAAGTGTGAAAAATGGTCATCAGTTACTTTTTTCAGTTCCATTGTAACTTTGAATAGTCACTCCACACAAGCAAAGTACCAGCAAAGGAGGGAAAAAAACTCCAGAGAGGTTCCTGAGACAGGAAGTCTCGTCCTGCCAAAAATGTAATAAGGGTTAATGGAGAGGCACTTTCTGTAAGCAACACCAGAATGTTTCCTTCCTGCCTTCTTTATAGGATTAGGCCACTAATTTCTTCTAACAACCGGTTCTCTGAACTGCTTAGAATGTTAACCAGTTCTACAACCGAACAACCGAATAAGTGCGAACTGGTAGAATCCCACCCCTGGTAATTGGTGATAAATTTGTAAAAAAAAAAAAAAAGCTGTCATTGACTCATGCAATACACTTTCAGTTATGTCCTATAGTTCCTTAATATTACATCATTAGGGAAAAAACTCCAGCAGAGATGTTAAAAATACAAGCTGCAGTTTCCAGAGAACAAAGATATGAACAGTTGTAAATTTTAAGGTGACCACTTTAGTAGTACCTGTTTTTCAAATCACAGGTTTTTCTAAACCCTTGTTTGTTTCTTTGTCTTCCTTTTAAAAATAATGGTTATAATGGAAAGAGTGTCAGTATTTTGATAAATTTAATAATTAAAGGCTCCGTTTGGTTATTTTTTGTTGTTAAATAGATTCTCACTTCTCTTTTTACTTTTGTTGCCTCTTAAATTTCTGTGTACAAATATGATCATGTCTTTCATATTAACTATTTCTTATCCATATTGAATTTTGCTTTTATAACTTAAACTTTCAAAGTTTTCGGTCTCTACCCCCATCCCTGGTTTTTCAGTGAAAATTGTATATTCTTCCAAAACCACTGGATTCTGACTTAGTGAACTTTTTTTTAAAAAAGTTTTCAGCTTTTTGCATAAATTATGCAGCTTATATGACTTTTGTACTGAATTTGTATTGTTTGACTGCATTTTTAAAAATGTATAATCTTGTTAAATTTTCCTACTAGCAACGCATACCTTAATGGTAAATCAATGTGTTCTTTGGAAATATTCCTTTTTAAATAGAAATACAACTAAAAAATTACTGAAGAGATATCCTTAGTTTGTTGGAATAATTGAATATATTCCAATTATTTACATATTTGTTCTATGATTATTTGCTGATAGCTAAAGAGCAACTTTACCTTAAATGGCCTTCTACTTCTTTTCTAAATTATTCATCTATAAACATTCTAATTTTGTACTCATGCAAAAACACTAACACTAATTAACATAAATATTTTCTTCCAGGTCACCTTCAGATCACAGGTATAATAATCCTTATTATAGCACATGGGCTGGTCTATCTGCTTCACCTCCATTTACTGGTTCATTTGGCAATTCAAATAGCTGTTCAACATCTTACAGTTCAGAAACAAAACCCACCTCTGGTAAGTTATAAGCCATGTTGTCCTTAATTTTTGGGTTAACTGTATCCGATATCAGCAATTTTCCAATTTAAAAAATCCTATTGAAAAGAGTTGGATTTGGATTAATGATAGCAAATTTTGGTTTTTAATCCTTTATTTGTTTTTAATGCTTTTATGCCATTGTAAGCTGCCCAAATTCACTCTAGATAATTAGACAGGTGGTATCTAAATTTAATAAATAATAAACTTTCCCCACTGCTTTTAATCAGACTTATATCTAGTTCTCATTGTGGTAAGCAATCTACATATGGTCTGTAAATCTTTTCTTTGTTTTGAAATGGAAATAAAGTACAAAACCGGATTTAGTACTTTATTATATGAATACATAATTAATTCCCATATATAAAAGTACAGCTGGAGTACAGTATCAGTTTCAAAAGTATCCTATATTTAGTTAATTTTTAAGAAAATCAATTAACATTGACTTTCTTGAGATGAAACTCTGCCATTACAATGATCTGTTTCAGGGGTTTTTTGTTTCGTTTGCTGTTAAATTTTTTAGTGTTGAATTTTAACAGATGTTTCAAAGTGATGAGTAAAAGGGAGATCAGGATCTACTAACAGATCTTTGGGTGATTTTAAGTACATAATTGAATAATAATTAAGTAGTGTAACAGCAGAAAGATTTCTGAATTAAACTGTACTACTTCTTTGATGTCTCAGAAGTGGATTTGCACAGATACACAAATGGAGGTATATCTTCCTTGTGGACGTTCAGACAGAATCCAAGGGAAGTGCAAGTAACCTTTCAATTATACACTGTTCAATAAATCCACTTTTCCCAATACCTTTCATAGTATCCTTTTTATTGTTCATTTCTGTTCATTGTAATGTTTGAATTTTTAGTGGAGGTGTGTATATTAAGAATACACAAAGTAGATGTGATGGCAAAAAGTTTAGGAACTCCTAGTTAAGAGAATGGAGCTTGGTTCATTAAGTAGTCCTCTCCAATAAGCAGTGATTGCTTGGAAGTTGATTTTTGTGATTGGATCATGGACAGAGGATCCAGTATATAGTACCTCAAATTTCCCACTGCAAAATTTTTGACAACTTTGGTTGTATTAGTAGGACTTAACCATTTTGAGTGGCTGGTAAACAATTCATAATTGGAGTGAAGTTTCTTACTTTTGAGGGCTCTGCCAGCTAGCTGGGAGATCTTTTAAGTATTCTCTATCGCTGTCTCTTTCAATAAGAATGAAGAGGGTGAGATTCAAAGGCAGAGAAACATAGGAAGGCACAATTTAATCATATGGAGGTTGGTTTTTATTTCTGTTTAATGAAGTTTGCTCAATTTTTCCAGTTTGGACTTGCTTCAATCCATTATTTTTCTTGTTTGCTTAAACTATTTACAGATTATTGAATGCTAGTTTTGGTATGCATATCTCACCTTTGTGTAATTGCTACAGTTCAACTATTCTCTCAAATTTTTACAATGTTTTTTTTTCTTTTATTAAAAATATTTTATTACTCCTATGTTACAGGTTTTTCATAGCCCCCATCCTGGCAATGTTTTAATGATTCCTAAAAATCTGATTCTGTCTTCAGGCTCTAGGTTAGATTGTGAATCTTTCAGCTGTTAATTGATTATTTTCTCTTGACTTTTTAAAATGGATTATATATTCTACATTTTATAGTTCCTACTGCTGTATCTTTTAAACCATCCAGAATCATGCAGATTGGGTCAGCTTACAATTTTGGTAAATAATAAACAAATGCTTCGGCCCGAATTTGTTTATTCTGCAGCCATTCCTTTAAAACTTGAGGAGAGGGGTTTCATATTCTGCCTCAGTCAGATTTCACATTTGAGCACATGTCCCCATTCAAGAAAGTCCTCGATTACAACCACAACTGAACTCAGGATTTCTATTGTTAAAAAAGACAGTTGTTAAATGAGTTGTGCCATATTTTACAAACTTTTTGCCATGGTTATTAAGCAAATCACTTTTGCTTAACTGTTCAGTTAACTGTGAAGCATTCAACTGTTAAGTGAATGATGAGGTTGTTTAGAGAATCTGGCTTCCTCATTGATTTTGCTTGTCGGAAGCCACCTGGGAAGGTTATAGATGGTAACATAACTCTGGGACAGTGCAACTGTCATAAATACATGGCAGCTCCCAAGCAACCAAATTTTGATCACATGGCCATGGGAATGCTTTAGTGATCATATAAGTGTAAAAAACGGTCATAAGTAATTTTTTTTCAGTGTTGTTGTAATTTCATACAGTCATTAAATGAATGATTGCAATTTGAGGACTACTATAGTGGCAAATTACTGTTTTCCTCCTACCTGGCATTATAGTCAAACCCAAGAATTCAGCTAGGAGAAAAGTGAAGTGGCGGGTGTGGTGGTGTTGCATGACAAACTAGTGCAGGTGTTGATTGTATTTTTGGCAGGGCTGATACATTTCTGTCCCTGAGGCTGCAGTCATGTTCTCCTCCACCTACAAATAGATTCTAAGTTTTGAGTAGACATATGTAGGATTTCACTCACATATAAATTACAGTGCAAGACATTTTATTTTAATCACTGAGCCGTTTCCTAGATAATAACATTTAAACAAAAGGTGTATTTCCAATAATGCTAAATAGGATTGGGGTGTGGAATGGATGATCTGATAAACTATATTGTGTTCTAAAACAGCAGTAGAAACTTCTGGTCACATAGTATAAAGGAGAAATTAGCAATGTACCACTATAACTTAAATGCTTTAAGCAAGAATAAGTTCCTCCCCCCAGATGAAATTCACAAATATTCTTACTTAAGAACTTCAAAGATTTGGTGGCTGGAGTGCTGAAATCTTGCAAGATTTAGCAATCTTGTATTGCAGTCATTTTTAATTGGATTGAGTACTTGTGCCATCTTGCAAAATTATATTACATTCCTTTGTGCCGACGCAGGCTATCAGATCTTACCATGCGGAAATGAAGGCCCTGTCTGATTTGCTGAATGCATTTATCTCCTTTATTATTTCATTATTCAGATTATTTTAGAATCGGCTATTGATTAATAACAGCTTTTTTTTTCTTTCTCCATCTCTTTTTCTTAGGTTTTGGAGGTACAAAAAGAAGATGAAGTTTGACTTCCACTCTACCTAAGCTAGTGAATAAAGCAACATTTTGACAATTCTGAAACATGTCTTAAGCCTGCTTGCTAGAGTTATAAAATTTTAACTCTATATGTTTGTGTCTGTGCATCTCTAAAAATGTCGCTAAATTTATTTTGGAACAGTAGCTTTTGACAAAATGGGGAAGTTTCTCAAGTAATTTCTAACATGGAACTGTGTTCCATAGAAAAGGGAAGATAATAGGGTAACCTTCTGCAATCTAGTGCCTTTCAGATAGATTGGAATATCTCTGCTAGAAATAATAGCTTGCCATCATGTTGGGAACTAAAGATTGGAGTATCAGTAATAATTATATTTTTAAAAAGTTGGAAATGCCATTTTCTAAGGCAGTGGCCCCCAACCTTTTGGGCACCAGGGACCAGTTCTGTGGAGAGAGGTTTTTCTGCAGGCAGGAGGGGGCATAGTTTTGCACACTGCCTTGTTTGCATTGACTGGTTTCTGCCATGCCATGCACCAGTGTCGGGCCATGGACTGGGGATTGGGGACTCCTGTTCTGAGGTCTCTCTGCTAATGGCTATTATACATTATAAAAACAAAGAATGAGATATTACTTGGAATAGTCTACTCTCTGTACTGAACAGATTGATCTAACCAACAGAAGAGAAATCTAGGTCTATTATTTTCTTTACAATAGTTCTTTAGAAAGACCTGAGATAGAGAAAAGAAAGTCAACTAGACAGTAATTCCACTAGATTCAGTAGAATCTGCTTTCATTATGTATATATTGGATGTATATTTCTAATTAGGGGGTTATTAACTACATATAGTTCATTTGATGGAATCTATGGCACAGATATCTTGGAATGCATTTTCAGGAATGTCAGGAATTCACATAGAAGAAAGACTTGTTAGCGTGCTAAATTATCCTTGATTAGATCAAGCATTACTTTCTTGGCATGATGGGACATAAATGGTACTATGCATTGGGAACTTATCTTTACTGGGCATCTTGTTTACTTCCAGCTAATATAATTATTTTCTCTTTCATTTGCTCTTTTCTAACCTTCCTAGCATTTTTGTGAACATTTTCTTAGTTTCCATTCCTGTAGGAAATTAAATTGCTGAGGAAATTCACAGGAGTCCCAAAAGTTTGTATTTAAATTTCAAAATAAAGTAATGTTTGAAAGTATGTCATAGCTTAATTTTAATATTAATTCTTCATTAACACTTTTTAAAAATTTAAACAATGAGTGAATGAAACAGGCATACAAAGAAACTCATCATTGTTCAACAAGCAAATTAATGAAATTCAAATGCATAAAATCACATTAAAGAATCAACACAGTGACAAAATTATAAGCATAACAATAACAATACAGTAATAAAATGCGGGGACATTTTGATAAACAGAAAAATTCCTCAAACAATTAAACTCTCAGAACAGTTGAATTAATTTAATCCAAAACTCTGGCATCTCTTGTATTACCTTGACAATATTAATGACTATAACTCCAGAAACTAGTTTTTTAAAAGAACAAGTAGGTCTTGCTCTCTAGTGGTCAAACGCTGAAAACTTATCTATTTTAGGAAAGCAAGGGAAACATCTGGAATCTTCCTGCTGACATAGCATCATATTAACATGAAAGCTGCTCTTGAATGCTTTCTGACTGAAGGGGAGAGGGAGAGAGAAATGCACACACACACACATATTTATTTCAAGGTGATGCCCCTTGGGAACTGGATCGTATTAATTTTATTGAGTGGTGGAGATAACTTCAGTGAATGATTGAAATGATTATGATGGCACTGCCCTGGGAGCAAGCTCCAACAGAGCATTGAATTATTTCAGACAAGTCCAGAGGTTGGATCAGAAAGACTGCCAGATCAGTATTCTGCTTAAGTACTGGGAGTTACACGTCAGCCTGCTGGTTGCACTGAGGCAGTTCCCTCCATAAAGTTGAGCAGAGCTTTGGCCCAGAATTGATGAGTGTTTGTTGACATCACAGGAGAGTAGATCTGGTTGGAGATTTTCCTGCTTGGGAATTGCAGCAGCATTAATTTGGGCTCCTGAAATATATAGCCTTCAGCAGACCTGAGAACAATGATCCGAGGAATGGTCATGAGAAGTCTGGGTAGTAGGAGCGGGTCATGCCAAATAACGTGTTATTGGTCTGTACCTTAATCTAGCACTGTGGCTAAATGTAGATCGCCTGCTCGAGTCTTTCTGAAAATCACTGGAGGATCTATGTTAATGTACTAACAGCTAGGATTGGCTCTTGGATCACCTATTTAGTTATTAAATGTGGAACACACCCTAGAATGGACTGGAGAATTGGGAGGTAGGGACAGAACTGTGTCATGAGGTAGCTCTGATAGCTTGGAGCAAGCAGGGTTGAAGTAGGTTATGTGATTAAGGAAATGACAATAGCTGGGACTCCCTAATGATACCTGACAAGGAGCAGCTTTTGGGGTGCTGTGCAATTGGGGAGATAGGGTGTGCAATTTGGATGTTTAATGGAATATGAAGTCAAGGGGTGTCTCATGATCTGGGAGGAGAGCAGGGCGTGGGAGAGATGTAGACGGTGGCGGGGAAGGCAGACACCAACATCAGGGTAGTGAAAGGAAGCAACTCCATAGGGATTTGTGGATGGACCACCATGGGAAAACAGTTGATAATCTGTGACTTATCCTGATTTCTGCCCCTAGTACCGTTATTCATTTTTAAAGCTCCATCAGAGCTGTGGTGGCACAGTAGTTAGAATGCAGTACTGCAGGCTGCTTCTGTGGACTTCCGGCTGCCTGCAATTTGGCAGTTCGAATCTCACCAGGCTCAAACTTGACTCAGCCTTCCATTCTTCTGAGGTTAGTAGAAGTCTGAAGTGCTATTGCTATCACTAGAACCCCTGTGGCCTTTTGTCTAGTTGTTCCTCTATGAGATATGCTCACTTGGGTTTTGGGTTTGGGAGCAGTCAAACTTTGGAGTGAGGTGACAGTTGTCATCTGAGAAGGACTTAACCACTTTCACACGTTTTGCACTGCAGAAAACTCGGAGACCCTGTGGTCGAAACCGATCTCGGAATGTTTTATTATCTACGCTGCTGTGTTTTGGGGACATCTCGCCTGAGCTGCTTAAATGCTCTTGTATAATATAGAATCTGGGTGGCTCTCAGGAATTTGTGACTACCATGGCAACTATGGATCTGACTTAAATTGCTGAGTGCCTGATGCACATAGGAGGTTGCATATAAGATATGATTTTTTTTTCTTTTTCTTTTGTTTTATGGCAATTGTGATATGAGCAGTTGTGATATAAGGTGGCAAACCTTATCATTAGTGCTTTGTTATTGTCAATTACCACTGATGAATCCAGGACAGAGGTGTTGCACTCCTTATAGACTGGTTGCTGTTCGATTTGCTAATGCTGTCCTCTAATTGCCAGGGGGAAATTAGGCCTGTTTGATCAGTCTATTTCTAGGCGACTAATGGACCTTGGTCAGTTTCAGAGGGAGCTTAAAGGACAGGTAGGCAGTTTCACTAAGGCATTATTGGGTAGCTGGAATGAGGGTGTAGCTAGGCCTTGGATTGGGGGTTGCCCCTATTTAGCCTCTCCTCTTTAGTGATCTCATTTAGCTCTGGTTTTCTAAAGAGCCCCAAGAGATGAAACACTTCAAGAAGTTATAAAGTTAGTAAAGATGAATAGTAAATCCAGTTGGACTCCTGTAGTATGAGCCTATGTTAGGGATTAAAAGTAAAGGTAAAGGTTTCCCCCTGTCCTGTCATTTCCAACTCTAGGGAGTGGCGCTCATCTCTACTTCTTAGCCGAGGCAGCCAGCATTGTCCAAGGACCCTTTCTGTGGTCTTGTAGCCAGCATGACTATATGCCAAGGCACACCGAATGCTGTTACCTTCCCACCAAAGTGATACCAATTTACTTGATTTTCATGCTTTTAAACTGGTAGGTGGGCAAGAGTTTGGGGCAAAGAACAGGAGCTCGCTCTCTTGTGTGGCACTCGGTTCTTGAACCCAGGCTGTCAGCTTTCCAGCTGACAAGCTCAGATGAGCCATCGCGTCCCCTATGTTAGGAATTACACCATGGCAATTAAGAGTGGCTGAACATATCTATTTTTCTGCTGTTCACAGATGGCTGGCAGTGGCCCCCTTTAAGGTGAATTTTTGTTTGCTAGGGAGAGATGGTCACAAGAACATCTTTAGAGCCAGTGTGAAGAATATTCTTGGCATCCAACAGTTAAAATCACTCATACCTGTTGAACTTGGACTGCTTGGAAAAATTCAGCCTACTTGACTAAGGTATGATTCAGTTCAGTTATCTGGGAAGAATGTGATAACTCCCAAAGAAGTAAACAGTTCTTTTGGGTCTGTTAGCCCAGCCACCATATACCTTTCTGATTGGTGAGGAAGAAAACGTGTGGTTGAATCCATATGCCATTCTCTCTGAGCAACAGGTGGTTGGGGCCTGCCTTGAAGGAGACTGTAATGTGCTTCCTTCTCAAGAAACAATTGTTAGACCCAAATGAACCATGACAATTTTTACTGTCTCCAACCTCCCCTGTCTATAACTTTAGAGTACCCGGTCTGAAACTTCAGAGTGCCTGGTAAAAAATTGTTTATCTGTGTTATAGGCTGTGGGATAGAGCTGAGAAGTACCGGTCTCAGTTATCTCTGGCATAACCAGGCAGGAGTGGTACAACTATCTTGGCTATCATATTTAATAAATGCCTAATTCAAGATTTAAACCCTCTTTCTTCAGGTAGTTAATGGCCGGTTATGAGAGAAATTCAGCATATTTGGCAGTCTGAAACTATATCTTAAGATTGGCTTTAATGTTATAAAATCACTTATTCAAACTGAATTTTCTCAGAAGTTTATGAAAAGTTTTCGATCATAATAGCAAGGAAACTATTTGAAAAGTCATCATGACCACAATCTGTTGAACCACTATCTTATTGTGAGGCACAATTTAAGGAGAGAAATCACAGTTTACTCTAAATTCATACAGGTGAAAACTAGTCCCAGTTATTTTACTAAACATCTTTTGAATGCTTGTTGGAATGTGTTCCAAGATCCTCTGGAAGGTATGAAGTCCAGCAGTAAAATGAGAAAGAATAAATGTAAAATGAGAAAAAATAAATGACTTTTTCTTTTCCATTCCTTCTTTTGAATTTGTCTACCTTAAGTATTACAGCAATAGCAATAGCACTTAGACTTACATACCGCTTCACAGTGCTTTACAGCCCTAAGTAGTTTAGAGTCAGAATATTGACCCCAACAATCTGGGTTCTCATTTTAACAACCTATGAAGGATGGAAGGCTGAGTCAACCCTATCCTAAGTTTCGACACGATAGAAAACTGAGATAAACAATGGCTTAGATTCTAAGATGAGTTCATAGAAGGACCATCCCCTACAACATGGGTGTCAAACTTGCATCATCACGGCGGCTTCACGTGACGTATCATAGCTTTTCCCCCTTTTGCTAACCTGATATGGGTGTGGTCATCATGCGACACATCCAGCCTGCAGGCCACAAGTTTGACAACCCTGCCTTACAATTACTGTGTTCTTTCCTCTTCCCCAAAGCTTCTATAAAAAGTAGGAAATTATGATTTACTGTAATTGGTTGGAATTTAACTTGCTTAACAGCAGTTTAATTCTCACCAAGTAGTTCAAAATATTCCATCCATATTAATTTCTCCAAGATTATCTACCTTTATGTCTTGGAACAAATAATTGTTTTGCAATGAACCTCAATTTTTATTTTCTAAGTATATTTACAAGGCATGACTGGAAATAAATAAATTTTGGAGCTGCTACCAGTACTTAGCTTTGTAATATATCATTTTCTCTAATACAGCCACATGTAGTTTCCCAGCCCAAATTCTACAGTGCTTGGAGCACTCCAAGATTGCTCTGGGGAGCCAAATCTTCAGTTTTTGATGACACAAGTTTTCACATTTGTCTTACAGTTGTTTTTGTTTCCCCAATCATCAAACAAGTCAGAAAATAGTTTGAGCATTTTTGACTCAATCCCTTACTAGTCAAACTGCAGCTTTTGGAGTCCAAAATAATAGGGAAAAATTAAATTCTCCAGAATAAAAAAATATTTGTGTCTTAACCATATGTAATTATTCATAAAATAAGACTAGTGGTATAGACAGAGCTCTGTAGCCATCAGAGTTTATATTGGTGTAAATTCTAATAGGCCAACATCTATGACAAATATATGGATACCTTTTTTTATTTATGTGAAACTTCAGAAATAAAAACGCAGTGCATATTTTAAGGCTTTGTTGATTGCAACCCTTGAACCTTATAAAATTTACAAGGCAAATTCCTGTAGTGCCAAAAAACTGTGGGGCTTTTCAAATGATAATTTGGATACTGCAATAAAATAAATATGAATGAACAAACACTTTGCCACAGGATCAAAGAGAAAGTAAGTTAACTTTGGCGTGCAAGAAAGCTAGTTGCTAAAAATGTTATTCTATTAATTTAAACAAGAGACTCTAGAATATAATACCTGACTAGTTCACCAACAACTTTCCCTTGATAACTTGCATGACTTAATTTTTCTCTGCTAATCAATTCTTTTAGAACTTAGACAAGTTTTCATATAGAATCATGCAATTTCACAATAAAAATCCAAACAGAACAAAAATAGTAACACCTCTATGAAGCCTAATTAAAATTACACACAATCAAGACCCAATGTTCTGCATGAGAACTTTTCAGGCAGAATGCAAAAATTTGGAAGGGTGAGAAAAGTTGGATATAAACTGAAGATTATAGTTTACATTTATAAACTATAGATATTGTATTTATACAATCTTTAAATATGGGTGTTCATAGTCAGGCTTAAGTACATTTATCATCTGTTCAGAGGCTAGCACCACTTGCAATCCATCTTGAATTCATTTGAATAGAATATGCAAGATACTGAATTAGCCAGCAGGATATTGAATCATATTGATAGTATGTTTATTGATTACAAGATCAGAATGCTTTGGGTATTGCAAACTAGCGTATATTTGTTTCCTCAGTGGTTAAGTATTGCTGAGTTCAAAGAGAAAACCAGTTAGATGATATAATAAATATAAGAATGCATTCATTTGTGTTGAACTTAAAAATATCAGCCATGAGAAGCAGTTCAAGATTGGTCCACAGCAAATTAGGTTTGCAAGAGTGTAGGGAGTAGCTTTGCACTAGTTAAATTAGATAATGATTAGATTTCCATGGTTACAGTAGCATATATCTCCCATTCCCATTCCACAGTTCTGTTTTATTACTTTATTACATATTTTATTGCACAAGAAATATTTTTTTAAGAACCTGAAAGGTTGCATATTACAGTATTCATTTTTTTCTAACACTCAACTGGCATCTGCTTTCCTATAACTGGAATTATTATTTCATGCTCTGGAACGATGGAAAACAGGTCTTGACCTTTTGTGTGACATCTTTCAAGTATTTGAAGAATATTATCATACAGTTCACATCAGCCTTTTCTCTTGTAAAGGTTAGATGTTTTGTTAGAATTTCCTAATTATCCTCATTGCCTCTTCTGGTCTTGTTCAGTTTGTCTGAATTTTCCTTACACTGTTTCTGATAAATTCAAAATAAAGTGGATCTATTACTAATTTTATGTTGTTATGCAGACTCCACTTTTGGCTTTTCAAAAACACTCAAATGCCTTATATATAAACAACAATCAAAATTAAAATCAAGATAATTCAAACTAGCTTATAAGTAAAAGTTTGGTAAAAGAATTGCATTTCTGCCATTTCTCCCCCAAATTTGAAAGTGTGGAAACAAAACATTCTAGGAATAGCATTCCATAGCCTAGGAGAGGGTTGACTCCTATATACAAAATAGTTGAGCTCATGGAAGCTATTCAAGGCCTTGCTACCTGTATATAATCTTTCTTGATGACTTGTTTCCCTTCTACATCCTCTACGTCTCTTTTTTGTTTACAAATATTCATTAAATGTTTTACATAGCTGCACTTTTTCTGCTGATCTCTATTTTCCTCACTGAAATTATTTGTACTTGGGCCTTTAGTATCGCCTCCTTCAGGAATACCCACCCAACTTGATCTCTTTTTTCCTATTAGTTTCTCCTGCCATGGATCCTACTTATAATTGCTCTGAGTTTATTAACATTTTTTAAAAGTCTAAAATATAGAATGTACCACATTGGCTTAATTGTCTTTAAAATAAAATTGTAAAACCCATGTAAAGCAAACCAATAGCTTATCAAACAAAACAATCGGAGTTCTCACTTGAGGCATAAATGACCAGGTTTAAATGATCCTACTACAAACATATTATGCAAGATTTAATGCTTTGAACAAGGCTAATGCTGGGAGAGGTAGAAGGAAAGAGAAGAGGATAACCAATAGCAATATGGACACATTCTGTTATAGTGGCAATGAGTGTACCATTGGAAGAAAAAAAAGACCAGTTAGTGGTAGATTGATGTGGTTGCTCAGAGTTGATAGTGACTTGATGGCACATAATCAGCCAGTAAATCAATATTCATTTATCATTTTCTTCAAAGTTTTTGCTCCATCTATGATTAATTTTTCCCTAATACTAAGCATCCAGTCAGAAATAGTTGATGCTGTTGTACTTTTCTCCATCCTTAAAGGAGAAAGTTGTTAATTATAGTTTCCTGGAAAAGCCATGCTTGACAGAATTTGTCTCCTAAAAGAGGTCAGGATAATTAATATTGCCACTGGTATTATGTCATACCACACTGAAAGGCTGCAATTTGTTTTTAGAAACTTCATTCACATCTTCCTAGCTGGGCAAGCTATATTAATTTAGACTGGTATTGCTGATGCCACTATGAATGTCTAATTTAGCGCATATAATTCCATTTGTTTATTTGAATTTCTGAACAATTACAAATACCATTAAGATAAGTGCCAGTCTGTTTCCATTTCTATTGTTTCTTTTTAGTTATGTGTGAAATCTACCATCCTGGGAACAGAATATTCCAAATTTAAAATATCAAAATTCTATTTCTTCTTCAAATGATGCCATCCCAGCTGTTCTGAAGGCATGTGGCCCACAAGGAGACTTGTTTTGTCTGGAACATTACAAATTGATTCTGATTCTGAAGATGAATATCCACAAACAGCCCTTAATACCCAGAATGGCTGGAATGACATGGTCCGGAGAAGGAATGGAATATTCTTGCTCTGGAACCAGAGGTGGTATTCAGCCAGTTCTGACAGATTCTGGAGAACTGGTAGCGGAAATTTTGAGTAGTTCAGAGAACCGGTAAATACCACCTCTGACTGGCCTTGTCCCCATCTATTCTCTGCCTCCTGAGTCCCAGCTGATCAGAGTCTCAGTTGATCGGCTGGCTTTTCTTTTGTTGTCCTGTACGGGAGAATGGAACTGGAAAGCACAGTATCTTTCCCCTGCCACACCCACAAAGCCACACACCACTCCCACCAAGCCACACCATATCCACCAAGCCATGCCCACAGAACCAGTAGTAAAAAAATTGAATACCACCACTGTCTGGAACAATACAGTAGGGCTAGTGAATCCTTATTTCTTCTTCTTTTAAAAATATTGTATCTTTTGATTATCATGGGAGTCATTGTAAAGGAGTATGGGGATGACCTTGAAAAAGATATTGATCAATTCTTAGGTAAATACCAGCCTAGCCCTGAAAAGCAGGAGGGAGGAAAAGATTGCTCAACCTTGATTTTCTTTGGCATACAATAGGAAAGAGAAACTTTCTGTCCTGCTTTCAAGATCTGTTATTACATTCTGTGTAACAAGATAATTCTATTACATGGTACTTGTGATTTCCTGACCTGACCTTCCTAGAAGGGCTGATATAATCCCCACTGGATTTATATTATATTTTATGACCTTGTATTTGCCTTCCTGTTCAAGTGGTTGAGTTTACCTTGTTTATTTCTTATAATCTTTGAGCGTTAACAAATAGAAAAAGAGGGTTATGAATTCAATGAAAATGTTGTTTTTGATTTTTATTGAGTGGCTTATTAGGTCCTGCAATATCAATACTTCCAAAATACTTCCAATGCTTTCTATAGCAAGGCTTTATTTCAGGTATTAACTTAAAGCCCATGTCACACTGAACCAACGGATGCAAAGAGGATGTAAATCGGACAAAAAACCTTGCCACCCGTTCGAAAATGCGATGTACTCACTGCGTCCATTTTGCTTCCTCTCTATCTGTCCAGCATCCGTTTATTGACGTTTCATCCGCTCCGAAAGTTTTGGGCTGCCCAAAACTTTTGCGCGGAAAATGTATCCAGTTCGTCCGTTCTGCATCCGCTACGCATCCGTTATGCATCCGCCATATCCGCTTGGCATCCTCTGCGCATCTGCGCAACTCGTATCCGCCCGGATGCAGGGAGGAAGCGGAACGGACGCGGAACAGATGCAGAACGGATGCAGCATGGAAACAAAGCGTTTAAAGCAGAAAAAACGTTTGCAGAGGAGAACTATCTCGGATATTAAGGATGCCTAGAGGATGCAAAGGGACACCTATACTGCCTATAAAAAGGGGGAGCAACTCGTCTGCATCTCACTTTCAGACCAGCAGCCCACCTGTGCAGACCTCTGCAGCCTTCATCTGACTCTTCCTCTTCCACAGCATCCAATCATGTCCACCGTGGATCGTACCATAGTCCTTTTGGCAGCCACTATCCTTCTGCAACAGTACGAAGCCATCTACAGGCTCTGTAAACTCTACTATGGGAAGAAAAAGAGGCGGCCAAGAGCACCTGGGTCCGAAAATGGATCGGGAGAAGAGCAGAGTGCGGACTGTACAACAAACTGATGGTGGAGCTCAGGAACGAAGACACTCAGGCATTCCAGAACTTCATGAGGATGTCTCCAGCCATGTTTGACGAAGTTGTGCAGCGCCTGACACCCAGGTTGACCGAGGTAAACACCAACTTCCGGCCCAGCCTGGAACCTGGGCTCAAGGTGGCACTCACTCTGCGCCACCTGGCCTCAGGGACCACCTACAAAAGCATGCAGTACGGCTGGTGGGTGCCACACAACACCATCAGCATTGTGGTCAGAGAAGTGGTGCAGGCCATCATCGAAGAATACAAGGAGGAGCTCCTCCAGTGCCCCTCCACTGAAGAAGGATGGAAGAAAGTTGCAGAGCAGTGGTATCAGAGGTGGAACTTCCCACACACCCTTGGAGCCATAGATGGCAAGCACGTGGCCTGCAAAGCTCCAGCCAAGTCGGGGTCCACTTATTTCAACTACAAGGGCTTCTTCAGCATCGTCCTCTTCGCCATGGTCGATGCTGACTACAAATTCATGTACATCAATGCTTCAGGCTACGGCTCATCTTCACATGCCCAGGTATACAACAACAGTCACCTCAAGGAGGGGCTGGAAGGCAACCTCATCGGTGGCTTCCCAGATCCAGACCCCCTGCCCAACGACACTCAAGATGTGCCCTATTTCATCGTGGGGGATGATGCCTTCTCCCTCAGAACTTACCTCATGAAGCCATACACTTCCAGACTCCTCACCCATGAAGAGAGGATCTTCAACTACAGGCTGTCCAGGGCAAGGCGGGTGGTGGAGAACGCCTTTGGCATCCTGGCCAACAGGTTCCAGGTACTTCTCACCACCATGCAGCATCGCCCAGAGACCGTGAGGAGGATCGTGGAAGCTTGCTGCATCCTGCACAATCTCATGCGCACCCGCTACCCAGTCTTGCAGAACAGGCTTGTGGACTGTCAACAAGGCAATGGGAACATGGAGCCTGGGGAATGGAGGCAAGGGAGAAACCTGATCGACACTCAGGATGTGCAAGGCCACAACAGAGCCTCACGGGAAGGGAAGAAGCAGTGCAACCTCCTGAAACACTGGTGCAACTCCCCAGCTGGAGCGGTGGAGTGGCAAGACAGGATGGTAGATGCTTAATGGATGCTTCCTTCAACCTGTCTCATCACACGGATGAGATTGGGCCATGTATGTTGGGTGGGCCTACAATGAACAGGGCGTTTAATAAAGAGTTGTGTTTGTGTTCAAATGTGTGGATCAATGCTTACATTGTTATTGATAAAAAAGGGCCCTAGGTGTGGCACCTGGGAGGGTAGACCATACAGTCCCACTATGCTTGCACTGGAGGTTTATCTATCCCACAGCTATTAGCCATCCCAAAGGTATCCCTGCTCATTCCACAGGTATCCCTGCCCACCCCACTGCTATCTTAACCCATCCCACAAGCATGCAAAGGCTTAAGCCAATTCTAAAAGTTTCCACCAAGACTTTTTAAAAAAAAACAAATGAAGCAAGTGTGTGAATCAAAGATAAACTTTATTGAACAAGCTGTAAAAAAAAAATGACCCAAGTCAAGTGTCCAAATAAATTCCACAGGTAGCCAGCTACCCAGTCTCTGGCACTCTTCTTGGTCACTCGGAGGTGTGCCCAGTCTCAGGGGTGAAGGGTCCAGGTACTGTGGTGGTGGGTGGTCCTGGAGTGCCTGGCCTCGAGAGGACAACAGGGGACGGTGTGTTGAGAAAGCTCTCGGACAGCTGGCTCAGCCCCGTGATGCTGAGAGGTCCTTCCTCCATGCCATGGGGTGTCAGCCCCAGTACTGATGACAGATGTACTGAGGCCGGGCTTGGCTCTGGGGTGGAGGAAGGAGTAGTGTAGTGGGGCTGTCTGCTCTGCAGCTGGGTGAGGACTGGCGTGGGTGGCATCATTGACGTGGGTGGCATTGCTGTCGGTGGCATCATTGTCGTAGGTGGCATCGGTGGCATCAGTGAAACAGGTGGCAACGGTGTCGCCCGATGACTCTGTGCCTGGACTGGGAAGGGCTGCTGCCTGTGCTGCTGAACCTCCTGGTAGCCGTAGCCCTGGTAGGTGAGGGCCTGTGGGAAGCCTTGGAATGGAAGGGACATCACCTGGGGTGGAGGAGCAGACCTGGACTGGGTGGGAGCAGGTTCCTCTGGGTCTGGAGGGTTGTGAAGCAGCTCGGTGATCCGGTCCTTCACCAGCTGGTACTGTGGATCCGCCATTTCCTTGAGGCTCTGGTTGACATAGGTGAGGAAGGGCTTGCGGTTGGAGGATGAGGAGTCGGTGTGGACCAGCTGAGAGAGGAGATCTATGCTGGTGTGGATGGTGTCCCTGATCTCCAGCAGGACAGTGTGGCTCTGCCCCTCCTGCTGTACGGCTCTCTGCCTTTCTGCGGAGGCGGAGCTGGGGGTGGTGGATGCGGCTAGGACTGTGGTGGACTCGATGTCTCCTTTCTCCCACCGCACCAGGGAGTCCTCTACGCACTCCACCACGCATACCACACCTGTCCGCGGGTTCTCTGCCGTGGCACGCTCCACAGAAACCTGCCTGGAGACAGGGACTGACTCTTGGCCGGAAGAGGACTGGCTCTCAGCAGGCTGCCGGAGAGAGAGGGTCGTGAGAGGGGCTGCTGGTGCTCCTCGGTGGCGGACCTCACCCTCCAGGAAGCTGCACCTGGCCATGACGTAGGTCTCTCTGTCTGTCAGCTTCACAGTGGCCTGGCCAGATTTCTTCAGGTGCAGCTTCCCGTACCAGGTGTGCATGTGCTTCCACCAGCCGAGGAGCACCTCCGAAGTGTAACCCATACTCTCTGCCCTCTCTCTCCAAGCAGCCTGCTTCCGCTTGGTGTCCCTGTACAGCCGGTGTCCCTTCTGCCACAGATAGTCGTTCTCTCTCAGCCACTCCAGCACCTCATCCTCATGCGCCTCCTCAATATAGTATTGCCTCCTCTCCCGTTGTCGCATACGCCTCTTCCTCCCTTTGGCTGGACCAGATGGGCCCTCATTAGAGGGGCTCCCAGGTAGTAGGGGCTGCTCCTCCACACCACCAGCAGCAGCAGCAGCACCAGCAGAATCATAATCATCATCAGCAGAAGCAGCAGCAGCAGCAGGATCATCATTATCAGCAGCAGCAGCAGCGGCAGCAGGATCAGCAGCAGCAGCAGGACCAGCAGGACCAGGATCAGCAGCAGTAGAGTAAGCACCAGCAGGGCCAGTAAGTCCAGGAGCATGAGCAGGACCAGGAGCACGAGCAGGACAAGCAGGACGAGCAAGAGCAGGAGCCCGAGCAGGACGAGCAAGTCCAGGAGCACAAGCAGGTCGAGCAGGACCAGCAGGACCAGGAGCAGCTTCAACAGAGTAAGCACCAGCAGAAGCACTAGCACCAGCAGAAGCACCACCGCCAGGAGCAGCTTCAGCAGAAGCCCCAGCAGAAGCAGAGTTAGGGGCAGGGGGCAGGAGGTTGGCCCTGTCCCTCTTGCCAGGGATGGCGGCAGGTTGCTGAGGCTTTCAGTTCCTCCCCATGGTTGTGGGGTTGCTGGCTGGCAGGGAGGCTGGCAGGCACCAAGGCTGGCAGGAAGGCTGGCAGGAAGGCAGGCAGGCAGGCAGGCACCAAGGCTGGCTGGAAGGCAGGCTGGCAGGGCAGGCAAGGAACTCGAAGTGTCCAGCAGCAGGTCTTTCCTCGGAATGCTGGCCACGTGCGAGCTGCTTCCCTTTATATCCGGGGGGCTTACGTAATGCTTCCCCCCCGCATGCGCAATTAACGCTCGGCATCTGTTCCGCTTCTGCTGTGCATCCGTTCGGCTTCCGCTGTGCATCCGCTGTGCATCCACTCTGCATCCGCTTCATCCGCTGTGCATCCGTTCTGCATCCTCTGTATCCGTTCCGCGTCCGCTTTGCTGTGGTCCCCCGGAAGCCTAGCGGATGTGCCATCCGCTCCCATCCGCTTCCATCCGCTGGGCTTCCATTCAGCATCCGCTTTGCTTCCGCCCTGCGTCCTCCCCGCGTCCGTGTTATCCGCTCTGGTTATGCAAATTTTTGCCCCTTTTAAGAGCGGATAACAACGGATGGAACATTTTGCTCGTCCGCTGTGTCCTTTTTGCAACCATTGGCCAGTGTGACATGGGCTTTAGACAGTTCATTTCCAGGATTCACTTTTAAATTCTCCTGTCTATTGCTTCTTTCTTTCTTTCTTTCTTTCTTTCTTTCTTTCTTTCTTTCTTTCTTTTTTCTTTCCTACCTTTCCTTTCTTTTCTCTCTGTCTCTCTTTCTCTCTCCCCCTCCCTCCCTCCCTCCCTTCCTCCTTAAAGAAAGGAACTCTTTTCCTTAGATATTCTATTTTTAAATGAGCCTCCAGATAGATACTATCATACTATTTTGAGAATTTTTGGCCAGAAGTGGAGTAACAATGCATTAAACAAATAATGCATATGGACTAAAACAAACAAAGGTTTGGTGGAAGAAAGAATCCATATGGCAACATTCTGAACTCGTAGCGATAGCCTTACTCTCAAAAGACAGAGTTGAATGAGTAACCCATACACTGAAGAAGAATTCGTTAGCCAGAGCTGAATAACTGGGGCCCAGAACATGGTTCTGTAGTCTCCAGACTTTCCAGGATTGCATCACATAAAGATGACAGCAAAATGTTTTTTTCCTTTTTAAAAAACACTTTAAGGAATAAAATGGGTGTATTATACCTCTTGCTCTCATAAGGTACCTATTTGCCATACATCTATATCTGGTCCTTTTTTTAACCCTGAAAATATCACCCTATTGATCTCTTCTGATTATATCATTGTGTTATTGCAATTCTCTCATATACTCCTCAGAGATTAAAAATAAGGGTGCAGGAAAAGAAGTAATACAGCCTCCAGCTGAAACGTTTGCCAACATCTGCAGAGTCATACTTGTTCTGATCTGAAGCCAAGTTATAAAAATGCTATTGCACAGAAGAATAAGCCTCATCTGCACAACAGCTGTAGGCTGCCTATCTTCCATGCCAAAGTTGGCTGGCAACAAAAATGGCTTAAAAATTGCTCTCCTACTTTCAGTCTGCTCTTCAACTTTGGCAGTGATGCTGGCCAGATGTTCTGTCTAGAGAATGGTTTCCAAAGTTATTTAGTTATTTAGTTTTCTTTACTGTCATTGCACCTTGCACAATGAAATCAAACACCATCTTCAGGGGCACATCATGATCATGACCATGAAATTAAACACAAACACACATCCTTCACCCTCCACACTTTGAACCGAAAGCCCTGAAC
Source organism: Laticauda colubrina (assembly GCA_015471245.1). NCBI lineage: Eukaryota > Metazoa > Chordata > Lepidosauria > Squamata > Elapidae > Laticauda > Laticauda colubrina. The sequence continues at coordinate 10,851,668 of BLBF01000004.1, read as the reverse complement.
ACCACACCAATACTGCACTATACAGCAGAATTCAAAAAGAGCTATTCCCCTGGGATAGAAGCTGTTTTTCAGCCTATTTGTCCTTGTTTTTATTATTCTGTACTGTCTGCCAGGTGGCAACAGTTCAAAAAAGGGTGCCCAGGATGAGATGCATCTTTGAAAATGTTTTGAACTTTCTTAAGGCAGCAGGAGCTATAAAGCTCTTCCAAAGAGGGGAGAGGGCAATCAATTATCTTCTGGGCAATGACGTTAACCCTCTGGAGTGCTTTCCTATCTGCCACTGTGCAATTGGCAAACCATACAGAGGTGCAGTAAGTTAAAATGCTGTCTATGGTGCAGCAGTAGAAGGTCACCAACAGTTTTTCATTCAGTTGTTGTTTTCTGAGAAGTCTCAGGTAGTATAATCTCTGCTGGGCCCTTTTGACCAGTGCTGCAATGTGAGCACCCTAGGTCAGGTCCTTTTTTATGGTGACACCCAGAAACTTAAAACTGGCCACTTGCTCCATTTGGTCTCCATTGATAAGCAAGGGCTGGATGTCTGATCTGTTCCTTCTATAGTCCACTATAAGCTTATTGGTGTTGAGGACCAAGTTATTGTCTCCACACCACGAAAGCAAGTGGTCCATCTCATCTCGATAGGCAGACTCATCCCCCCAGAGATGAGTCCCACCACTGTTGTATCACTGCAAATTTAGCAATCGTATTACTAGCGTGAGTGGGAATGCAGTCATGCACATAAAGAGTATAGAGTAAGGGACTCAACACATAACCCTGTGGTGTACTGGTGTTAAGAATAATGGCTGAAGAGGTATGATTACCTAATCTGACCCTCTGTAAGTGGCCAGAAAGGAAATCCACAATCCAAAGGCAGATTGAATAAGAAAGACCAAGGTCCAGAAGTTGAGACACTAGTCTATGTGGAAGAATTGTGTTAAATGCAGAACTAAAATCTACAAAAAGCATCCCCCCTGCTGTTCTAGATGAGTCAGAGCATTGTGAAGACTGATGGCTATAGCATCTTCTGTAGATCTATTTCTTCTGTATGAAAACTGGTGTTTATCAAATCTATGTGGAAGACCAGAAATGATGTGCCAGCAGACCAATTTCTCAAGGCACTTCATGATGATAGGAGTGAGTGCCACTGGTCTGGATGGAACAAGATGGAACAGTGGACTGGGATAAAGACCGACTGAAGATCCTGGTAAAGACTCCAGCCAACTGATCAGCACAGTCTTTAAGCACTCTGCGAGAGATACCGTCAGGACTGGCAGCCTTTCTTTTTTTTAAAAAAAAATGTTTATTGGTTTTTAAGACGAACATAGACAACAAAACAAAAACATCAAGCCATCTTCCATATATATACATACAGTGTGTCAGTTGGTTTACAAATTGTTTTGTGCTTCCATTTTGTAGTCTTCAATTACAATTACATTGTATGTATTCTCATATTTTCAATCAAGTACTAAATACATTAATATCATTGTTAATCAATCATTTGACTATAGTTTTATTCATTCATGTTTTACGAATAATCATATTTTACTTAAATTGTTTTGTGACAGTTCATATTATCATCTCAAATCTATCCTACAATCATTTTTGAAATATAATAAGAAAAGAATATATCTTTATATATTTATTATTTTCTAAGAATCTACATATTTCATCACCATGTTTTATTTTCATGTTTCATTGATGGAATAGATCCCAGATTTTATAAAATTGTTTATCATCTTGTTCTCTGATTTCAAATGTCAATCTACTCATTTCAGCACATTCCAATATTTTCTTAATAATTTCCTCCTGTGATGGTATTTTCTCCTTTTTCCAATTTTTAGCAAATACAATCCGAGCCGCTGTTAATACATTTACAATCAGATATTTCAATTCTTTACTATATATTTCAGGTAAAGTTTCCAATAAAAATATCTCTGGTTTCAAGTTTATATGCTTTTTTGTCATTTTTTCCAACCACGTGTGGATTTTAGTCCAATATTTTTTAGCATCCGCACAAGTCCACCACATATGGTAATATGAGCCAGGTGTCTGATGACATTTCCAACATTTTTCTGATTTGTTCTTGAACATTCTTGCTATTCTTGTCAGGGGAAAATGCCACCTGTAAAACATCTTATACAAATTTTCTTTGTATGTTGCTGACATTGTCATTTTATAATTTTACGACCACAATTTTTGCCATTTCTCTAGATGAATCCAAAATTCAAAATTCTTCCCCCAAGCAATCATTGTTTTTTTAACTTGTTCTTCTTCTAGTTTAATTTCTAATAAATATCCATACAATTTTTTAATCACCTTTTCATCAGTACCTGTCAAAATCTTATCTAGAGCAGTCAGTTTATAATAGAAACCTTCTGTTTTAGAATCTTTATCATACCTTGAATGTATTTGCGCATATCACATTGCGCATAAAACCAATTCATCTTTATACCTTGTTCCTCTTAATTTTTGTTTAGATTTAAGTTCACCCTTTTCATTCAATATTTCACCATATCTAACTGTTTGTTCCTTTTTATATATTATAGGATAAAAAAATGCTTCAATAGTTGATAGCCAGACTGGAATTTTCAAATGGCATTGTTTTTTAGTCTTCTCCCAGTTTAACCACAGAGACTCCTGTATATAATGTCTTCTAAAATACTCCTGTGATTTAATTCCTTTATCCCAGAAGCATGGACCGCCAGCCTTTCTAGGGTCCACAGCATTCAGAATGCTCCTCACCTCCTGTTCCTCCATAATGGGGTGGGGGCTACAATTGGCTGGTAGTTTTATTTTATCTGCCTCTGATGTCTCCATGACAAAGCGAGCAAAAAAATGATTCAGTTCCTCGGCCAATGAAGCATCCCCCTCAGCAGGGATGACATTGGTCGGTTGATGGTTTGTAATTTGTTGAATTCATCGCCACACCTGCCTCATGTGATTGCAATAAAAAGTATCCTCAATCTTCCTCTTATAATCAGTCTTGGCCTTCAGGATACCTTCCTTCAGATTAGCTCTGGCTACAATGTATCTTGCCCTATCACCAGACCTAAAGGCCTTGGTCCTGTCACGCAAGAGACACTGGACTTCCTTGGTCATCCAAGGTTTCTGATTGGGATAGATCCTAGTACATTTATCCACAGTGATAGTATCTGTGCAGTTTTTGATATAGCACAGAACAGTTGTAGTGTGCTTCTCTAGGTCAGGATGGTAAAAGATATCCCAATTTGTGTCCTCAAAACAATCCTGAAGTTCTTGGAAAGCATCTTCTAGCCAAGATTTCAGTGTCTTTATTATAGGCAGAGCCCGTCTCCTAAGAGGGATGTACACTGGTGCGAAAAGCAGTGCATGTGGTCTGATTGTCCCAAATGTAGTAAGTGGCGACTTTATAGCCATGTTTGATGTTGGCATATACTTTGTCCAATATGTTTGCTCCTCTAGTTGCACACTTAACATGCTGATAGAATATAGGAAACACTGCTTTTAAATCAGCTTGATTAAAGTCCCCCACTATGATATGCACAGCATCAGGATACTTATTCTGCTGATTACTAACAATGTTATACAAGAATCCCAAAGCTATGGTAGGGCATGCCGAGCAAGAAAAAACTATGGTCCTAGATAAAGATGGAACACCTCCCCCCAGAGAGAGGGAGAAACAAACAGGGAGCCAGTGGAACCAAGACAACCAAAAGAGGCAAAGAAAAGAGGCAAGCAATGGAAGAGATGAAACACACCAGACAGTGACCATCAGACACTCTAACATGACAAACACCAGGAAAGTCTATGTCCAGGTAACCATAGAGAGCCAACCCTGTCGGATGGAAGTGGATTTCAGCTCATATTTGTCAAGGGTATCATGGGACAGTATAAAAAGACTGATACCAAACATAAACTGGGAAGGACTTGAAAGACAAACACTAATGCTGAAAGACTACCAGGAAAACAAAATACCCGTAGTGGGCACTGAAAAATTCAAGGTAACGTGCAAAAAAATACACTAGAGTCCTCCCACCAACCATAGTTGACTGGAATCGGCCAAGCCTCCTGGGACTTGAATGGTTTGCACCATTGGGAATCGAAGTAACAGGAATAAACAGCATCACCGAGACAGAGTGGGAAGAGGATCTGATGGAAAAATTCCGTGACGTGTTCAACAGAGAGCTGGGCAAGTACTGGGGGTCCCCAATTTCCTTTAATTTAAACTCAACCATAGCCCCGATAAGGTTAAAGGCGAAGCTGGTTCCTTCCACACTCAAACCAAAGATCAATGAGCAATTGGATAAACTCATCGCACAAGGGGTTCTAGAGCCAATTGACCATGCAAAGTGGGAAACCCCAATTGTTCTGCCAATTAAGCCAGATGGGTCTGTGCGCATCTGCGGAGACTACAAAGCAACCCTTAATCATGTGCTCCAACAAAGTGCATACCCTGTCCCAGTGGTACAGCATCTATTACATTCCCTTGGGGAGGGGAATCTTTGCAAAACTAGACCTCTCACAGGCCTACCAACAATTACACATTGACCCCAAAACAGCAGAAGCCCAGACAATCATAACATACAGGAGGGCATTCAAATGCAACAGATATACAATTTGGCATCAGCGTCGCCCCAGGGGTGTTCCAGAACTTAATGGAATGCCTATTGCAAGGGATAAAAGGGGTGGTGCCATACTTTGACAATGTCCTCATATCAGCCAAGGACAAAGGACAATTGTAGGGATCGCCTAAGGGAAGTCCTAAGTAAATTCAAGGAGGCGAGACTAAAAGTAAAAAAGGAGAAGTACCAATTAGCCACCAGCAAAGTTGAATTCCTGGGATACCTTATAGACAGCGAAGGAATCCACCCCACAGAAAATAAAGTCAGAGCAATCAAGGAAGCCCCCATACCTGCGAATAAAACTGATCTGCAAGCTTTCTTAGGACTCATTAACTTTTATAATATATTCCTATCATGGAAAGCAACCATTGTGGAACCACTACACAGGTTGCTTGAAAAGAAAGCAATCTGGGCCTGGGGGCGACGGGAAGAAACGGCATTCCAGGAAATAAAAAACTTAATCACATCAGACCGCGTACTAATACAATACAATGAAACACTTCCAATAACCCTAACCTGTGATGCATCATCTTTCAGCGTCGGCGCTATCCTCAGCCACGTGTTACCAGATGGAAAAGAAGCACCCATAGCATTCTATTCAAAAACCCTGTCAAAGCCATAGTGGAACTACAGCCAACTAGACAAAGAGGCATTGGCCACTGTCACTGGAATAAAGCGTTTCCACGAATATATCTATGGGAGAACTTTCACACTAGTCACAGATCACAAGCCACTCCTGGGCATCATTGCAGGAAACAAAGCTACACCTCACATACTGTCACCCCGAATGACGCGGTGGTCGAAATTCTTGGCTGCCTACAACTACAAATTAACATACCGACCCGGAAAGGACATAAATCATGCTGACATGCTTTGCCGTTGCCCTCTACCTGACATAGAAGATGACCCAGCACCAACCACATTGACCCTCCAAATAGAGACATTAGAAAACCTACCCATAACAGCAACAGACATCGCTAGGGAAACAAACAAGAGACAAAACACTGGTGAATTTTAAATTGGGCAGGAAAAGGATGGCCAGAGACTGAGATCAACGAGACCACCAAACCATTCCAGAATAGACAAACAGAACTCTCGTGCTGAAGGGGTGCATACTATGGGGGGATCGGGTGGTCATACCGGACATTTTAAGGAAATGCATACTAGAAATGCTACATGAGGGTATTGTAAAAATGAAATCCCTGGCAAGGAGTTATGTATGGTGGCCAAGAATGGATAAGGAAATAGGGGACTGGGTGGCAACATGTAAACGCTGCCAGGAATCTAGGTCAACACCCCCCACAGAAACACTACAGAAACACAACAACCACTACTAACATTAGCCCCGGTCGGAAAACTCAAGCATGTACCTGAGACCAGGGAAGAAGGCAGATCGGGGAGACAGGAACAGGTCCAGAAGGATAGTGGGAAAGCAGCCCCTGACAGGAGCGGCCAGGCCGACTCAACCAGCCAGGAAATTCCTGGCCGAAGCGGCATGACCAACTCAACCTTCCAGGAGGTTCCAAGAAGAAGGACAGGAGGAACAACAGATCCGTCTGAATAGTCCAGAGGCCAAACCGCAACTGAGTTGCCCAGGTTTAGTCGAACCCATAAAAGCCCCGCCTACCTATGTGCTTACATACAGTAGGCGAGGCTCAGATTGGTTGGATCGGACCAGGTGGGGAGGGGTGTTATGTATTAACATACTCACCTGCAATTGGTTGGTCCGTGGCGGCGGGAAATTTGAAGAGCTGTCACTGGCCACAGCCACGAGCAGCCCGACTGTAAAAGGGCTGCCATGGTTTCTTCAGCACTCAGTCCTAGAATGAAGTAAAGACAACTGGTTACTATGCTGGTGTCCTGAGTCTCATTCCTGTGATCTAACATGAACTGTTAAGAGAAATGGCAACTCAGTACTGGGAAAAAGAGAAAAATGAGAAAGAAATTCAAAACATACCAAATCAAGGGCAAAGAAAAACTGTGAGAGTCCTTCAAGATTCAAGTTATGGGAGAAGGCGGAGCTTCGTCTCGGTGCTACAGCTGCGATCTCGGGGCTCTGAGATCGCAGCTGATATTTTCGCCCCTGGTCGGTCCTAACGGACCTAAACCGTCCTGTAGAGACGGGGATTGTGAAGGGCACAGTCCCAGGATCCCAGAGATATCGCAAAATCTCTGGTTTGATCCGGGAGAAGCCCTTTTGCTGGCGGTGGAAAGGCAGCCTCCAAAGCTGCTGAAGTCGGGACAGCTCCAAAAAGAAAGTGGCTTGAGCGAGTGTGTGTCGGTTGGGTGAGAAACCTCTTTTGTATTGTAAATTGGTTGAGACCTGAAAGGATATCCTGAACAAAGAAGAAACCTGTGACTTTATTTTTGTTTGACTGGAATTGTTTGAGCGGCGTTTTTTAAAGTGATGTCAAATTGAGGCTTGGATTCTTTCCTTACTACTTCTTTTTCTGAGGACTTTAATGTGACTTTGTAGGTAACCAGATTGAATTTTTTCTTATATATATTTTTATGCTTCTTTTGATTTTTTAATTTTCTTTAGGATAGAGGCCCTCTTTGTTTTTTTTCTTTTCCTCTGAGTTTTGTATACATTACTCTTCTTTCTGGCTGGGGGGGGGGGAAAGTATTAAGAGATCTTGCAACACTGCCAACTAGAGACTTGAAAGTACTTTATTTGAATTGGGGAGAAATGTATAAACACTCCTTCTCAAGGACATTTTAATGTGATAAGATGGAGGGAGAGCACAGAAAAATATTATTACAGGTGTTTTCCTGGACTCTTATCAATATTTCAACACTTGAGGCTTGGCTTTGAAGCTGCTGGAGAAGAGAGTCATAATAAGAGCCTTGGATAAATAAATAAAGTGCAGTGTGCAGTCCATATATGTATGTATGTATGTATGTATGTATGTATGTATGTATATATATATATATATATATATATATATGTTTTCTTAGGTTTTCGCGGGTACTTACATGTGTGCTGTTTAGCTTCCTTCGGGTATTATCCCACGTCATTGTAGTTCTGTTAAAGTTGTAGCGACGTTTCGGCAGAATCTCATCTGCCATCATCAGGCTTCTGTATTGCGTTTGTCTGTGAGTCAGACTTTTACAGTTGTTTAGGTTTTAAATTTGGGGCTAGCCTACTACTGTGCCAGAATAGTTTTTTCTTCATCCTGATTGGTTGGGAGTGCAGATCTCCATGCCACAAGCCAGGCAAACACCTGGGCAAAAACAGACTCCCTCTGATAGCTCCAACCTAACCCCCCCACCAGGCACCCAGGTGAAACCCAGCTTGCTAATGAATAGCAGCTTGCTAATGAAGAGCAGCCGTCCCTTCACACGGAGCCAAGCTGCACTAAAAGCCTCCAACACAAGAACAGAGTATTGCCAGCCAATCAAAGCCACAAAACAGACAGAAGAAACCAGGAACACCAATCAATCAAACTCCAAGTCCAATGAACACAGGTCCAGGCTCCCAACCAATCAGAATGGACCAGCCTCAAATTTAAAACCAGGAGCTGTAAGACCCATATCCATACAGAAGCCTGAGGATGGCAGATGAGATTCTGCTGAAAAGTCATCAGAGAAGCCATAGAGATTGAAAAAAGACCTGAAAGCATGAATAGAAGAGATGATTCCAGCAGACTGTCAATCATTTGGAAGCCTGCACTCTCAAATAGAAAGTTCTCCACACCACAAAACAGACAAAAATCTGGGCACAAGCAGACTCCCCCTGATACCTCCAGCTCAAACACACCCCAACCAGGCACCCAAGTGAAACCTAGCTTCCTAATAAATGATAGCCATCTGTTTACTCAGAGCCAAGCCACACTAAAAGCCTCCAATACAGGAAACACAATGTTGCCAGCCAATGAAGACAAAAAAAGCTACAAAACAGAAGATATTAGAAACACCAATCAATCAAAACACAGCAAATTCCAAGACCAATAAACACAGACCAAGATTCCCAACCAATCAGGATGAAGAAAAAACTATTCTGGCACAGTAGTAGGCTAGCCCCAAATTTAAAACCTAAACAACTGTAAAAGTCTGACTCACAGACAAACGCAATACAGAAGCCTGATGATGGCAGATGAGATTCTGCCGAAACGTCGCTACAACTTTAACAGAACTACAATGACGTGGGATAATACCCGAAGGAAGCTAAACAGCATATATATATATATATATATATATATATATATATATATATATATATA
>BLBF01000004.1:10828458-10842837 GCA_015471245.1 Laticauda colubrina | reverse complement strand
ATATATATATATATATATATATATATATATATATATATATATATATACATACATACATACATACATACATACATACATACATACATACATACACACACACATACTTGTGAAATCTCTATTTCAATTCTAGTAATATTTTTATTTTTGCTTTTTATTTTATCCTTTTTCTTCTTTGGTTTTGGGCCTTTTTACTATTGGATTTTTTCATTTTGGATCATAATTGGCTACTCTATCAGATGGATTGAAGGTCAAAAAGAATTTGAAGTTTTTTGAAGCATTAAAATGAAAAAAAAAAGTGAAAAAAAGAAGAAAGTGTTAAATGAAATAGACTGTGTGTATTTGGATTGTTTGGTGACTTTGGGACTTTTGGAAACTCTTATTTGAATGATTAAAATCATTTGGGTTATTTAAATTTTTTTTTTTTACAATGGCATTACTTATGGATGAATTCAAAATGGAATTTATAAAATATAAACAAGAGAAACAAGAAGGGAAGGATTCTTTTGGCTCTGTTTTTCATTTTTTAGAAATGGCAATTTCTACATATGAGAAACTACAAGAACAAGAAGATTGCGATGAAGAAGAAATCATCCTTAATGAAGAAGCAACTTTATTTGGGGAAGAAAGGGGAAAGGAGAGAAAGAGAATGGAGAATTTAAGACTTAAAAAAACAACCAAAAAAGGGAAAAACAAGGTGAAAAGAGGACACAACATCAGAAAGCAACAGAAAAGAGGAATACACAAGAGGGTGGAGATTAAGAGACAAGGGGGTAAAAAGGGTAGAGTGGAGAAGCAAGGGAGGAAAGAAGGGAAGAGAAGCTACAAAGGTTTGAAACAAGATGTAAAGAAACAGAATTTATTTAGAGATAATGGGTAAACATATAACTGAAAAAGAAATTCTGCAAAGGTACATAAGACTGTTGTTGTATTTGTATTTGAAATAATGTTAGAAAATTGGAATAATATATGATTATAAAATGGGACAAAATATTTAATGTAACTTAGCGAATTTTTTTTTTAAATAAAATAAATGAAATCAAATATGAGAGAATTTGAATTAAAGAAAAATGGGAACATTGTCATTGTATAATATTTTAAAATATAAGTGAAATAGGGGGAAGTAACTAAGCAAAATCTATAAGTGTTCCCATAGAAGCATGATACTTATTTAGAAAGGCTTGTGTAAAATGTTTAAGACTTAAATGAATATTAATTTTAATGATATAATTTCAATTGCGATGGATTGTTGTTTTAATTATATATTTAAAAATTTTTTTTTCTTGTTTTAAAATATTGAGTCTATCTTTAGAATGTACTATGCAGAATCCGAATGAAAATTATGTGTTATGTTAAGCTTTAAAACTAGGGGAAGGATAAGTATGACAAGGCATTATACTCCAATCAGTCATTACAGAAGAAATTTTGTGTTAATGAGAAAAGATAATAGACAGCTGAAACAGGACAGACAAAGGATATAAGTATAATGATTTAAATTGAGATGAAATAAATATAATAGAATTAAGAGAGTGAAAGAGGGGAGAAGCTATATAGAAAATGTAAAATAGTAAATAAGAAATGGAATACTATATAAAAGTAAGCATGAACTTGAATTTATGTCTGTACAAAAAGATGTAACTCGGGATCAAACTGCCGTCCAAAAAGATATTTTATGTTTTTTATGTTTTGTGTTTTGTTTGTATATGTTTGTTTGTTAAAAATTAATAAAATTCTTTCAAAAAAAAAAAAAGATTCAAGTTATTATGTCCTACAAGGATAAATAGCAATCAGGTGTCCTTGCAGAGTCTCTTTTCTAATCTGTCCCACCTACTGAAAAGTGGATTCAAAAAAGAAAAGTGGGTTTACCATTCCTACCATTTCACTGATTAAAAATAATAGTGAAAAAGGGTGCATCATTTCACTGTTGTGTATTGGGAAGGCATGTTCTGCAATCCTCTCTGACCACCTGTCATTTTTCTGCAGCACTGTCAGACTTGTGGGAAGGCCTCCTTTGAAAGGAGGCAGTCAATTCAGCAGTTTAGCAAAAGCACTTCGATTTATATACTGCTTTATAGTGCTTTATAGCCCTCTCTAAGCAGTTTACAGGGTCAGCATATTGCTCCCAACAATCTGGGTCCTCATTTTACTGATCTTGGTAGGATGGAAGGCTGAGTCAAACTTGAACCACTCAGAATTGAATCCTTGGAGTGAGCAGTGAGTTAGGCTGCAATACTGCATTCTAACCACTGTGCGACCACGGCTCTTAGCATGATATAACATACAAGACAGTGCCCAATGGCTGGGAGGATTGCGGTTTACTAGCAAATTGAAGCGCAGGCAGTTGCCTTTGATGAAATGGAACACAAAATGAAGAGCATACTGCCCCACAGAGGTTTGGAAAACTCTACTACTGACACAGTAGCAAGAAAAGACGCATGCAGGTTGACTTCCTGGAGAGTGGAGCAGGCTGAGAACAATGTTGTGTATTGCCATGCCCCATAAATGGTGGATGAGCTATATTCACATTAGGCATGGCATGTGGAAGAGCCCTTCAACTGACTGACAGAAGACAGGGCATAAATGTACAAGTACATGTACAAATGTACTCAAAGGACTGTTGAAATTATGTTTATTCAAGTTATAAAGAATTGGAATAATTGAGTAGCCACATATGTATTGCAAACTCAGGAAAATAGAACTGTGGAAATTTGACTTATGTACATTCTTATTGTATAATAATACAATACAGCATATTGTGGAGAAGCTACCATGATTTGCAAAAGTATCTATATCAATGGCTCCTTTTTTGCCCTGCACCAGTACTTAATTATTGCTTAATCACACTTTTATTCTCCCAATTAGCTTTGAGAACTAACTGCCATACTGTTAGGAAATAAGACATGTGCTGAACTGACTTATTTATTTATTTTAGTTCTGGTGACATCTGTCACCAAATGCTCATTTTAGGTATGTATTTATATAGACCATATAAACAAATTTACATTTTTAAAAACAAATGTAGTCTCTCAATCACAGTGCTATCAATCTACTATGCAAACGAACAGCCCAATGAATGGTTAATTACTAGGTAGAATTAAAATGATCTTGGTCACTGTGTTGCCCTTATTAAAAATGCTGAAGTTAAAATCTGACTAAGAGGAGAAACGGATTAGTGCAAGGTTACTTAATGAGCTTCGGTGAGGAACTGAATCAGAATTTCCCTGGCCCAAGTCTAACATTAACTATTATATTATATGATTCAATACTTTATGTCTTCAAGTTACCAAAAGAATCTCCATTCAGCTTTTAATGGCTATAATGTAAAAACCTATGGTGAAAAATGTAAATCACTATGGATTATGTTCACTTCCACCTAGTCTTGCTTCAGTCTAGGGTCAAAATGTTCAAAAAGGAAGTATTGTTCCATTCTATTTTTGCCAGTATTCAGTCAAGGAATCAGTTTGCAACTAAGAATAAGTTTAATACCCTTAATTCAGGATATCTGAATATCCATCTCTCAGATGAATCTCTCTATTAAAATAATCTATGATGCTTTCTTGTCAGGTCCAAACCTATATTTGATTTTTTAAAAAACAATCAGCTTTCTCTATTGACCTGTATGGATTTCGTTACTATCATGAAAGGCTTACACTTCTTGTTATGTTCATTTTATAAATTTGGTATAATTACTTGTTAGCTGGTTTTATTCTATTTTCCCTGAAAAACATGAAAAAAGATATAATATTTTCTAATCAATTAACCATCCATCAGTCAAAACTATGGTATTCCTAAAAAGCCATTAATTTGGGGGGGAAAGGCAAAATATTATATTTGGGGTTAACAATGAAGTTGAAAGAACCTTGTTTTCAATTGTGATGGAGCAATGAAGCTACTACTTCTGCAAGATGATGGTGAGAAGAGAGAAATCTGTGCTGTTCCTGTCTTTTTAAAAGCATCCACCATATATAACTTGGGCAAGAAGAAAAGTGTCTGATTGTCCCCTGAACATTGGCCACAGTTGGATTAGAGGAAAGGCCACTCTCAAAGCTTATAGCTGTAAAATGATTTATATCACTGATTTTTATAATTTGCTGCAATGGATAGAATTAACTTGCTTGCTAAAATGACAGTATGCCACCTTTTAACTTTCTTTGTTTTTTGTCTGTCCAAAAACCTGAATAACAACTCAATTAACCAAGTCTTTCTTAAAGGTTAACAAATTTATTGTTACATAAAATTTCACTTAAAATACTCCACTTCTTTGTCTGAGCTCTCCTTTTTAGGTGGACCAATAAGCATAGGATTTACAGATAAGTAATGAACTACTATAGGGGCCTAGCCAATTACCATTTGCCTTCTTTGGCTCTGGAGTGAGAAGTTCCCATAGTTATACGAGACAACCTGGGAACAAACTGTTTCTGAAGAAAATGTATTTATGAACAAAGATAATGAGGTGCATTAAAAAATCTGGACCCAGAATTTTATTTATTTAATGGTAAGTCTTCTCCATGCCATTTTAAGGCTCAGGAGATCCAGATTCTTCTCATCAATTCTGTTCCATCCAGAAAAATGCGAGGTAGACCGGGTTCCAACAAACAAAGTCTTTATTGAAACAAACAACAATAACGGGAATGGTTTGGCTGGAGCCGCGGCAGCCTTTTTATACAGGCTTGCTTGCCGGCTTGTAGCCAATGGCAGCTATTTAACTTTGCCGCCTTTCAGCGGCTCTTTTGGATTGGTTCCTAATGAACCAATCCAATGCTTAGTCTTCCAGCCAATCAGATTGCATAGTTTGGAGTATACCATTTTATACAGAACACCCCTCCCCCCTTAGTTTAGTCCTACGTGGGTGACGTAGTCACGCAGGTAGGTGGGGCTTTTTCTGACTCTACATGACTTGCGTGGTTCATTCTTGCTGGAGACTTCGAGCGGTTTGGATGGGATCGCTGTCTCTCCGGCTCTTCTCCATGGAACCGCCTGGAAGGGTGAGTCAGCAAGGTTGCTACCGCTTGAGTTGCTCAGGCCGGTGGTTTTGCCACTCCCTCCTGGTTTTCCCGGGCAGGTCGAGCTGGTTTTGCTGGTCCCTTCCAGGACGGGTTCCTCTTCCTGTAGATTATTTATGCCAGTTTCATCCAATCGTAAGTGTTCTTTTTACTCTTTTTGATTGGTTAGATGTTCTGGGTTTATTTTTAACAGTTCTTTTTTTCCTTCAGTATTATTTTCTTGTATTCCCCCCTTCTCTTTGGTTTTGTTTTCATCAATTTTTATTGTTGGAGGTTGCGCGGTTGTATTTCGCTCAACATTTCAGGAACGAAGCTGGTCTATGTGCCGCTTCCATTCCCTGCCATCGTCTACAGCAGACGGTAGGACCGGGGGCCTGTAATTTGTGTGATTGTGGCTGGAAGCCATAGAGGGTCCCTGGTAAAGTTCTTTGCGCAGATTAGGTCGCGGATTTCAAATGTGCGGAAACGGCTGGAGGAGTCGGGGGGTTTCTCAAAGGTGTAATTTGGATGTAACCTATCCAAATGTGATCTAAGTTTCCTCCCCATTAATAATTCTGCCGGGCTTTTGTTCGTTACAGTGCTGGGGGTGATATGTTGGAGGGTGAGTAAATGGTCCACTTTATCCTGGACTTCCCCTGGGTCCATTTTCTCCAAACCCTCCTTGGTAAACCTGACCATTCTCTCAGCCCTACCATTTGCCACCGGGTGGACTGGCGCCGTTAGTGCATGGCGTATGCCTAAAGAGGCTAGGTATTGTTCAAATTGTATAGCGGTCAGTTGTGGCCCATTGTCGGACACTAGGACGTCCGGCAACCCATGGGTTGCGAATAGTTTGTTTAGCTTTTTTATAACAGCGTCAGTTGTTGTAGATGACATTACTGTGACTTCTAACCAATTCGAGTATCCATCTACAACAATCAAGAATGTATGCCCCCTGGTAGGACCCGCAAAGTCGATATGGATCTGAGACCAGGGGCCTCGTGGGGTCTCCCAATCCCTTATAGGAGCTTGTGTTGGTGATGGCCTGGTTTTCTGGCATTTATTGCATGTGGCAACCCAGTACTCAATATCTTTGTCTAAACCAGGCCATCATACATAGCTCCTAGCTAGGCTTTTCATTTTCACAATGCCTGGGTGGCCTTCATGAAGCATACCCAAAACTTTAGTTTGTAATTTGGAAGGAATTACCACCCGATCACCCCACAATAAACACCCCTTTTGTTTTGACAGTTCAGTCTGGCTGGTCCAGAAAGGTTTAAAGTTTTCAGTTTTTTGGTTTTCCGGCCAACCTTTACCTACCCAATTTAAAATGCGGCCAGTCACTGGGTCTTTAGCGGTTGCTCTGGTGACATCATGTGCAGATATTGGTAGCTCGGGGCAAGTTTCTATCTGCAGGGTGGTAATTGTTGGTGCCGGGTCTTCCTCTGTCATTGGCAGCGGTGTTCGACTTAATGCGTCTGCATGGGAGATCTGTTTCCCGGGTCGATGTATCAAAGTGTAGGAGTACGCTGCTAGGAATTCTGACCATCTAGTCATTTGAGGAGATAAAATGTTCGATGTGGGTTTGTTTCCCGCCAAAATTCCTAGTAGTGGTTTATGGTCAGTCACAATTTAAAATGTTCTCCCATAGATGTACTTGTGAAAACGTTTAACTCCGGTGACAATTGCCAGAGCTTCTCTGTCTAGTTGACTATAGTTGCATTCTGCTTTAGAAAGTGTTTTCAAGTAAAAGGCGATGGGTGCCTCTCTCCCGTCAGGCAGTTGGTGGCTCAGGATGGCACTGACTCCAAATGGTGAGGCGTCATAGGTGACCGTCAAAGGAAGTGTGTTACTAAACTGAATAAGAATGGTGTCTGAGGTTAACAGATTATGCCTTGGAATGCTTTTTGTTCTCTATGCCCCCAAGTCCAACTAGTTTTCTTATCCAATAAACGATGTAACGGTTCAGCTATCGTTGCTTTGTGAGGGAGGAATATGTTATAGAAGTTCATTAGACCCAAAATGCTTGTAACTCTGTTTTGATTTTTTGGCTGTGGTGCGTCTCTAATAGCCTTGACTTTTTTTTCTGTAGGGTGTATACCCTCGCTGTCAATTAAATACCCCAAAAATTCAACGCGATCAGTCATTAAACAGCATTTTTCTTTTTTGACTTTCAGGTCGGATTCTCTACATTTTGTTAGCACTTCTTTCAGTCTTTTCTCTAATTGGGTCGTGTTTTTAGCCGAAATTAGGACGTCATCAAAATATGGCACAACCCCTTTAATTCCATTTAATAGGCGTTCCATAAGGCTTTGGAAAACGCCTGGGGCAATGCTCAATCCAAATTGAAGTCTGTTACATTTGAATGCCCCTCTGTGAGTTACTATTGTCTGTGCCTCGGCCGTTATTGGGTCTACTGGAAGCTGTTGATATGCCTGGGCTAAATCAAGCTTGGCAAAAATTTTTCCTCCCCCTAGCGAGTGCAGTAAATGTTGCACGATTGGCACAGGGTATGCGCTTTCCTGCAATGCATGGTTCAGGGTAGCCTTGTAGTCTCCGCAGATGCGTACCGACCCATCAGGTTTAACAGGTGTTACTATTGGTGTCTCCCATCTAGCATGGTCAATTGGTTCTATGACCCCTTGCTCAATTTATTTATTTAACTGTTCATCAGTTTTGGCCTTTAAAGCAAAGGAGACTTGTCTGGCTTTTAATCTTCTAGGTGCTACCTGAGGGTCTAAACTAAAGGAAATTGGGGGGCCCTGGTACCTGCCTAAGGTGCCGTCGAAGACGTCCTGGAACTCTTGTATCAGGCTCTCTTCCCAGTCGGTTACGGCTACTCGGCTCACCCCGGTCATTCCGATGCCCAATGGTGTGAACCATTCGATACCCAGGAGGCTGGGGCGGTCCCGGTCCACTATGGTTTGAGGCAGGACTTCAGCGTGCTGCTTGTATGTGACTCGGAAATGTCCTAGACCTACCACAGGGATTTGGTTTCCTTGGTAGTTCTTTAGAATTAACTTTTGTTTCTGGAGTTCTTTTAATTTGATGTTTGGAACCAGCAGTCTGACTGTGTCCCAAGACACCATTGACAGGAAGGATCCTGAGTCGACTTTCATCTCGCAGGGGCTTCCTTCAATTTTTACAACAATTTTTACTTTTCTCCCGCTTTCCGTCTGGGTGCTTCCAATAGAGACAGTTTGATGGGTCTTTTCTCGGTTGCCGGTTCGTTTGTTGCGCTCCCATTTCTTTTCGGCTTGCTTTGCTTCAGCTGGTGTGGGGAGTTACTGTGTCTGTTTGGGCTGTTATTTTTTTGATTCCTGCAGACTTTTTCGATGTGTTCCCTCTTCTTGCAAGCTCGGCAGATGGCATCAAGGAATCTGCAATCGGCTCGAGGGTGGTTTCCCCCGCAGCCAGTGCATTCCCGCCAATTTCTTTTTCCATGCCTTTTTTTGTTGGCGTACAGGTGATGGACCTCATCATCCTCATCTTACGTTTCTGATGGACTGTCGAATTCTTCGTGATGAGTTGTGGTGGGAGCTTGCTTCTTTCCTCTGGATAGGGACATCACGTCGTTATTTGAGTTCATTTGCTTCATAGTGGCCGCTGACTTTTTCGTGGCTTCTGCTGCTGTGGCTTCTGCGATCGCTTTCGCCACTGTGATATTGGGTTTATTTAGTAGTTTACTCTGTAAGTTAGAGTCTCTCAGACCTAGGACAACTCGATCTCTCATGGCTTCATCTAAGTTCAGGAATTCGCAAGCTCCCCCCAGTTGTCGGAGAGCTGCCATGAAGTCAGCGATGGTTTCTCCTTCCTTCTGATCCCTTTTGTAGAATTTGTGCTGCTTGATGAGATTTGACACTACTGGTGCGTAGTGGGCCTTTAACATTCGGTGAAGTTCAAACCAGGTCATTTGTTTCACGTCTCTGGGCTTCACCAATGCTTTGGCCATTTTAAATACGGTTGGTCCACAATGCGTTAGGAATACAGCCCTCTTCCACTGGTCTGAGATCTCTTCCTTCTCATTGCTCTCTAAGAACATCAGGAAACGGTCTACGTATGACTCCCAATCCTCTTCGTTGGGATTGAAGGCTGCGGGCGGCGGGTTATTCCCAGCCATTACTTTAGTCTGGAATTCTTTCTATCGCGTGCTCAGTCTCGCGTTTAGGATGATCCCATCCTCGTTGCCAGTCCGGAAAAACGCGAGGTAGACCGGGTTCCAACAAACAAAGTTTTTATTGAAACAAACAACAGTAACGGAACGGTTTGGCTGAAGCTGCAGCAGCCTTTTTATTCAGGCTTGCCTGACAGCTTGTAGCCAATGGCAGCTATTTAACTTTGCCGCCTTAGAGCGGCTCTTTTGGATTGGTTTCTAATGAACCAATCCAATGCTTAGTCTTCTAGCCAATCAGATTGCATAGTTTGGAGTATACCATTTTATACAGAACAAATTCCAGGTCCTTCTCCTTACTATGTTTTTGCTTTTTAGATAATGTTACCTGATGCAGAGAATCAGAGATTTTGAAAGCTTGCTACAAATAGGTTGTTTATAATAAAGTTAGTTTCTAATCTGAATTGGGGATGAGTCAGTTTAATGATTGCTAAATAATTTCAGGAATTATTGGAACACAGAAAAGCATTGTCATTTTTTCTCCAATAGATATATGGTTTTTATAATCTATTATAACAATTTAAATAATTTCTTTTAATTTAAAACTTTTAGCATAATTCCTCAAGCATGATCTAAACATGTATTTTTAATGGATATATCAACTGGCTGATCAGTTTGTCAGAAATACACAAATACACACACACAAACATTGCCTTAGCAATTTACATCATTTTCAAGTGAATGTAAAATTTCCACACTTTCCAAGTGATGTAAGAAAACAAGCGACTGAAAGTTTCCTTACTTTTTGATTATCTTCTAGGGTGATTATATTTGGGCTGCAAAAATTGAGTGCTCTACTAGATGGCTGTCAAACAATAGAGGAACCTCTTTGCTGCTAACTAATGGTTGTTAAGAAGGTTCAAATGCTAGGAAAGAAGGAAGGAAAGAGAAGAGGATATAATTAGCAGTTTGATTCAGTTAGTGTGGCAATGACTGCAACTTTTGGAGACCTGAAAGATCAGTTAGAGAGAGAGGTCATGATAGAGAAAATCACTAGGAGTCAAAAATAATGGCACAGAATCAATCAATTCTTATTTTGCTTATAGCATCCCATCAGACTCGTGGAATGAAATACTAAACAATCTAGACCAACAAAATGGAAGCTCTTCAACTTCTACAACCTATATACCCTTAACGTAGAATTATTGTTCATTTGTATTTGTATTTAAGTGTGCTGGAGCATAACTATGAAATATTAATTCATTTAAAATAAGCTTCTACTTCATTAAACAACTGAAGTTACTTAAAGTGCTGATAGGCAAAGAATATATGGTAAAAGACATTTAACATAGCGCAAAGAATTGCTTTGTCAATTATGTACAAAAGTTAAAACTCAGGTTAGACTGGTTTCCATTGTACATGCTATAGTCAAAAACTTTCAAAAGAATTGCAAAAGAATGAGCAAATAGAACAATTGCAGACCGTTATATCTAAAGCAAACACAAAATCATATTTTTTTAAAAGTGCAAAAAAGTTTGTAAAAAATAAGTAACTGTAAAACTGAATGTAATCTTCCATTAATTTACAGCAATGTGAGACCTGAAAATCTACTGCTTTAATGGCCACGCTTTTGAAAGAATCCAGTAACTTTTTCCCCTTACAGCAAGGAGAACAAATCACCTGACTTCCCCCAACCCTACAAGCTATACTTAAAATACCCCAGGAGTGGAATACAAATTCAAAGAGGTTACCATTCCCTCAGGGCACATGAGTCACATTTAGCTAATCCCAGTTAGCATGCAGTACTATGTCAGATTTAAATGAAATAACTAGAAAAAAGCACATCATCTTCCCCATATCAAATTATAAAACATATGACATGCATTTCTGTTCCACTGTGTCAGAGATTTGTAAAAAGATAAGTATTTCTCATTTGAAAGAAAGAACTGTACTTATTTTTCAGTTACAATATACCAGTAAAATTAATATTTATAATATGCCCTCTGTTATCACTTCATGGTAATAACAAATCTGGGCCCTCCTTTAAAAACAACCAGCCTACCCTTTCCATTTCACTGCTAGAATATCTTTCATTGTATCAGAAAAGATATAAGAATGACCCACAAGCAAGAGCCATTTATGCCTGCAAAAGAATAAGAGCCTGGAAGTAGAATATAATTGTTATATTCTTAGTTGGTACTTGGTACTTAGTCTGACAATTTTATGTTCAGTGGAAGCTTTCCTAGGGACATTTCTCCTTTCCCAATTCTTTCTCACAATAAAAACCTTCCTTGTGGAATGTGTGGAATCAACAACTTGCAGATTGTATTGTCTTCAGTGAATGCAAAACTAAAAGCCAACTGGCCAGAAATAAGCTCAAGGGATAGGCAAGCCAGGAGTGCAGCCCTTCTTAAAAGTGCTCTCAGTACTCAGAAATATATACAGAGATACGTTTTCTGCCATTATTTACAATTCGGCCTATATTTCAATGGAAACCAGCTTTTTACTGTCTTGGATACAAAACCTTGCTTATTATTGTGCTACTTTCATGTGGACTTTGAGGCAAATTTCTAATATTTCATTTACAAGTGGTTTTCCCCATCCTTCTCTCTTCCCAGCCTTTGAAAAGGGCTATTTTCTTCTCTAACCTGCTTTCTTTTCTTTCCAGATTCCTCTACCTAGTCCCCTGGAAGTTTTTTAAAAAACTTATCTTGTGTTATTATGATTATTTCTAATTTGTTTCTGTTGTCTTGTTGATCACAATCCTATGTTCATTGATACGAGTTATAACTGCAAGATGGGCAATTATATAAATTAAAGTAATGAATAAAAAACTTTTTATATTGCTGCATTCAGCTTTCCCCTTCTCTCTCCACCATGAATGATGTATATGGCCATTCAATTTGCAAATAGAAACTCTGGACTGCTGACAAAGAGTTAAAAGCATAAAAACAAAACAAACAAATAACAACAATATAACACAACAATACATTACAATTTCAAAACCATTAGCGGACTGGTTCATCCAACACTCTGGATCAATGCTCAAGGGAACGCACAGAAGGAGGGGTCTGGTTTAAGGCCTAACAGAAAGCCAACAGATCTGGGGTGAGGGATGCTGTTCCAAATGGCAGGTTCTAATCTTCATGATTAACATCTTTATTTCTCTTTCACTGGACAAAAACAATAGAGAGCAACACCGCCACTATAGAACACAGGGCAATGATCCTGCTTTGAAAACCAGAAAAAAACAAACCTTCTAATAAAGCAATCAATACTTCCAAATGTCCATGGTGACAATATTCACTTCTGAGGAAAAAAAACTGTCCAAAAAAAGACAGTCAGTCCACATCAGAAAGTATCGTAACCTACACAGCAAAAATCAACTCCCAGTCTTCCCTCAACTTTACAGCTTCTCTTGAGTCTGTGCCTTTCTACTTTTCCAGATTTCTGTCTGTTCCTTTTCTTCTTTGACATTTCTGCTTTTCTTGTTCCTCTCTATATGTTATAAAACATAATCAATGACAGCTACAAAGGTTTAGTCAGCAAAGGTTGAAATGTTTAAGGATCTAAAGTATAATCTATATAACTATAAAATATTTAACTCATATAGAATTACAGATATTCTGCATAATAATCCAGAAGTCTTTAATCTTTTGGGGTTAGTAAGGATATTTGAAATTTTGAATATGACATGAATGTCATAAATTGAATATGACATGAATCTCATAAAACCAAAAATGATTCTTGGGAGCTTTAAAATTTAGAAAATAAATCATCAGTTTCAAAGTATCAAAGTATTAGTTTACCAGAATGCTACTACTCCTCCTTTTGTCCTACTTTTCTACACAATATCTTTGTTTATCTTTGTTGTTTTTTTCTGAGTAGATTAACAGACTTCGCAAATTATTATTATCTAAGAAAGTTTATGGTCCTATTAATAGCTTTTCCAGAACCATTACTGGAAATAAAGGGAATGCTGGAGATTGGCCCTGTGCTTTGCAACATGTCAGTTTCCATTTTTTTATTTAAAACTTTTTACACTTTAAAAGTAAAGGGGAGAATCAAGCAGCATGGCACATATAAAAGAAAGCATCCTTGGACACATTGGCACGTCTAGGTGCTCTGCCAGAAACCCAGTGAGAAATCTAATTACCACATTGCAGATTGAAGAGACAGAAAAAAACAATGGCTTCATCACACTTCCCTTTCTCAAGAAAGCAATGACATCTGAAATAAAATTTTACATGTATATTCTTCGTAGATATGATTGAAGTACTGTATTTCTCATTTTATTTTATTCAATGGAACACAAATAAATGAGAAGATAATTATGTGATCAAGTCTGCCTTATATACTTTTTTCCTTTGTCTCCTCTCCCTTTCCCTCCCTCCCTGACTAGAGCAGAAAAACTATGAATCATGTCATGTGTCTAAGTAAATATATATATAAATATATACATGAATGCAGTTCAGCTTCCTTCGGGTATTATCCCATGTCATTGTAGTGCTTTTAAAGTTGAAGCAACGTTTCAGCAGAATCTCATCTGCCATCATCAGGCTTCTGTATTGAGTTTGTATGTGGGTCAGAGTCTCACAGCCGTTGGTTTTAAATTTGAGGCTAGCCTATTGTTTTGCCAGGATGTTTTTTTTCTACATCCTGATTGGTTGGGAGTCTTGGTCTGTGTTTATTGGACTTGGAGTTTGTTTGATTGGTGTTTTTGGTTTCTTCTGTCTGTTTTGTGGCTTTGATTGGCTGGCAACACTCTGTTCCTGTGTTGGAGCCCAATCCCACCACCACCCAGCACAGATAAATTCCATGGCCAAAACACTAATTGCCAGAACCAAATGCCTGGCAGACAAGACACATATAAAGACTGAACTATGCACCCTGACTAAGGTACTGACAGCCAACGGCTTCCACCAAAACAAAATCACCAGCTTGATCCACAAAAACACACCAACACATAATAGAGACCTAGAAGATCAACAGACCTATGGAACAGCTGTCCTGCCCTACATAAGAGGTACTACAGACAAAATCAGTAAGATACTACACAGGCATCACATCAAGACTGCCTTCAAAACAGACAAAAAAATAGCAGCCATCCTTAGAAACCCCAAAGACAAAATTGACCTGGAAAACCAAGGCATATACGAAGTTCCCTGTGCATCATGCCCGGCCACATACATTGGACAGACCAATAGAAGAATAAGTACCCGCCTGGATGAACACAAAAATGCAGTAAAAAAGCTGGAACACACCTCCTCACTAGTCCAACACATGAAA